>CM046453.1:21226610-21733103 GCA_025506515.1 Flaveria trinervia | reverse complement strand
ATGGGGATTTGTTCATGGTTCCAGTCTCCATATCAGTCTTTGAGATGGAAGCCATTTGAAAAGTTAGTTTTTGTGTGTGTGAGGGATCTTAAGATGGTTAGATCTTATATCACGAGCCTGAATGCTCTGATACCAATTGCAGGATCGTTAAAAGGCTTGAACACAATTACAACACAATAACACAATGAGAAGATTAACTAAACTTTAATCAAATAGTGAACTAGGTAACCAAAGGTGATACAAAGAACACAAGTAAAGTAAGAGACAGAACAAGAGAGTATAGTTTTCAAGGGAGCAGTATATTGCTTTCTCAAGTTCTTTTACAAGTGTTACAAAGCATACAGAAAGATACAAGAACTTGGAATACTTATACTACAACCTACAGCCGGCTATACTATGAAAGCCAGCTGGATACAATTGACTAGACACTAACAAAATCAATTGTAGAATCAAAAGGCATATCTCCCTTTTGACCTTGTGACTATGACATGCCATAGCTCACATCCTTATACATTACAAAAAGGATAAAGTACATAAAGTGGAAAGTTTCAGACTCAAGACCTCAATGTACAGTTACCAAAAGCATGGACCTTTTCACCAACTCTTGTAAGTTGGTGACTTATCAGAGACGCAGCGGAAAAAGTGCTTTATGGAACAGTACATCAGATAAAGCATGTGTACTAAAAGTCTTCGGAAGAAATCTGTCTTCATAGAGTGAAGCTTCGGAAGACTTTGTCTCTTGAAGCTTCGGAAGACTTCATGTTTGGCTTCGGAAGATATTGGTCTTGGCTTCGGAAGATATTACACTTAGAGTATTTTCTAATGCTTTGTGTAATTCTTCCGAAGCATTCTTCACTTCAGTACTTAGTGCATGTTGCTGAAACACTTAGGGCTGTTTTGGGTTGCATCAGACTTCAGGAATCCTTACACATTATATCTTCATTATTGTTTTTCTTTCACTTTTCATATCTTCCATACCAATACCGTGTGCTACACCCCAAACTATATGGCTACTGGGCCGAAGTCTATAAATAGACAGCTATACATGGTGCTGCAGTACCGAGGTAAGCGGTAAAGGTTCTATAAAAATGGTCGATCACAAAGAAAGACCCCGATGTGCATCCTCCCGGGGTAGCGATCCCACGCACTATTGGGCTAACACCTTTTAATGGTGTGTCCCTTCCATACATTTGCTTGCAAGACTTTCTTTACTTTTATCATTTATTAGAGCATGCATTCTTCCTTCATGTTCCCTTTTTCGTTATCTTTCACTTTACGTTACATAATACTTTTCTTTCATTCATTAACATAACACGTAAAGCCACAAGAAAGATAAACATACATCATAATAAGGAACATTAACATACACAATCATCGTCATACAGGGCAACATCATACATACATAACATGCTTCATGCATAACATGCAACGTCGTCATCATCATGCCCAACATACTCTCTAAGGCCTTAACAGTCATCTTACATGAACTTATGGGAACTTTCACGTCAAAACTTATATCTGCACTTTCCCCCGAAAGTCAGTCATTAAACTATGCTTTTCCTCAAGTACAACAGCCCTATTTGGGCGTATGGGCACCCTTCAGTCGCATGGACTCCGTGCGACTGAACATGATGCGAATGGACCAATGCGGATGAACACCCATGCGAATAAACACCCAATCGTGCGAATGGACCTAATGCGAATAAGACTAATGCGGATGAGCACTTATGCGAATGGAACCTCAGTCGCATGACTCCCCATGCGATTGACTCTCAGTCGCACGACTGGCAGGTGTATGGGCCTCAATCATACGTCTCACATGCGATTGACCTTCAATCGCACAACTGGCATGAGTATGGCTCCACTCGCATGACTGGCATGCCATTCGGTCCGCTCACCCCCGAACCCAATCTGCCATTTTCGACCTCCAAGCTCATCTAAACCCATTCTAAGCCCAAATCAACCATCCTAAACCTTATGAATGCATACCATAACACCATTCAAGCATAACAAGCTCAAAAGCAAGACCCAAACAAATCATACACATACCCACACATACACAAACAGGTCAAACACACACACACACACACCAAAGACCCGATTTTAGACGCGTTCCAGCCCAAAATCATTTAAAAACGTGTAAAAGAGAGGTCCTAGAAACTCACACAAATGACCACAACGAAAAGAGCTTCGATTTGACTCGCTACACGATGATTTTGCTCACTTGAATCCACCTGAACCAACTTTTCTTCCTTTTTCTCTCTTCTTTCTCTCTATGCTGAAAATATGAGTGTGGGGAGAGGGTAATGGCTGCCCTCTCCCTTCAAATATCACCTCCTACCCAACTTTCTCTTGTTGGCGAGTTTGGTCCCTTGACTTTGGACTTTATTTCTTTTTTTTCCTTCGTCGGCTTCAAAATAAATAAATAACCAGGTGTTACAAAGTGATTGGCGATCCAATCAGTGAGAATGACAACCTGTCGATCTAACAATGAAACAAACGTTAAGAATTGATTAGAAATCAATCAGGAACGAACAATGAAGTTGGATAGGCTGTTTAGGACGCTCTAGACGACTAGGGTTTGTGAATATTCGAAGTCTACGTTTTCCACGAATTATGTGGTATTTATAGGTTTTTAGTTTTCATTCATACGACTAAACCATTAGCATGGTTCAGTCGTGCGACTGACTCGTGTGGTTGATTCATACGCACGACTGAAGGTTCAATCGTGCGACTGAAGCAATCTTATATCTCAGTGATACAACTGATCCAGTCTCTAGTTTAGTCGTGCGATTGGTCCATAAGTATGATTCATTCGTGTGTATGGTCCATAAGTATGGTCCATAAGTATGGTCCATTAGCATGAATAACCACTTGACTAAGTTAAACACATTTCTCAATCATTATTGACTTAGAGCTATGTACAACAACCTCAACTTATATATGATGTTCATACATATGCATTATACTAAATACAATAATAAAATGAAATACTCAAAGCCAAATAAACATCACAATGCATATCATATTTCACTAAGATTCACATTATATATGTGTAAGAAATGAAAGACTTTTAAATTAAGAACATAAACTAGGAACATAATGTATTAACATGATCTGACCCGATTCAATACTATATCCCTATATTCAATTACAGGGTCAAGACAATCCGAAATTGATCTCATTATTACATATAACTTTTGATGTATATTATTCAAATATCAATTTCTTCATATAATATCCTCACATTCACCCAATATCTAGCTTATGATTTGATGTGTCAATGCTTATTCAAAATTATCTCATACTCGATCACTCTTTAAAAAGTATCAGTTTTCAATATTCTTACAATTTTGTATCCCTTTTATGATCCTTATATGTTGTGATCTCCTTTTGACCTTCAATGTCCCAATTACCTTGATTTGGTTAATTTATTAATTTCATTACTTTTAATAGGTGTTTGTGATTCTTGACAACTAAAAGAAATTTGAGTATTTTCATCAAAATCTCATAATTTGAGTTGTGATTCTTTCTTAATAAATATTTTTAGTGATGAAAATGAAAATTAAGTTTATAGATGATTGTGAATGGACAAGATATTGTAAACACATCATAAGCTCTTCGTATAAATGGCAAAAGTTCAAGGTACATGTCACACCCGACCGACGGCAGAATCAAGAGGCGAGCGGACGATATGAAACGATTGTTCATAGCACATGGAACCAAATAAGTTGAATATTATTAAATATCATTTTCATTGAACATTACAAGACAACTAAATCATTACAATATAAACAAGATATAACAAAAACATAGATTTCAATTAAACTAAGTCCAAGCTTATATGAGCACAAAGAGATCCTCAAGTATCAAACTTGAAACATGTTAAAAATAAAGGGTCAATTTGAAAGTTGTGAGTTTCCATAGGTTAAACACACATATATACATAAAAGATTTAAAGTAGCAATTCATGTCAATGGTTATGAATTATGCAAGGTTATAGAACACATATAGTTACAATCAAACCTTGATAGTTACAAGATTACAAGATTACAAGAGTAAACGATTACTAAGTGTACTTGGATTAACCAAGTAGGCTTTTCAGCCTATAATCTATGACGTCCCCAGGCTAGCTATAGTTAATAATTGTCAAATATAATGTATCTCATATAACACTCAGAATAATATCAATAACCATGACAAAAGTAAATATGAGTTGCATGTGCATTTACAAGTATCAAGATGTTTACAAGTTTAAGTTTATAAAGTTAATATATTTCACCTCAAAAGGTGTGAAATAAAGTAAGAAGGGGCATGGAGAACTCACATGGAAAACTCACAAGTATAGTGATGGTTGTAGAGTACATAAGAAAGTTTGGATGTCAAAAGTCAAAGGTAATGTCCTAAATGATAAAAAAACAATAACTTGAGGTCGAAATTCATTACAAGAAGTTAGGACGTCTAGAGAATGCTAAAAAGTGAAAGGTAAATTGGAAAAAGGATTATTGCATCAATTTTAGTTTTCCGGATAAAATATTTGGTATGTGTTTGAACATTTTAAAATAGCAAACGATTTCAATAAATTATAAAAAACTTTTTATACTTTGACTATTTCAAAGTCTCCCGGACAAACTTTCATTCAGAAACATTTTTTTTATGAAAAGATCTTGGAAATAGTCAGCTCAACGGCAGCACAAGACAGAAGGTGCTGAATGCGCACTTTTCTTGTGAAGTTATTGTTGAGATCGTCCGATTGATTGTGAAAACATATAAACTATCTTAAAGTAATTCTGAAACTTAATATTGGATTTCGATTTTACTAAAATTTAGTTTTGTTAAACAAGTTAAGGTCGGTTTGAAGTCGATTAATTTCTGGCTGCAATATTATAGTAAACACTTATGGTGCACTTTTAAAATCGTTAAAGCATGAAAACGTGTTAGAACAAATTTTATTATGTTTGATATAATGATATATTAGACTCAGTTGAGTTATATAAAAATATTCCAAGACTTCAGCATAGACCATCACTTAGGGTAATAATCTTGTGGAATAACTAAAATTTGCGACGGTATTGTCGTCCCATAATGCAACCGGGATTTTCCTTTGTTTTTAATGTTAGCTTGATTAGGAAAATGTTATGTAAGGATTCCTGAAGTCTGATGCAACCCAAAACTGCCTAAGTGTTTCAGCAACATGCACTAAGTACTGAAGTGAAGAATGCTTCGGAAGAATTACACAAAGCATTAGAAAATACTCTAAGTGTAATATCTTCCGAAGCCAAGACCAATATCTTCCGAAGCCTAACATGAAGTCTTCCGAAGCTTGAAGAGACAAAGTCTTCCGAAGCTTCAACCTATGAAGACAGATTTCTTCCGAAGACTTTTAGTACACATGCTTTATCTGATGTACTGTTCCATAAAGCACCTTTTCCGCTGCGTCTCTGATAAGTCACCAACTTACAAGAGTTGGTGAAAAGGTCCATGCTTTTGGTAACTGTACATTGAGGTCTTGAGTCTGAAACTTTCCACTTTATGTACTTTATCCTTTTTGTAATGTATAAGGATGTGAGCTATGGCATGTCATAGTCACAAGGTCAAAAGGCAGATATGCCTTTTGATCCTACAATTGATTTTGTTAGTGTCTAGTCAATTGTATCCAGCTGGCTTTCATAGTATAGCCGGCTGTAGGTTGTAGTATAAGTATTCCAAGTTCTTGTATCTTTCTTATATGCTTTGTAACACTTGTAAAAGAACTTGAGAAAGCAATATACTGCTCCCTTGAAAACTATACTCTCTTGTTCTGTCTCTTGCTTTACTTGTGTTCTCTGCATCACCTTTGGTTACCTAGTTCACTGTTTGATTAAGTTTAGTTAATCTTCTCATTGTGTTGTTGTGTTGTAATTGTGTTCAAGCCCTTGAACGATCCTGCAATTGGTATCAGAGCATTGTTCGTGATATAAGATCTAACCATCTTAAGATCCCTCACACACACAAAAACTAAACTTTTTCAAATGGCTTCCATCTCAAAGACTGATATGGAGACTGGAACCATGAACAAATCCCCATTGATCACTCTTGATGACTTCGACACCTGGTGCATGAGGATGGAAGGCTTCATCAGGTCTCTTGACTCAAGAATGTGGGAATCTGTTGAATATGGACCTTTCATACCTAGCACCCCCTCTGCTACCGGTGCTGGTATGATTCCTAAAGATGTGGCCAACTACTCAGATGAAGATAGGAAAAGAGTAGAGATTGACAGGAAGGCCATGACTGCTCTTCAGACTGCTATCCCAAACTCTGTGTACAGAGGTTTTAAGAAGTGCAAAACAGCTAAACAGCTGTGGGATGCACTGAAGCTGATGTATGAAGGCTCCTCTGAAGCCAAGGAGAACAAGAAAGATCTTCTGAAGCAGCAGTTTGAAAATTTCACCTTTAAAACAGGTGAAACCATGACCCAACAATACTTCAGGTATGTTGAGATTGTGGATACCCTTGTGGATGGAGGAGTTCCTCTTGAGAACAGAGACATTGTAAGGAAGTTCATGTCCTCACTTCCTAGGCAATGGACACACTATTGTGTGGTAATCAAGAGGACTGAGAACCTAAAACTCTTACTCTGACAGAGTTATATGGGATTCTCAGTGGATACCAGATGGAGATGAACTTACAAGGTTCATCTGGCAACTCTAACAATCAAATGGGTTCAGCCCTTCATGTGGTTGAAAGGGACAGCATAGAACCCCAACATCATCTCCTATGCTACCCTGACAACTCACAAAAGGGTCCTTTCATCACCTTCCCGGAGACACCAAGGGAGAACTTTACTCAAGGAAGCCCATTCCAAGAGACAAGTTCTTCTCAAGCCTTTGTGTCTGCAGATGAAAGCTGTGGAAATTATCTCTTCACTCTTGAAGACCTAGACTGTATCCATCCAGATGACCTGGAATACATGGAGATAGTTCAGCAGATGGCTCTTCTCACTCACAGAGCCAAGAAGTTCTACAAGAGGACAGGAAGAAAATTTCCAAGCAATGCTACCAGTGGTAAGTTTGGGCTGGATAAAAGCAAAGTTAAGTGTTACAATTGTAACCTTATGGGTCACTTCGCCAGGGAGTGTAAGGCACCCAGAGCAAATGGGGGTCAAACACAACTCAGACCAAACTACACCAACAATACCCTCAGGCTGAGAAGACAAAGCAACATGCTGCGGTTGCTGTTGAAGAGGGAGGATTTGACTGGAGTTTTCAGGTGGAGGATGCTTCTCCAAACCAAGCATTGATGGCTGATCATGATGAAGCCAAGGTATTAGAACATCTTTGCTCCCCTGAATGCATTGCTAAAGTAAATAGATACAGGTCCTACAACCTAGAGATGAGATCTGATCTTGAGTCATTAAACATATTAAAATCTGACTTTAGAAAGTCTGAAAATGATTACAAGTTAAAGATAGAAGACTTGGAGAAAACCATTTCAGTACTAAAACATGAACATACAGATTTTAGAACTCAGATCCAAGATCTCATCACTAAGTTGACTAAGTGCCAGGCTGAGCTTGTGATCAGCAAAGCCCTGGCAGAGAAAAGTGTTCTTGAAGAAGAGACCTTCAAGAACATGATATCCTCATCCCTACACAATAAGTTTGTTATCAAAATAGACAGGGACTGGGATCAAATGAGATAGCTCCTCCACACACAATCTTGTCTGTAAGATCTCCTAGGTGTGGAACTTGTGAAGATGAGCTTCCTCTCATAGATCCAGTAAGTGAGGATGATGAAGAAGTGATAGTGAGGAATCCCTCTGAGAAGAGTGAAGAAGAGGATTCCTCCAAGGGCCACTATCCTTCTGAGGAGAAGAAATTAACTGTGATGACCAAGTCCAAGAGAAAGAACTTGATCAGGAAGAGCAAAAGGAAAGCAAAGAAGGCTCAAGAAATCAAGGCTACCTTTGATGCTAAGCAGAAACAAGTGTTCATCTCTGCAGGTTTCAAAGCAATAAGGACTGAAGACATCCACCAAAGCCTCTTATCCAAGAGTTCTGGTTCATGTTCAAATCATCTCAGTACAAAGAAGAAGACTGAGCTGCTGTGTACCACTGCTGCACAGCCTGGACCATCAAATTCCAAGAACAGTTCACAGCCCAAGGGAACTGTATCTGAATCTACCAAGATGAAGGTGAAAAAGGGATGTGACCAAGGCCAGTCTTGCTCTCAAAAGGAGATTTCTTTGAAGAAGAAAATGCTGTGTGTTATGTGTGAAAGTACTTCTCATATTGCCAAGGATTGTCCATACAATCCTAAAAGTACTATCCACATGACCAATACAAAGACTTCAAAGAATCTCAAGAAGTCTCAAGCTTCGGAAGGAAAGTCTGTTTCCTTCGGAAGCTCCAAATCAAAGAAGAGGTAAATGGAAAATTACCTTCGGAAGCAAAGTTGGTCTCGGAAGAAAGGAGTTCTTCCGAAGTACTAAAGTCTACTGCAGTGACTGTAGATTCTTCCGAAGTATCAGTCATTAAAACTTGTGAAGCTCCAAAAGCTTCTAAGGTTTTGAAGGTCAAGTCCAAGACTCCAAAGGTGGTGTGGAAGTCTAAGAAAGACCAAATGACTGAGGTTTCTCCATCAACAACAGCCGAAGATCCCCTCTGTACAACCATAGGATCTATTACTGTTGCATTACCTTCTATTACACTTACTGAACCCAAGACAAGTAAGGCTTGGGTTTCCAAATGTAACTAATCATTTTCTTTGTGCAGGAACAGCTCAAGACAAACAAGAATGTCTGGATAATTGACAGTGGCTGTTCCAGGCACATGACAGGCGATAGGTCTTTACTTCATAATTTTGAGAGAATTGATGGAGGACCAGTTGCTTTTGGAGGAAATGAAGGTGGTTACATTTATGGAAGGGGCAAGGTCACAAATGGTAAGCTCAGCATTGAGAAGGTAAACTTTGTTAAGGAGCTTGGGTACAATCTTCTGAGTGTATCCCAATTTTGTGATCAGAGTCATAACATGCTCTTCACTGAGCATGAGTGCATTGTTCTCAACCTGGAGTGGTCATTCCTCATGAGCATATCTGCTCAGAGCCCCCAGGAAAGGGAACATGTACAAGATGGATTTGCAAGAAACATCTCCCTCTGGAGAAGTTTCATGCTTTCTATCTAAAGCAAATAGTGATGAGTCTTTCCTATGGCATAAAATGTGCCATGTAAACTTTAAGAATATGAATAAATTAATCAAACATGATCTGGTAACTGGAATGCCAAAGAAAGAGTTTACAAGTGATGATCATTGTGTTGCATGCCTGAAAGGGAAGCAACACAAGGTATCTCACAAGCCTAAGGAAAAGAACTCCATCACTACTCCCCTACACTTATTACATATGGATCTCTTTGGCCCCACCAGTGTAATGAGTTTAGGAAGGACCTTATACTGTCTAGTGATCACAGATGATTTTACAAGATTCACTTGGGTTTTCTTTCTTAGAACTAAAGATGAGACTCCTGAGATTCTAAAGAATTTCATCTTAAAGATTGAGAATCAATGTGATCACAAGGTCAAAACCATAAGATGTGATCAAGGAACTGAATTCAAGAACCAAATCCTTGATACATTTTGTGATGAAAAGGTATTACAAGACAATACAGTGCTCCCAGGACTCCTCAGCAAAACGGAGTTGCTGAGAGGAGAAACAGGACACTTATTGAAGCTGCAAGAACTATGTTGTCTGACTCTAAACTGCCTATCACCTTCTGGGCAGAGGCAGTTAATACTGCCTGCTATGTGCAAAACAGAGTCTTAGTAGTTAAGACACATGGTAAGACTCCTTATGAACTTTGGCACAAGAGGAAACCTTTCATTGGTTTTCTCAGGTCATTTGGATGTCCCTGCACCATCTTGAATACCAAAGATCAAGTTGCCAAGTTTGCTGAGAAATCAGACGATGGACACTTCATTGGATACTCTTCTCAAGCTAAAGCTTATAGAGTATACAATCTCAGAACTAGAATCATTGAGGAGTCAGCCAATGTGACTTTCAATGAGCACACTCCCAGTGTGGCTGGTTCTGGTCCGGATTGGCTATTTGATCTTGATTTAGTTACCAACTGTTTTAATAAATCTTGTGAGCATGTTTCAGGATCTGCAGAAAATTTAAATACAGGTGATTGATCCAAGATTTGAGCTTGGAAGACCTTCAGCTCCAGTTGAAACTACTTCAGCAAATGAGGTTTCTATCAGCACAACAATGACAAATCCAGCTGATACATCTGGCATGCCTTCAAATTCCAGTTCAGAGGCCTCTCAACCAGATAAAGACATCTCAATTGCAGAAGATAACAATGGTGATGGTGAAAGTGATCAAGAATCTCTTGATGCTAATAACCATACCATAGATGATAACATCAATGATGTCACACACTCATTGGATCAAGTTAATCTTGATAAGTGTGATAATGTGGAGGATCAATCTTCAAGACCAGATCTAAATTTCTCAAATTTGGATCTATCTCAGCAACTTGCTGTGATCCCTCAGCTAAGGATCCACAAGTCTCATCCTACCACAAACATCATTGGAGATGTTATCTCCGGGGTAAAGACAAGAGGGCAAACCCATGAAGCAAATGTTTGTCTTCACTCTTGTTTTCTATCCCAGTTAGAGCCAAAGAAAGTTGAGGAGGCTCTAAAGGATGGAAGTTGGGTTGAAGCTATGCAACAAGAGCTGCTTCAATTCAAAAGACAGAAAGTTTGGAACCTTTGTCCTCTTCCTCATGGGAAGACTACCATTGGAACCAAATGGGTTTTTAGGAATAAAAAGGATGATAGAGGAATCATCATCAAGAACAAGGCTAGACTAGTTGTTCAAGGATACACACAAGAAGAAGGGATTGACTACACTGATGTCTTTGCTCCTGTAGCTAGACTAGAAGCTGTTAGGATATTCCTGGCATTTGCTGCATCCAAGAACTTCAAGGTCTACCAACTTGATGTAAAGTGTGCTTTCTTATATGGAGTGATTGATGAGGAGGTTTATGTCAAACAACCACCTGGTTTTGTAGATCCTGATCATCCTGATTATGTCTGCAAGCTTGACAAAGCTCTCTATGGGCTGCATCAGGCACCCAGGAAGTGGTATGAGACACTGTCTGAGTATCTCTGTAAACATGGTTACAGGAGAGGTACTATAGATGGAACTCTCTTCATCAAAGGACAAGGAAACGACATTCTGCTAGTTCAAGTATATGTGGATGACATCATCTTTGGCTCAACCAATTCAAGGCTCTGCAAAGACTTTGAAAAGCTGATGAAAGATAGATTTGAAATGAGTTCAATGGGAGAACTAATTTCTTTCTGGGAATTCAAGTGAAGCAGGTTGAAGATGGCATTTTCATAAGTCAGTCAAAGTATGTTCAAGATATACTCAAGAGGTTCAACATGACTGATTGTAAGACTGCTAAGACACCCATAGCCAGAAACCACTCCCTTGGTCCAGATCTTGAGGGGGAGTGTGTAGATGAGCACTTATACAGGGCTATGATTGGGTCTCTTATGTATCTTACAGCTAGCAGGCCTGATATCATGTTTGCTACATGTATTTGTGCAAGATATCAAGCAAATCCTAAGATGTCTCACTTAATCACTGTGAAAAGGATTTTAAGATACCTCAAAGGTGCTTCAACACTTGGTTTATGGTATCCAAAGAATTCTAATTTCAATCTGTATGCCTATACAGACAGTGATTATGGTGGCTGCAACATGACTGCAAAGTCTACATCTGGGGGATGTCAATTCCTTGGTGGAAGAGTTGTCTCATGGCAATGCAAGAAACAAACCTGTGTGTCTGCATCAACTGCTGAGGCTGAATACATTGCTGCTGCAAGCTGCTGTGCTCAAGTGCTTTGGATTCAAAATCAGATGCTAGACTACGGATTTAACTTCAAAGAGACTCCTATCCACATAGACAACAACAGTGCTATCTCTATCACTGAGAACCCTGTGCAGCACTCAAGGACCAAACACATCAACATCAGGTATCATTTATAAGAGATAACTATGAAAAGGGGTTAATTAAACTAGTCAAAGTTCACACAGATGAACAATATGCTGATCTGTTCACAAAAGCTTTTGATGAACAGAGATTTAAGTATCTGATATCAGCTATTGGGATGATTAACTTTGAGTAGATTTTTTTTTAAACTAATTCTAATTATTTCTTCTTAAAATATGTGTGTCCTAAGTTGTCTAGTTCATCACTTTCATAAGCTCATGTTTTCTTTGAATGAAAAACTCTTTTTGAAGACTTTCCTTGATTCTTGAAAATTTTCTGATACTTCGGAAGATAACATTTTACCTTCGGAAGAAAAATATGTCTTCAAAATAAATGACTGTCTAAGAATTTTACCTTCGGAAGAAGTCAAAATTATCTTCCGAAGCTTAAAATTCTTAACTTAGACACTTATTCATTTTTAAGGACTTTTTCCTTCCGAAGCAAAAATTACTTTCGGAAGCTTTGTTCATTCTTATACAAAGCATCCAAAAGTTTATTTCTCTTCCGAAGCATAAATCTTAAGACTCTCAGGAAAATTCTTCCGAAGTCACTTTAGCTTCGGAAGCTTTTTCAATCAAAACTTCCGAAGACAAATTACTTTCGGAAGCTTTTCGAATTCCAAGAAAACTACTTTTTGAGCAAAAAGGTAAACTACTTTTTCAGAGGTGGGACCGACATACGGATTTCAAAGTTTATCCTCTTTCATTAAACTTTATCTGAAATCCTTCTCTCTCATATAAACCCAACGGTTTCCCCCTTCTTCTATCATCTGCTTTTCTTCCATACCTAAAACCCAAAGCTTTCTCTCTGAAATTTCCTTCCCATTCTTTTCTCTTCATCTCTGAGCTACCTCACAATGGCTGACCTTACACACAGAATGATCCTCACTTTGCCATGCAGCTACACAGACAACACAATCAGGTTGCTCTGTTATGCTCTGACAAAGATCCTCATTTCTCAGAGGTTTGCCGTTTCTTGTCTTTGTCTCACTACTTCACCTCCCTAACCATTGATCCTCCTCTATATGAGGATCATTTGCTTGAATTCTGGAAGACCTGCCAAGAGGTCATTATGGATGGGGAGAAGGCACTGTCTGCCACAGTGCAGGGGAGAACAATTTTCATCACTCCGGCCATCATCAACCGACATCTTCAGCTGGATGATGAAGCAGGTGAAGTGTTCTTTCCAAAAGAAGCGGTTAATCATTCCTTCGAGCAGATGGGCTATGAAGGAGATTTCTCTGTAAAGACCTTCAGGAAAGGGAAGGTCTCATCCCAGTGGAAATACCTGCTCCATGTGGTTATCCACAGCTTATCAAACAAGCATGGTGGATGGGACCAGATTCCTGAGGATCTCTCCTTTATAGTTCATGGGATGGTTCAGGGGGTCAAGTTCAGGTATTCACAATTTGTTATACTAATTTACTTGCAAACTTAGACTCCTTAGAATATTACATGTTTCCTAGATATGTTCAACACATTCTTAACTGTGAACTGGGCTCACAGTTGAGGGAAACAGGCAATATTCTTAAACTGGGACAGATGAAGCCCGGCATCTTTAAAATTATGAAGAAGCCAACTGTAGGCTTCTCAGGGGTAGAAACAGCCCTAGTCCCAAAAATGTTAGAGCTCATTGCTCAAGGTGACAACATAGCAGTCCAAGCTAGTGTTGAACCCACACCTACTGCTCTCCTACCTTCTTCACAACCTCCAATATTCATCACCTACAAAAGAAAATCCCAACGAACCCCTGCTCAGGCTATTGAGTCTGTGCAGGCCCCAAATACTCAACCTTACAGGAAGAAGTGGACTCCAGAGCTCCCACTTCTCCTGAGGAGCAAACCACTCCCATTACTTTACCTATCAGGGCTGAGGTTCCTCAAGCTCAACCTGATGAGCTCATTAGCCCAACAACGTAAGCTTTCACTCTGAGTCTCAACACTCAAGTGAACAACCTTCAGGACAGCTACCATCCCCAGCCTTTGGATCTAAACCAACCAATTCCCAACCTATCCTTTTACACTGATGAAGACTTAGGATTCAGTGAGTACCATGAGTCTCTCTTCTCCTCCCCTACTCAAAGAGAGATGAGTACCTCTGACTCTCCTCAGTCTATCCCTCATCAGTCACCTATTACTGAGGTGGACACATCTGAACCTGTTCAGGATGTCCATATGGAAGAGGCTCTCACTTTTGAAAGTGATTACATCATTAAGACCTCAACCATGGCAACTCAGCCCATTGGCATCTTAATTGAGGTTGCCAGTGAGCAGAGGAAAACCAGCAGCCAAGAAACTCAAGCTGGTGGTGAGAGAGAGGACTTTGGTCCAATCCTCTCATCCCCCAGTGATTCTTCTGATGAAGATGAGGGGAATTTGAGACTAAAGGTACAAAAATTGTCACAAACATGCACCTATCTAGTCTCTAAGGTTAGTCACTTGGAATCTCAGGTGACTACCCTGCAAAACAGGGTCAATGATCAGCAACTCCAGATTTCATATCTGCAGGAAAAACTAGCTGAGAGACCTTTAAGGAGAGCTCAACCAGGAACACAAGAACCTGTGGAAGTGACTGATTTATCCTCCAGCTCACCTATGCAAGTGGGTGATGCTACCAAAAAGGGGAGAAAGTTATCACAACCACAGAACCTGGGAGTTCTTCAAAGAGAATGGACATAGAGGACTCACCATCCTCACTTGCTGTTGTGCATTCTCAGCAACTTCCTCAAGTTCACATTAATGTGGACTCTATAGACTCTCTCATCAGGAGTCTCTTTGAGGAAGGTATACCAAGGGCTGTCTCATCTCCACCACATGGAACTGGCAACTACATCATCAGATGGAGGTATGATGATGACAGAAGAGCCCTCATACTTCACAGAGTTCAAGGCAACAAGAAGTCTTTCAGTTCCAAAGCCTGAGCTTCTATGAAGGACTGGATTTAGTCAACATGCCACTTGTCAATCCAAGCAAATCTAGACAAGCTGACAGGCTGGCTCAAAGAATCCAAGACAGGATCCTTGCAGAGTTCTCTCTAAGAAGAGACTTAGGCAATCAGGCAATGTCATCGGTCAACTGGATGTTGAGGTGGACCCTAAGATTAGTTTCATAGGGGAAACCTTGGCTGAAGGCCCAGTGGCAGAACCTGAGACCCTTGTCTCACCATCAACAACTGCTGCAGAGGTCCAAACTCCATCTGAGACACCTGCTGGTGAAGGTGTTTCTCAGCCTCTCTCTGGCCAGAGCATGGAAGCTACACCAAGCAATGAAGGCCAAGCCTCAATCCACCCTGAGTCACAAAGGTCTGTTGGTGACAAAGGGAAAAGGATAATGACTCCTGAGGAAATTGAGGAGGAAGAGAGAGAGAGGAAAAGGAGGCTAAGGGGAGAAAGTTCTTCTGGGTCATCAAAATTCATGCAAGCTGCAATCAGGGCTGCCCCCAGACCAAATACTCAAAATGATGAACAAAGGGCAGTCAGGATTAATTATTTACAGACCAGGAACTATGATGTTGATGAAATCATCTCCCTCCCCTTAGAAGAGTTGAATGAACTGGCTGACATGGAAGTGTCAAGAGAGATAAAGGAGAAAGAGGATGCAAGGTTACTTCTCCAATTCAAAGAGGAGAGGAGACAGAAAAGACTTCACAAGCATACTCCCACTCTCTCTCCAGTTCAAGAAAGTCCTGCACAGGAAGATGTGGCTCCACAAAACCTCAGGTAGATAAAGAAGAGGATAGAATCAAAATGATAACTACCTGAGTGCCACAGGCTTCTATCAGGAAAATACACTTCTTCCCCTGTCCTATGACTTCATTGAGTTCGAGTACTTAAAGCAACTTGAGCTTGAGCTAGTCAAAGAAAGAAAAACAACCAAAAGGAAGCTAAGGGAAGAAGCTGCAAAGTCAAGAGCCATCATTCAAAAGAATGCAAAGAAGTCTGCTGACAGACAAAGAATGATGAGCTTCTTGAAGTCATATGGATTCTCCGGAAGGAGACTTGGTCCCATGTCTCTATCTACAATGGATGAGCATATAAGGGTAATCAAGCAGAAGATTAAAAGTGGTGAACTCATTGATTTGCACTCTCTTCCAAGTCAAGTCCCACCTGAAGTGGAGGTCAAGTTTGAACAACCAGAGACACCTGAACCAGAACCTCCAGCTGAGCCTCAGCAAACTTCATCTTCTGATCCAAGACAGGGTCAAACTCCCTCTCCTTCTGAACCTGTGAGGGAGGAACACCCAACTGAGAAAGACACTGATGATCAACATGGTGCTGCAGACCAGTCTTCTCAGTTAAAGACATTAAAGAGGAAGAAGAAAATGGCCTCTAAACCAAAGACTAAAAAGAAGAAGCCAAAGTCATCTACCTCTACACCCAGGCTGAATCAGATCAACCTGAGGAAGTGCATGATGAGGCAGCCCAATCAACTCCTATGCAAGTGGCTCCTCTAGCAACCGAGACACCCATCTTATCCTGGACTTACTCTACCAATCCAGAAAGATGGAATGTTATCAGAGATCAAGGTGTTGAAAATGTCTACTCATGGCAAGACATAATCAACTTACCTCTGCATGATCTCTTTGAAATGAGAAGATACTATGAGAGTCTTGATGATCCTGACCATCAAATGAAGAAAGGAATGGTCTTGATTATTCTGAAGACTACAAACATTTAAAGATCTTCTAAGTGTTTTGGTAGCATCAGCCTAGGGGAGTTTGTAAGGATTCCTGAAGTCTGATGCAACCCAAAACTGCCTAAGTGTTTCAGCAACATGCACTAAGTACTGAAGTGAAGAATGCTTCGGAAGAATTACACAAAGCATTAGAAAATACTCTAAGTGTAATATCTTCCGAAGCCAAGACCAATATCTTCCGAAGCCTAACATGAAGTCTTCCGAAGCTTGAAGAGACAAAGTCTTCCGAAGCTTCAACCTATGAAGACAGATTTCTTCCGAAGACTTTTAGTACACATGCTTTATCTGATGTACTGTTCCATAAAGCACCTTTTCCGCTGCATCTCTGATAAGTCACCAACTTACAAGAGTTGGTGAAAAGGTCCATGCTTTTGGTAACTGTACATTGAGGTCTTGAGTCTGAAACTTTCCACTTTATGTACTTTATCCTTTTTGTAATGTATAAGGATGTGAGCTATGGCAGTCACAAGGTCAAAAGGCAGATATGCCTTTTGATCCTACAATTGATTTTGTTAGTGTCTAGTCAATTGTATCCAGCTGGCTTTCATAGTATAGCCGGCTGTAGGTTGTAGTATAAGTATTCCAAGTTCTTGTATCTTTCTTAATGCTTGGTAACACTTGTAAAAGAACTTGAGAAAGCAATATACTGCTCCCTTGAAAACTATACTCTCTTGTTCTGTCTCTTGCTTTACTTGTGTTCTCTGCATCACCTTTGGTTACCCAGTTCACTGTTTGATTAACGTTTAGTTAATCTTCTCATTGTGTTGTTGTGTTGTAATTGTGTTCAAGCCCTTGAACGATCCTGCAGTTATGATTGTTATAAGGTTAGTGAGGTAGAAGTTATGATCAAATGATAATGATTAAAATTAAAAGAGATTTAGTAGAAGAAAAATAAAGTAAGAACATAATTATGTATTATTGATGTTAAGATGATTAAACAATATATAAATGTAAAATAAAAGCAATATAAGGTGCCTTAGTATTTAAACTTCTTGAAATTACTAGTAAAAAAATTCTTGAATTGATCAAACCAAATAATGAAGAAAGTTTGTTAGTAAGATTTTTAGAGAATGAACAATGAAAAGTGGGCTTAAACCTTGCTTTTATAGTTGAGGTTAGAAGGAGGTTATGAATGAGTTAATGATAGTTACAATTCTTTTAAAAGGGGTTATGATTTTAAAATAATATAAGATTAAATAAATAAATAGATAAAAGATAATATAATTTAAACTTTTAATTAAAACCTTAATGAATTTAATAACTCATTTTAAATATTTTAAACTTATAAAACTTGACTTATAATTTTAATTTTCAATATTAAAATTCATACTTATAATCTTCATTTATTAAAAATTTTATAATTTTATTTTAAATTTATTAACTTTATAATTGTAAATTTCTTTTTTATGTTTCATAATTTATTATTATTAAACTTTAATTAATTTCATAATTAATAATTCTTAATTTTTAATAAATTTTTTCATAAGTTTAAAATTAATTCATTTAGTAATTTATAAGTTTTAATAAGTCTTTACATTTATTAGTTATTATTACAAAATGATTATAACATTTTAATAAAGAAAAATAATTTATAAACATGAATTATTATATAAGTTGTTAAATGATAAATTAAACAAATCAATTCATAATATTGTTTAAACTACACGTCTAATCCATATAATTTATTAATGTAAAAACAAGTTAAATAAAGAAATTCATATAGTATGAAAGTTCAATTTTAGTTCGGATTCGGGTTGATAACTTGAAAATGCCGGATGTTACATACATACTCTCACAAAAAAAACGTGAGATTAACTGTTAGTGCCGCCATATAATTTCGAAGAAACAAACAACTTTGCAAATTGGTAATTGAAATTAAGGAGTGTGATCTTGGCGGATCGAATGATGGGGAGGCTATGATAGATATACCATATGATATTCTTATTACTAATTCGGTCGATCCTATCTCGCATTTAATCGAGTTTGTGTATCCTTTTATCATTAGTAATTTTGAAAACTCAACTTTCTTTCAAGAGGGCAATTCTTGCTACAAAAAACAAAGTTGTTCAAGGAATTAATGATCGTTTACGTTCGTTGTTTCCAGGTGACAAAAAAGTTTACCTAAGTTTAGATTCTGTAATATGAACTGTACATTCGATGAGAATTATGATCTCCGGATTTTCTAAACGGAATAAAGGTTTTTGGAATACTAAACCACTCTTTAGTATTAAAAGTTGGTGTTCCCATCATGCTTTTGAAAAACATAGAAAAAAGTGGTTTGTATTATGAAACTAGAGTTAAGGTTATATCACTTTAAGATTATGTACACAAGCTAAGATTATGTCAGGTAGCAATGTTAGGTAGTAATGTTACCACCACACATTCATTCCAAGTTTGAGTTTAATACATCCTCACAAAAAGATTCCTTTCAAGTTTTAAAAAAATAGTTTTTTTGTTGTATATTTCATTATAACAATAAAAAAAATCAAGGTCAATCTCTATCAATAGTCGGTTTGTACATAAAAAAATGTTTTTATGCATGGTCAACTTTATGTCATCTTGTCACAAGTTACTAGTAGAGATAGATTAAAACTTTTAGCTTTAGATAATGATAACAACATACTAATATTACCAAAAATACATTTTACAAGGAGGTTTTGTTTATTTATGATCTAATAGTCACAAGTTATTATGTCTGATTTAATATATAATACACTTGGTTTTATTTATGTTTTTGTGTATTTATTAAAACTAATATATGCATACATGATTTTAAAAAAAATTAAACCTTATAAACATACTAAATGAACAAAATAATAAAATTAAATCAGTGAACTAACGCTCCCACATGAGTGGAGTCAACTTGAAAGAATCAAAGGGCCAAAACAACTGTTTGATAACACAAAATCCGATCAAACCGTTTCCTCACGCCTCTCTTCGAAATATCCGTTTCAACGTATAAACCCTAATCGATTCCACATCAAATCTTCCATTTTCATCCAGATTTATGATCAATCATACGCCTTCTGCTAGATTCTCTCAACAACCCTAGGCAATCGCATTCCGATTTCGTTTTCTCTATTGAATTGTTGTGTTATTACGTCGGGTCTCGATTGAAGATTTAGAGAGAAATAGAGGAGTTTGGTATCTGGTGGATGGTCTCATGGGGGCAACGGGTTCTAAGCTCGAGAAAGCTCTAGGAGACCAGTTTCCTGAAGGGGAAAGATACTTTGGACTTGAGAACTTCGGCAACACTTGCTATTGTAACAGCGTCCTGCAGGTTCTGTTGGATTTCATCTCGTTTGTTATTCTGATTTCGGAGGTTTTGGTTACTGTTGTTGTTTGTTGAGTGTCATCTTATTGGCTTATTCAGTTTAGTTGTTGTATGAAGATTAGTTTGATGGTTGCTGTTATTTGTAGTTAGACTGATCAAATTTAGGTAGAGTTTGTTCCGCTGATTTAATTAACATTAGAAATGCATATATAGACTTGACTTCATTTTTGGTCAATGTATTCAATCATCAGATTTATCATCTTGGTGGATCATGTGGTTTGCAGATTTGGTTTTTTTACCTGCATAGTTTCTTGAGATTTAGTTTCTGATTGTTTTTTTAGTTGTTTGTGTGTCTTGTGAGATTTCAAGGAGAAAATAAAGGAAAGGGGAGTGATCTAGAATTGTACAATTATGGTTTGAAATATTTATTTAAGGAATAGAAGTATCTGCTTTCCTCTTTTGCAAATTTGTAAGCATTCAGTTCTACACTGAGGTAGCTAACTGCTGATCTTTATGTATTTCTTGTGTATAATACTGTAAAAATACCATTATCTGCTTGGCATCGTGATGGTGTTTTGGACTGCAGTTGACTTTGTTTTGCCTGAAACAGAAATTTTATGTTTTTTCTTCTTATAGTTATTGTGTCCCATAATATACATTATTTCACTTTAAATATACTGTATATAAAGCCATGCTTTGAATTGGCTTAGCAAGTGCATAAGCAGTCATGATTTTTGGCATTAATTTGAACTTGAATCTGTTTTAACTTTTTATCAAGAAACGGGGTTTCTTACTTTGTATTGTTGAAAGTTAAATGCACATTGAGTTAGTTTTGTGTTATCTAGCCTTACTACATAGTTAGAATTGTCTTTGAGTGATTGACTTGTCAAACCATTGTACTGACTTGTCATTTCAAATTACTGACCGTTCTTGTGAATATGAAAGATGCTATTAAATCGAGCAATAATAATTTGTATTGGACAAAATGTCTTTTTCAAAATGTCCAACATTACTGTTTTTGCCCACATAGTGCCTTTTGGCAGTTTGCAACTACACAGTGGTTCTGAAAATCTGGTAATCCAGTTGCAGTTTGGTTCATTAACCTTTTAAGATATTGTTATTGTCTCATGTGCAATTTGGTTTATTACACTTTCTAAATAGCCTGCACAGTTTTGATCTAGATATGTAGCTCACACAGGGTTTATTCTTACTTTTCAGGCTCTATATTTTTGTGTTCCATTTCGTGAACAATTACTTGAATATTATGGAAATGTTAAAAATCCAGGGGACGTAGAAGAAAATCTCCTCACATGTTTGGCAGAACTGTTTATGCAGGTACCAATTTACTAGAATATACCCTTAGTGGTCTCCTTTACTTGTTTCTAGTTAAATTCTTATTCTGCTTAATGGGATTGTATGTAATTTTTTTTATGGCCCTGACATATGATTATATTGTTCCTTTATCTTTTATGACTAATGTGGAAGTAGCCAGGGATGTATTGCAAGTTAGAAGTATGTGAAAAGCTTTGCTTGTACAAAATATCTACTCTAGTTCTTAATTTCATTGCTGAGGGACGATAGTTATTTTTGTTGTTTGACATGTAGTAGCTATATGAATCTTATATTCTAGCTCTGCCATCTAACAATTTTAACTCAAACCTGATGATATATCTCTATGCCACATAAAATTTATTGATTAAGGTCTTGACCATTACATGTTCCTCTTTCAAGGGATAATGTATATAGAGGCCATTCAAGTATTTTTCATTGAGGTCACTTATATGTTAAAACTACTTTATAACCATGTATATATCTGGCTTTAGTTATACCAAATTTGGCCAAAAAACTTGTCATATGATAAGATGCCCTTAAACATTCTTGAAAACACAAGTAATTTAATCTATTACATGTTGTGACCTCATTAAAGGTATTTTTTTATTATAAAAAAGAATTTAAGGGCATTTGTATCATCCACATGAGAGAATTGGTATAAATAAAGTTTGATAAATACTTGGGCTCCTATCAATCTCCTATCAAGTAGTTTCACTATTTGGGTATTCTTGGTGATAAAAGTTGAATATTTGGGTGGCCTTCACATACACTTGTGTAGCATCTAATTTGTATGTTTTTTTTGGCTAAAGTGTACATGCACTTGGCAATATTGTTCTATTTATCAAAATTGATATTTATTTCGGGAAAGATGGAAAAAATATTTAATTAACAATGTTTGAAACCCAAAACTCATTTAAGAAAAAGAAATGTCAATTTTCATGGAAGACCATTTAGGGATCATGTAAAGTTATTAAAGAACCAATGCTTTGTGTTATATGTTTCCCAACTTTTTATCCTACATGGAAACTATTCAAAATAAAATGTATATCAACTTAAAACCCATGGTGAGAAAATTGTTAGTAGCCAAATTTGTAGCTAATCTGATTTCTGGTACACTGTACTAGATTAGTACACAAAAGAAGAAAACAGGCGTTATCGCTCCGAAACGCTTTGTGCAAAGAGTGAAGAAAGAAAATGAGCTATTCCGTGGTTACATGCATCAGGTATACTAGCCACCTATTACATTGAAATAATTGAAATTGCTTATGCAGTTTATATTTTCTGACATATTGATTTTATATATATTGTGTAGGATGCACATGAGTTTTTGAATTTCTTGTTAAACGAACTAGTTGACATACTAGAGAAAGAAGCCAATTCAGCAAAAGGTTTAAAAGAACATTCATCACCTCCTGAAAAGATTCCCAATGGGACGCATGTTGCTCAGGCCAATGGTGTACGAAAGGAGCCCTTGGTTACCTGGGTTCACAAAAACTTTCAGGTTAGTTTGAAAACTGATAATTCATGTATTTCAATGTTGAGTGAAGAAATATTTACTGATCTTAATGAAAAATCTAAAGACACATTTAATCTCTTATATAAAGTTTAATAAAAAAACTAAAACGGAGTTAAACATACATGTAGTTCGTGAATTACATTTGTGCTATTTAGACTTGAATGACTTAAAATTTTATTAGTGGAGTCTACAACCAACCCTTAAATTGTCTGTCAATCAACAAAACCATGAAATGAGGCCGAGGGTTTCCAGCTTTAATAATTTAGAAGTGTCATTTTGTCCCATGAAACTAGGGAGCACAAAAATTTGTCAGGACCAATAAAACCACAAAAATGGACTGGATTGGGTGGGAACCAGCTGTATTTGGTTCAGTTTTTGGTTCGTGGGTAAATCCAGTTTTTGTTCCAGTATGGTCATTTATGTGGTCTGTAACTGGGTCTTTACTGTGCCTCTTTGAAATAGTACTTTACAAACTTGAAACTCTGTTTTGTTTCTATATTATTATAAACTTTTGACGACCTTTAACTGAGTATTTTGTTGTTTTTGGTTCTGGTTCCTTTCTGATCTGGTTTTGACCCATGAAAACCCTACATGAAACTGTTGGTAACCAACCTAACTGAACTGTGTTCAGCCCTGTAAGTCTGTGACTTCATATTTCTATCATCATATCAAGATCATCCACGAAACCTCGTTTCTATAATCGTACATCTTTGATTTTAATCACATTTTACTAACTTGTGCTTGTGGCTTTTGTTAACGGGTTCTTATGGTTTCAAATCCAGGGTATACTTACAAACGAAACAAAGTGTTTAAGATGTGAGACTGTGACTGCAAGGGATGAGACATTTTTAGATTTGAGCCTTGATATTGAGCAGAACAGTTCGATTACTAGTTGTTTAAAGAACTTCAGCTCCACCGAGACCTTAAATGCTGAGGATAAGTTCTTCTGTGATAAATGCTGCAGGTTGAAACCACTTTCAAAAATAAAATGTTTCCTTTTATTTGGAAATGCGGGCATGTGTACTTTGAGATATATTTGTAATCATTTAGAAGAATGAACCCCTAAAATCGTCGAATGAAACCACTTGATCCGTATGAATCCTAGAGATGAAGTAAGTCTAAATTGCTGCCTCTAATTGTTTTTATTTTCATGGTTCAGTTTGCAGGAAGCACAAAAGAGGATGAAGATAAGAAACCACCACATATTTTGGTTATACATTTGAAGCGTTTCAAGTACATGGAACAACTGGGCAGGTACAAAAAGTTATCATATCGTGTTGTTTTCCCTCTAGAGCTGAAGCTGACCAACACAATGGAGGATGCGGATTGTGAGTACTCACTATTTGCAGTGGTGGTTCATGTTGGGAGCGGGCCTAACCACGGACATTATGTAAGCCTGGTCAAAAGCCACAACCACTGGTTGTTCTTTGATGATGAAAATGTGGAAATGATTGACGAGTCTGCTGTTCAAACTTCATTTGGGTCTGCTCAAGAGTATGCAAGCAACACTGATCATGGGTACATTCTGTTCTATGAGAGCCTTGCTACCAACAATGATCATTGAATGGTATTTTATCAGATCCTTTTTACAGATCTGTGTTTCTTGGTTTTGTGATATCATCATATGGAGCATTTTGGGTCATTAGATTGAAAGAAACTTGAGATGGGTTTGATGTACAGTTAATGCTGCTATCTGAGTTCATCTGTTTTTAGTAGAAGCAATAAAGGTCCTTATGATGATGACAAAAGTGATGATGGTGATGATGATGATGACGAAAGTGATGATGGTGATGATGACGATGACGATGATGAAAGCTTTTATTTAAGTGGTAATATGAGAATCAAAGATGATGTTAATTTAATGACTTGCGTCCCACAGTTTGTATTGTTATTTAGCATTTTTGTTTACTTTTGTATCGAAAGCTATAATCATATTGTATTTTTGTTTGATTTGTGAAGAAATGAAGTCTGGAAAATGGATGTTGAATTTGGGTATCTGAACTCTAAATCTATAATCCTTGTGATGATGCATGTGTTGATAGCATTATTTTGAAACCCAAACAGAAGAGGTTGAATCTTACATGATAACTCCAGATTTGGACAGGAAGGTGTAGCCTTGGTTGTAAACAGGACATGATGAAACATGGTAATAGACTCATGGTGGTGCTTGAATAGTAGCGACCGAAGTTGCTTGAATAGTAGTGTTGCAGTGTACAGTTGCATGTACCGAAGATCTCAACAACGTTGCTTGGTGTTGACGCCTATGAAAGGACACCTCAACAACATATCTCACCTAAGGCAGGAGGGAGTCGTTGAAGGATGGGGTTGGGAGAGGCGATGTGGCCACTTGCTCACTTGTGGGACTGATGGTTTTATTAACCCTAAACTATTCAATAATAATAACCTAGTCTAATAATATAAAGGTTAATTTTGTAGGAGTTGTGAGAATTTACAACCTAAAGGTTCCATTACAAAAGGTTGCAACACCTCTTTTTCAGTCATGATGCTCCTTAGTTCTAAATTTGGGATTCTCTTTAATGCTATGTTCCATAGTTCTTTTAAGAAGAGGAAAAAAGGAAAGTGGAAGAAAAAAAAAATAATCGTGTTCTAGAGTTTTTTTTTTCTGTTAAAAGAAAATGAAAGAAAAGTAAACCGAGTTCACATAAGAAGAGAAACAGGGAAGTGAAAGAAAAATGAATGCTAAAATTTCAATCGGAAAGAAGTAGAGAGAAGAGTAGTCGAAAGAAAAGAAGAAAAAAGTTTAGAGAAAAAAAGGACTAAGTAACTCGGGAACACAACCTAAATGATTTTTGAGGAGTTGGTTAATTCGGGTGTATGCCAAAGATTATGGGCAAGTTATTGGCAACAAGGGTTCAAAAAGTCACCAGTTCCATTATCGACTTTGAAACTCGATGGTTTGCTATGTTTTATAAATGGTATATCTTGGTTAAGGAGATGCATAATTGGATTAAAAAGACTAATTAGAAAAATGATTCTATTCAAAGTAGATTTCGCAAAAGCATTTGACACCTTATACTAGCCTTCACTCCACCGTGAAGCAAAAGAACTTTGGCAAGAAATTGCAATAATGGATGCATGGATAGCTTAATTTAGGTTATGCTACTGTTCTTGTGAATGGTTCATCAGCGGATGAATTTCCTATTACATAGGAAGTTAGAGTAGGAGACCTAATATCTCCTTTCTTGTTCATTATTGC
The DNA here is from genome assembly GCA_025506515.1 of Flaveria trinervia. Classification (NCBI taxonomy): domain Eukaryota; kingdom Viridiplantae; phylum Streptophyta; class Magnoliopsida; order Asterales; family Asteraceae; genus Flaveria; species Flaveria trinervia. The sequence goes on along the minus strand of CM046453.1, from coordinate 21,707,025 downwards.
TATGAGGAGGTTTATCGGTTGTTATGAAATCTAAATCAATTGTTTTACTTAACAAACACAAATATATTGAGTAATAATAAAGACAAAATATATTTTTTAAAGTATTTACTTGATTAATCTTTTTTGATTACAGAGAGTAAATATCAATAGATAATAAATGAGCTAAAAAGCTAACTTTAAAACTATAAAAATAAGAGATATTTATATTAAGAAAGCAAAACATAAAGAATAAACCACTTTACATCAATTTCTAGTTTAAGATAACATATGTACATTGTAGACAGATAATTGACACAATAGCTTCAATACAATATTCTCTCGAAAAGGTAGAACACTGTAGCTCCCAATGTACTTTGGTATAGACATTCTTGTCTAGTGTAATAGTCGATCAACAACTTATCAAGTTAAATGTTAATAAATAGTCAATCAGTTGTTCATTACTTTGAGTGCTGATCATTAGTTGATTAGAATTTGATAGTTCACATCTAGTGTTGAAGCTTTGAGTTTTCGATAACTTCATTTTATTCATAGATCAACATAAAGCCATCCACCTTCAATTCATTTAAGGTCTCATCTGCAAAAAAAGGGAAATTCATTAGGTAGTATGAGATAGAATCATGAAACGGTATGTTAATGTTTTATTATCATAAAGGATTCACACTAGCTCATTTATTTCTATTCTTATATTTACACTAAAAGCATTGTTTTATCTCTTTTTTCAATTAAATAATATTCTTTTGTATCTTTATCATTATATTTTTTTCTTCACTCACAACCACTTTGAATAATATTTAAAAAATTATTGGGTTGTAACTATTTTCCTAGATATGAGGAATCACGATCCAACCCCTATAAATTTTGTTTTTCTTCACTCACAACCATCCACATAATATAAAACACACTCTTATAAAACAAAGTACCTATTCTGAGTGCAATTAGCTATAAGTTAAAGTTCAATTTGGAGAAGTGATGCTTGAATCTTACTGATGGCTATATGCAGGATCGGTGTTTGTCACTTAAACACAATGTTTTTCTCTCAAACTCACCTAGAATCACACTCGGGTAAGAATCAATAAGAGTTGATCACAATATGAAAAGTAACTAAGAACACAGAAAGATAATTTTCAAGATACTTTTATATATTGATTCTCAACTCAAGATACAAAGACTCTTACAAGAAGATGATGATCTCTCCTCTATGAGTTACAAGGAGAACCTATATATAATACTATCTACAGCCGGATATACTTTGATACCAGCTGGGATCCTTTAGCTAAAGCCTATACTACAAGACTATAGTTAAGGTATCTCGGATAAAGTCTTATCTGAGATTTGGTAGTCAGGACATGTCCCTGACTTACCTTTTTTCACCAACTAAAGATGGCAACTGTACTATCATGAAAAGGTAAACAGTGGAATAAAGTATGGTCAACAACATGATTCTTTATGAAGAAGCCATGCTGTATCAGAAGTCTGCAACGGAGTGTCAGAGACCATACTTGTGTCCACTGGTCATAGCAGTGTCTTCCGAAAGTTAAATGGCTTCGGAAGAGTAAGTACTTCCGAAGCCACTTTATACTTCAGAAGAGGCTGCTTCTTCCAACGCTTGGAGACTTCTTCTTTTTATCATACTTCAAAAGTGGTCTTTATTTTATTCTTCTAAGTCTTGAACTTCGGAAGTATGCATTTGTCTTCGGAAGTTGGACTTTCCCTTTGTCTTCGGAAGAACTCTACAACCTTTGGAAGTTCCATAATAAGCTTCAGAAGCCTTTGCACGCAGTACCAAAATAACTTAAGTGATCTAGTTTTGGTTGCATTAGCCTTCTTTTTGATCCAACACTATATAAAAATTATTCGGTTATAATGTTTAGTTAAAAGTAATAAGGTGCAGAGAAGGAGATTGAAAGTGTTATTTCATTATTATTCTTGGTATAAAATTTATATACAGGATACATGAACAACTAATTGAGATAAACGAGGAAGACTATAACAATAATTTGACTACACATATAACATGGAACAAACTATATGAATTTAAATATAAGATAAGTGGTAGGAGTTAAGTGATAGAGTTAATAGGCCCCCACAAGATGGACGGTCTGAAAGCAAGTCAAATCTTGGACAAAAGCATCTTGAACCTCGGCCGAAGGAGATGTTTGGTTAGTGAATTCGGCAGTTGATCATCCCAGGCTATGTGGGTGACTCATAAAGAACCTTCTTGTACCTTTTCCCTAACAAAATGAAAATCTAGAGCTTGATGCTTCATGCGAGAGTGAAAATTTAGAGGCGAGAGAATCAATGAATCGATTGAGGACAGAAGGGGAAGGCCCGGTTAGAATAATGTCATCGACATATACAAGAATGAAGATAGGGCAAGAACCGTGACCAAGAATGAATAGAGAGGGGTCAGAGACAATAGGTTTAAAACCTTGAGATAAATGATAGGATTTTAATTCGTTATACCAAGCATGAGAGGCTTTTTAAGACCATAGATGGCTTTGTGGAGTTTGCACACGTGATTAGGAAAGGAAGGATTGATGAAACCGGGTGGTTGGGTCATGTAGATGTCTTCCGTTAAGGGACCTTGTAAGAATGCATTGTTGATATCAAGTTGGCGAAGGCTCCAATTTTAAGAGGTGGAAATGGAAAGGATGAGTCGAAGAGTAGCAGGTTTGATGACCGGCCTGAAAGTTTCAACATAGTCAATCCCAAGACATTAGTGAAAGCCTTTGGCAACAAGATGAGCTTTGAGACGATCAACAGTCTCGTCTGGGTTAAATTTAGTACGGCAAACCCACTTGCAACTGACAAGGTTAGGTGCGGAGGAAGGTGAAACAAGAGACCATGTTTGGTTGCATTGTAAAGCATCGAAGTCATCGGACAGTGCCTTTCACCATAAGGGGTGTTTTAAGGCTTGAGTAACCGTGGATGGTTCAGTGGTAGAAGTAGGTGTGTTGGCCTATAACATATAATCAGAGTTGTGATATTTAGTGTTGGGTTTAGGGTGAGCGCGTTTGTTAGGTTTGGGTATTGGAGTGGGAGACAAGGATGGAGACTGGGGTGCAACATCTTCTGATAGGGAAGGTGAATTAGATGTGGAAGAAGGAAGATCTTAGGGGAGTAGTTGCAGGACCGTTTAAGGGTACTTGCTTACAACACAACAACACAAAAAGAAGAGTGTGCAACAACACTTAACAGATCAAATGGAGAACTAGAAACAATTTTAGTGAGAACTAAGAAACACAAGTATTCAAGAGACAGAACAAGAACAACACAAGTAGTTGGTTTTCAAGGATGATGTATACTGCTCTCTAGTTCCTTACAAGTGTTTACAAAGCAACAGTTTAAGATACAAAGGACCAGAGATACTTATACTGTAACATCCCGTATTTTTGTTAACTAAAAGTTAACTTCGTTTACTCTTACAAGGATTATTATTTGTCAATTTTAAAACTCGTGTGTTGTTTGTGTTTATTCATTATTGTCATTGAGTTTTTATGAAGGTTAAACATATAAATATTAAATAATAATAATGTTAATATTAATAAAAGTAACAATAATAATAAGTAATAATAATGAATAATAGTATTAGTAATAATAAGATTACTTTTAATAATGTTACTTATAATTTATAAGGGTTATTAAACTTAACCATGTTTAAAACATAAACTTAAATTAAGTTTGGGGGTTTTATTTGTCAATTTGGAAACTTAATATAGAACTTTTAAGCATGAAATGATAACTATTAAACTAAAAGGGGCCAATGTGTAAAATTTCAAACTTTCAACCCAAACCCCCCGCCCATTCCCGTAATTCCGGCCGGGACTCCGGCCACACTCCGGCCGGGACTCCGGCCACACTCCGGCCGAAGTCCGGCGAGTCTAAAACATCAAAAAACGGTTAGTTTCGTAGCCCGAAATTTATCTGAATCGTTTCGCATACGTGTTTCGAACTTGAATGCACTTAATAACCAAGTTATACATCGGTTACCAAGTCCATTCGATCGTATAACCGAAACTCTTTTAACTCATGGCCGTTTTGTCATTAAAACACAACAATAATCGAATTAACTTAACACAAGCAATCGTTTAGCTATCTGCAATCGATTACAACGTTCAATTCCACCTGAAACAAGCGCAAGCATCAAATTCAATCATCACATTCATCGCGAGGCTGCGACATAGTCGAAACCCATCTTCTGATTGGTTTAAACTGAAATTGGCAAGGGGTTTTGCATCGAGAACACTATTCAAAACTTCCCACGAGTTCAATTTGATTTCCATCATTGTTTGAACATCGAACCATTCGCACGTGTGTCGCGGCCCTAGCAGCGATTGTTCTTCATCTATTCTTCTTCAATTCGGGTAATTGATTTCACTTACACACTCGGTTTTGCTTGGAGATTAAAGCCCCAAGGTTAATTTCATGATTATAATCGAATTGGGGTTCGATTTGGGGTGAACAAGTTCTAGGGTTTATATGGGAATTTGGGGGTTTTATTTGCGATGGTTCTTAAGTTTCAAAACCAGGTTATAACCGCGGCTGGATGCCTTGGTTCACTGGTTAAACGCTCCCATCTCCACTTAGAGGTCCCGGGTTCGAACCCGGGCACCCTCTGTTTTATAAAAAAAGGGATTTTTTTTAGGCTTTTTGGCCTTCAAATCTAATATTAAAAATTTCTAAAAATTATGAAAAATCATTTTCATAAATTTATTTCTTTTGAAACTATTTAATCATTTTCTGTAATTTATTTATAAAAATACCTTTATATTTTTATTTAATATCCTAAAGTTAATAATATAGCTAGCATATTTTTTTTATAAAAATTTAGACTTTAAATAGTAGTTTAATTTACACGAATTATTATTTCAAACATTGCCTTTAAATTATTGTGTAATTTGTGTTCATTCTTATTTATTATAAAATTATCTAAACTTTACAAACATTACCAAATTATTATAAAAGATATTCTTAATCCATATATTTATATAATTATAAATAAAATCGTTCCCACGAAAATATAATTGAGTTCTTATTTAACAATAGTAATTAACAAAACCCCAACCTCAAAGTTGATTTTCTTAGTCCTTGTTAAATTTATTGTAAAGCTTTAATCTTGTAAATATATATATTTAGGTGTCTTGTGACGATACACCTTGGAGCGACGCTTGTTATTATTCTTATTAATCGCCATTATATAGTTATTGTCATGTGAGTTTTCCTTGCCCCATTTTATTTTATTCCACACTACTTTGGGGTGAAACATGATTATCTATACATTGTACACTTATAAACGTTTGAGACTTGTAAGCACATGCAATTCATCTTATTATTATGTCATGGTTATTTGTGTATTGTAAGTGTTTATATGAGATACATAGTTTTGTTTACAATCATTAACTATTGCTAGCCTGGCGACGTCTTAGATCTTTGGGCCTGACAAGCCTATTTGGTGCTAAAGTCGATGTATTGCCGACTCCTAGGAGCCGTATGCTTGTGCACTAGGGAACCAAATACACTTAGCCAATCTTTTATACTTGTAATCAAGTCGAGGTTTGGTTGTAACGATATGTGTTCTATAACCTTACTATCTTATAACCTATGACATGAATTGCTACTTGTAACCTTTTTCATATTATGTATGAAAACCTTGGAAACTCACCAACTATTTTTAGTTGACTCTTATTTTTATCATGTTTTCAGGTCAACCTCAAGTTTAAATTGAACCTTTTGAAGCATGCTATAATCTAGGACTTGGACCTAGATAATGAAATAAAAAGTTACATTATGTTATGTTATGTTAAACTTATTCTTGTATAAGACTTATGATTGTATTTTTCCATTTCAAGACTTATGATAATAATATTTACAATCTAATATAGCGTTATGTGGCTGTGAACAATCTTAACCCTCACATCTCGACGTTTCGGCCGTCAAGGTTGGGGTGTGACAGATTGGTATCAGAGCCCATAACTATAGGGATTTAGGTTATTAGTAAGGGTGACCTAGACTATAGCTTATGCATGAACCTCATAGGATAATATTTATATTCTTGGAAATATATATTGTTACATGCTACATAATGCTATACTTTATGTGCAACTTGATGCCTTAGCATAGGTTGCCTTGTAATTGTCTAAACTTTGTTACTTGTCTCCCTAAACTTAACCTTGACTCATTGACTCTCCCCGACAAATGAAACTTCTTAATTTTATTCTCGACAACCGTGGAATCGTATATTTATGCTTAAGAATTGAATCTTTAGACTTATGTCTAATCTATGTAAATCTCATCATGGTTTTGATTTCATAAACCTAAGAAATTTGTGTGACACATGGACACCTGTATTCTGGATTTCCTGGCAAAAGGCCCTCGGGCTAAGGCAAGCATATCGCATAAATCCTACGGGACTAGTTATGCTTACCTGGGGATTTCTGGGATGAGTGATAAACCATGGTCAACATACACAAATTTCTAAGGCGAGTGGGTCAACTTACCTTGACGTGTCAATGTTTCCAAATGGTAATGCGTTACCAAATGGAACCATCCCATGTGCCTTACAACTTTTTGCCTTATCTTTGTTGAACATTAATACTTGTTATTTCAATTCTCATATCTAACTCACTTGTATATTCCAGATGTCTCGTCATCATGGAAAGCGTGGAAGTTCCGATCGTAAGTTAGCCGCTATGATTGCTCGACAAATGGCTGTTGTCATCCCAACCATGGTTGCTGAACTTAATAGCACCTTAATGACCAACGCTAGCAACAATGGAAATGGTCATGGAGAGAATAGTAACAATCAAAACGGGAACAATCAACACGGGAATAATCAAACTTGTACCTTCAAACACTTCAGCTCTTGCAAGCCCACTAGTTTTAGTGGCAAGGAAGGAGCCACTGGTCTTCTTGAGTGGTTCGAAAGCATGGAGAATACCTTTATCAATTGTGAGTGTCCCGATGCACTCAAACTTCGTTATGCCACTAGCATGTTCCAACAAAGGGCTCTCACCTGGTGGAACATCGAGAGGAGGAATCATGGACCCGATGCTATTCTAGCACTTACATGGGAAGAGTTCAAGAACATCACCATCGCGAAGTTCTGACCGAGAAGCGAACTACAAAAACTGGAGGAGGAATTTTGGAATTTGAAACAAAACGATGGTGATCATTTGGCCTACTCAACTAGGCATCATGAGTTGAGTATACTGCTGCCCCATATGGTCGACACTGTTCCCCGCAGCATCGAGAAGTTCATCAAGGGTGTACCACCCCAAATTCAAGATGCTGTGGTGGGTAGCCGACCCACAACCTTGGAAGAAGCCATTACTATCACCGCTCAACTCACCGAGAACCATATACGAGCGGGCACCATGTCTGTGAAGGGTGCAAAGAAGGTAGAGAAGACGGCTACCGAGGCGGTTAAGGAGACTAAAGCTGAACCGTCTTACAGTAACAACAACAATAAGAAGCGCAAGTTCACACCAGCGCGTAACTATGCCGTGGCTGCACCCAAACAACCCCAAAGACAACTTGTACCTGCGGCTACACCTGTGGCACAAGTGCCTGGGGCTAGGGCTTATACTGGTCCTCAGCCGATGTGCAACACGTGTAGGTATCATCATCCGGGGAATCAACCATGCCACATTTGCACATTATGCGGTAAATATGGTCATTTGGTGGCGACTTGCCACCGTGCACCTAACAATGCCGCTGTGGTCACGAACCATGTTTGCTACAACTGTGGGGAAGCTGGCCATTTTCGCCCACAATGCCCTCGTCTTGTGGGTAATGTTCCACAAGCCCGAGGACGTGCTTTCAACATCAACGCTAACCAAGCACAAGCAAACAATGATGTGGTGAATGGTACGTTAACTCATCTTTAACTTTTGTGATCCGATTCATTTCATACTTTACCTGTATCGTTAAATACCTTAAAATTTTAACAGGTATGTTCCTTATTAACAAAACTTATGCGTATGTCCTATTTGATTCTAGAGCCGATAAAAGTTTTGTTTCATTAGAGTTTGAACCCATACTTGCTAAGCCACATACGAAACTAGAAAGACCTCTTACTGTTGAAGTTGCCGATGGAGAACCGATCACCGTTGACGTTGTCATTCATGATTGCATCTTAAGTCTTGACACGCATGATTTTCTTATCGATCTTATCCCTATGAAACTTGGAAGCTTTGACATCATCATTGGCATGGATTGGTTAGCCAAACACCATGCCGAGATCATTTGCTTCGAGAAGTGTATTCGTATACCGTTACCCGCTGGTGATACTTTGAAAGTATTCGGTGAAAAATCTTCCAAAGGGCTTAAACTAATGTCTTGCACTCAAGCCCGAAAGTGCTTAAACAAGAAGTATATGGCCTTCTTGGCTTACGTGGTCAACACGAAAGTCAAAGGAAAGAACTTAAGGATGTCCCTATCGTACGAGACTTTCCTGAAGTATTTCCCGATGACCTTAGTGGTTTACCTCCCGTGCGTGAAGTCGAGTTTAAAATTGACTTGATACCGGGAGCAAACCCCGTGGCCAAGTCACCGTATCGGCTTGCACCATCGGAAATGAAAGAACTCTCCAGTCAACTTCAAGAGCTATCCGAGAAGGGCTTCATCCGTCCTAGTTCTTCGCCTTGGGGTGCACCTGTTCTTTTCGTGAAGAAGAAAGATGGATCGTTTCGTATGTGCATCGATTATCGTGAGCTTAACAAACTTACCATCAAGAATCATTATCCTCTTCCTCGCATCGATGACTTGTTTGATCAACTTCAAGGAGCTGCCATATTCTCGAAAATTGATCTACATTCTGGATATCATCAATTACGAGTTCATGAGGATGACATCCCAAAGACCGCTTTTCGTACTCGTTATGGACACTATGAGTTTATGGTGATGCCTTTTGGTTTAACCAATGCTCCTGCTGTCTTCATGGATCTCATGAACCGAGTATGCAAGCCTTATCTAGACAAGTTTGTGATTGTCTTTATTGATGACATACTTATCTATTCCAAGTCCAACACCGATCATGAGCTGCATTTGAGATTAGTTCTTGAGTTGTTAAAGAAAGAGCAATTGTACGCAAAGTTCTCGAAGTGTGATTTCTGGCTCGAGGAAGTTCAATTTCTAGGACACGTGGTGAATAGCCAAGGAATTCACGTTGATCCTGCAAAGGTGGAAGCTATGAAGAATTGATGTGTTCCTACAACTCCTACCGAAGTTCGTTCTTTTCTTGGTCTTGCTGGTTATTATCGGCGATTCATTGCCAATTTCTCGAGGATCGCGAAACCGCTCACTACTTTGACACAAAAGAATAAATCATTCGAGTGGGGTTCCGAGCAAGAAGAAGCTTTTGAAGCGTTAAAGCATAAGTTGTGCAATGCTCCTATATTGACCCTACCCGATGGAAACGACGATTTCACCGTGTATTGTGATGCATCTAAACAAGGCCTTGGTTGTGTTCTCATGCAACGAGGGAAGGTCATAGCTTATGCGTCGAGACAATTGAAGGTTCACGAGGTGAATTATACAACACACGATCTCGAGCTTGGTGCTGTTGTATTTGCTTTGAAGATTTGGAGGCACTACATGTATGGTACGCAATGTATAGTCTACACCGATCACAAAAGCCTTCAACACGTTTTCAATCAAAAAGATCTCAACATGAGACAACGTCGTTGGGTGGAGTTGATTAGTGACTATGATTGTGACATTCGTTACCATCTTGGTAAAGCAAACGTTGTAGCCGATGCACTGAGCCGAAAGATTCACAACAAGATGATTTCATTCCAAGAAATTCGCGATCGACGTCAATGGTTTGACACCTTGGGTGAGTTCGATACTGAAATCCGATTAGATGTCAACGAGACCACCGTACTACTACAAAACCTGAGAATAGATAGTGACATCGAGTCTAGCATCCTGGAGGCTCAACAAATGGTTCAACGAGAAGGAATAATGAAGGATGAGTTGGAGCATAATCTTCTAACCCAATTGGAAACGAAACCTAATGGGTTGATGTACTTCGCCAATCGTATTTGGGTTCCAAATCGCGATAACATTCGTACCTTTATTATGAACGAAGCTCATCAAACTCGTTATTCTATTCATCCTGGTTCCGATAAGATGTACATGGACCTACATGGTCAATATTGGTGGCCTGGAATGAAGAAAGATATAGCGACATATGTAGCTAAGTGCCTCACGTGTACGAAGGTTAAAACCGAACATCAACGTCCAAGTGGATTACTTGAGCAACCCGAGATTCCTATGTGGAATGGGAACACATATCCATGGACTTCATAACAAATCTCCCCCGAACCTCTCGAGGACATGATAGCATATGGGTGATCATTGACCGATTGACCAAATCGGCACATTTTATACCCATACGTGACACTGACAAGACATCAAAGTTAGCTCGTATATACGTTGATGAGATTGTAAGTCGTCATGGGGTACCTCTGCACATTATATCCGACCGGGATGCTCGCTTCACTTCACATTTTTGGTCGTCTATGCAAGAACTCTTGGGTACACAACTAGATCTAAGCACGGCTTACCATCCCCAAACTGATGGTCAAACCGAGTGAACGATCCAAACATTGGAGGATTTGCTACGCCTTTGTGTTCTTGACTTTGGTGGCGATTGGATACGCATCTACCCCTCGCGGAATTTTCGTATAACAATAGTTACCACTCGAGTATCAAGATGGCACCGTTTGAAGCACTTTATGGTCGAAAATGTCGTTCACCGATCTGTTGGACCGACATTGGTGAAAACTTCATCACTGGTCCTGAACTGATACAAGAAACGACTGATAAAGTTTCTATTATTCGCAAGAACCTTGAAGTGGCGAGAAGTCGTCAAAAGAGCTATGCTGACAAGCGACGCAAGCCATTGGAATTCCAAGTTGGGGAGATGGTTCTTCTTAAGGTTTCACCGTGGAAAGGTGTGGTTCGCTTTGGAAAGAAGGGCAAACTGGCTCCAAGATTTGTAGGGCCTTTCAAAATCCTGAAAAGGTTGGGAAAGTGGCTTATAAACTGGAACTACCTTCCGACCTTAGTGGAGTTCATCCTGTGTTCCACGTCTCAAATTTGAGAAAGTGCTTGGCTGACGAAAGTCTGCATGTCCCGTTGGAAGACATCCAGATTGATGAGTCATTGCATTTTGTCGAGAAACCTATTGAGATCATGGATCGTATAATGAAGAAGACTAGAACCACAACAACTCCAATCGTCAAGGTTCGTTGGGAAAATAAACGCGGCGCTGAATTTACTTGGGAACGTGAGGAGCACATGAAGAAGAGATACCCACCCTTATTTGTATAGTTTCATTTATTTTAATTTTGGGACGAAATTCTTTTAAGTTGGGGAGACTGTAACATCCCGTATTTTTGTTAACTAAAAGTTAACTTCGTTTACTCTTACAAGGATTATTATTTGTCAATTTTAAAACTCGTGTGTTGTTTGTGTTTATTCATTATTGTCATTGAGTTTTTATGAAGGTTAAACATATAATATTAAATAATAATAATGTTAATATTAATAAAAGTAACAATAATAATAAGTAATAATATGAATAATAGTATTAGTAATAATAAGATTACTTTTAATAAGGTTACTTATAATTTATAAGGGTTATTAAACTTAACCATGTTTAAAACATAAACTTAATTAAGTTTGGGGTTTTATTTGTCAATTTGGAAACTTAATATAGAACTTTTAAGCATGAAATGATAACTATTAAACTAAAAGGGGCCAATGTGTAAAATTTCAAACTTTCACCCAAACCCCCCGCCCATTCCCGTAATTCCGGCCGGGACTCCGGCCACACTCCGGCCGAAGTCCGGCGAGTCTAAAACATCAAAAAACGGTTAGTTTCGTAGCCTGAAATTTATCTGAATCGTTTCGCATATGTGTTTCGAACTTGAATGCACTTAATAACCGAGTTATACATCGGTTACCAAGTCCATTCGATCGTATAACCGAAACTCTTTTAACTCATGGCCGTTTTGTCATTAAAACACAACAATAATCGAATTAACTTAACACAAGCAATCGTTTAGCTATCTGCAATCGATTACAACGTTCAATTCCACCTGAAACAAGCGTAAGCATCAAATTCAATCATCACATTCATCGCGAGGCTGCGACATAGTCGAAACCCATCTTCCGATTGGTTTAAACTGAAATTGGCAAGGGGTTTTGCATCGAGAACACTATTCGAAACTTCCCACGAGTTCAATTTGATTTCCATCATTGTTTGAACATCGAACCATTCGCACGTGTGTCGCGGCCCTAGCAGCGATTGTTCTTCATCTATTCTTCTTCAATTCGGGTAATTGATTTCACTTACACACTCGGTTTTGCTTGGAGATTAAAAGCCCCAAGGTTAATTCATGATTATAATCGAATTGGGGTTCGATTTGGGGTGAACAAGTTCTAGGGTTTATATGGGAATTTGGGGGTTTTATTCGCGATGGTTCTTAAGTTTCAAAACCAGGTTATAACCGCGGCTGGATGCCTTGGTTCACTGGTTAAACGCTCCCATCTCCACTTAGAGGTCCCGGGTTCGAACCCGGACACCCTCTGTTTTATAAAAAAAAGGGATTTTTTAGGCTTTTTGGCCTTCAAATCTAATATTAAAAATTTCTAAAAATTATGAAAAATCATTTTCATAAATTTTGTTTCTTTTGAAACTATTTAATCATTTTCTGTAATTTATTTATAAAAATACCTTTATATTTTTATTTAATATCCTAAAGTTAATAATATAGCTAGCATATTTTTTTTATAAAAATTTAGACTTTAAATAGTAGTTTAATTTACACGAATTATTATTTCAAACATTGCCTTTAAATTATTGTGTAATTTGTGTTCATTCTTATTTAATTATAAAATTATCTAAACTTTACAAACATTACCAAATTATTATAAAAGATATTCTTAATCCATATATTTATATAAATTATAAATAAAATCGTTCCCACGAAAATATAATTGAGTTCTTATTTAACAATAGTAATTAACAAAACCCCAAACCTCAAAGTTGATTTTCTTAGTCCTTGTTAAATTTATTGTAAAGCTTTAATCTTGTAAATATATATATTTAGGTGTCTTGTGACGATACACCTTGGAGCGACGCTTGTTATTATTCTTATTAATCGCCATTATATAGTTATTGTCATGTGAGTTTTCCTTGCCCCATTTTATTTTATTCCACACTACTTTGGGGTGAAACATGATTATCTATACATTGTACACTTATAAACGTTTGAGACTTGTAAGCACATGCAATTCATCTTATTATTATGTCATGGTTATTTGTGTATTGTAAGTGTTATATGAGATACATAGTTTTGTTTACAATCATTAACTATTGCTAGCCTGGCGACGTCTTAGATCTTTGGGCCTGACAAGCCTATTTGGTGCTAAAGTCGATGTATTGCCGACTCCTAGGAGCCGTATGCTTGTGCACTAGGGAACCAATACACTTAGCCAATCTTTTATACTTGTAATCAAGTCGAGGTTTGGTTGTAACGATATGTGTTCTATAACCTTACTATCTTATAACCTATGACATGAATTGCTACTTGTAACCTTTTTCATATTATGTATGAAAACCTTGGAAACTCACCAACTATTTTTAGTTGACTCTTATTTTTATCATGTTTTCAGGTCAACCTCAAGTTTAAATTGAACCTTTTGAAGCATGCTATAATCTAGGACTTGGACCTAGATAATGAAATAAAAAGTTACATTATGTTATGTTATGTTAAACTTATTTCTTGTATAAGACTTATGATTGTATTTTTCCATTTCAAGACTTATGATAATAATATTTACAATCTAATATAGCGTTATGTGGCTGTGAACAATCTTAACCCTCACATCTCGACGTTTCGGCCGTCAAGGTTGGGGTGTGACATATACTACAACCTATAGTCGACCATACTTTGAAGGCCAGTTGGATACATGATCTAGACAACAACAAAATCAATGTAGAGTCAAAAGGCAGATTGCCTTTTGACTAGTGACTATGATATGCCATAGCTCACATCCTAATATATTATAAAAAGGATGAAGTAGATAAGTAGAAAGTTACAGACTCAAGACCATAATGTACAGTTACCAAAAGCATGGACCTTTCACCAACTTATGTAAAGTTGATGTCTAATCAGAGTTGCCGCGGAAAGGGGTCCAACTTTATGGAAAAAGTACATCAGATAAAGCATGTGTTCAAAAGTCTTTGAAAGAAATCTGTCTTCAAGTGTTGGCTTTGGAAGACTTTGTCTTTGAAGCTTTGGAAGACTTCATGTTTGGCTTCGTAAGATATTGGTCTTGGCTTCGGAAGATTTCACACTTCGAATATTTTCTAAGGCAGAGTGAGAAATTTCCGAAGCATTCCACTTCAGTACACTTATGCATGCATGCATGAGATATTTGGAGGTTTTGGGTTGCATCAGCCTTATATGAAACCTTACAAACTCCCCCTAGGCTGATACTACCAAAACACTTGAAGACTTCAGATATCAATAGTCCTCATCATGATGATGACCATCCCTTTCTTCATAAGATGATCAGGATCACTTAGGCTCTCATAGTGTCTTCTCATGTCAAAGAGATCATGTAGAGGCAGATTGAACATGTCTTGCCATATGTAGACATCTTCAACACCTTGATCTCTGATAACATGCCATCTTTTTGGATTTGTAGTGTATGTCCAGGACAGGATGGGTCTTCCTAATACTAGAGGAGCCACTTGGATTGGAGTTGACTGGGTTGCCTCTTTATACACTTCCTCGGGTTGATCTGACTCACCCAGAGGTATGGAGGTAGATGGTTTAGACTTCTTCTTATTCTTTGACTTTGGTCTAGAAGCCATCCTTTTCCTCCTCTTTGAAGACTTTAACTGAGAAGATGGTGTGTAGCACCTTGTTGATCAGTCTTGTCTTGCTCAGTTGGGTGTTCCTCCCTCACAGGTTAAGAGGGAGATGGAGTTTGACCCAAATGTTGATCAAAAGATGAAGCTTGCTGAGGCTCACTAGGAGATCCAAGTTATGTTGTCTTAAAAGGTTCAACATTAACCTCCACTTCTTGAGGGACCTGACTTGGTAGGGAGTGTAAGTCAGCAAGTTCTCTCTTTGAGTCTTCTACTTGATCACCCTTATATGCTCATCAATAGTGGATAGAGACATGGGGCCAAGTCTCCTTCCGGAGAATCCATACAACTTCAAGAAGCTCATCATTCTCCGTCTATTAGCAGACTTCTTCATGCTCATCTGAATGATGGCCCTTGACCTTGCAGCATCTTCCCTTAATTTTCTCTTTGTTGCCTTATATTCTTTGAGTCTTCAAGCTCAAGCTGTTTGACATACTCAAACTCTATATACTTAAAGGACAAGGGAAGAAGTCCAGATGCCTGATATAGGCCTGTGGCACTTAAGTAGTTGATCATATTGGTCCTATCAGTCTCTTTGTCTACTTAAGGTTCTTGTGGAGCCATAGCCTCTTGAGCAAGATTTTCTTGAACTGGGGAGAGAGTATGAACATACTTGTATAATATCTTTTGTCTCTTCTTCTCTTTTATTTGGAGAAGTAACTTTGCATCCTCTATTTCCTTCCTCTCTCTTGACACTTCCATGTCAGCCAGTTTATTGAGCTCTTGTAAGGGGAGAGATATAATCTCATTAATGTCATAGTTCCTGGTTTGCAGGTAAGTAATCTTGACTGCCCACAACTTATCATCTTGAGTGTTTGGTCTGGGGGCAACCCTGATTGCAACTTCCATGAATCCTACAGACCCAGAGGAACTTACTCTCCATAGCTTCCTCTTCCTCTCTCTCTCGTCCTCATTAATCTCATCAGGAGTCATTTTCCTTTTCCCTTTTTCACTCATAGACCTTTGTGACTCAGGGTGGAGAGAGCTTTGTCCTTCATTTCTTGGTGTAGCCTCCAAGCTCTGGCCAGAGAGAGATTGTGATACATTTTCACTAGCAGGTGTTTCACTGAGGGAATGAATTGCTGAAGTAGTTGTAGGTGTGACAGGGCTCTCAGGCTCTACTACTGAGCCTTCAGTCAAGGTTTCCCCTTTGAAGCTAATCTTAAGGTCAGCCTCAACATCCAGTTGACCAATAGCATTACCTGATTGCCTTTGTCTCCTTCTAAGTCTAAACTCTTTAGTAATTCTGTCTTGTATCCTTTGAGCCAGCCTGTCTAGATTGGCTTGGGTTGATAAGTGGCATGCTAATAATGTCATGAGCTTCATAGTAGTTCAAGGTCTGAAAGTTAAAGACTTCTTGTTGCCCTTGAACTCTTTGAAGAATAAGGGCTCTTTCGTTGGCATCATAATCCACCCTATGATGTAGTTGGAAGTTCCTTGAGGTGGAGATGACACTGCCCTTGGTATCCCTTCCTCAAAAAGACACTGAATGAAGGAGTCTATAGAGTCCACATCAATATGAACTGGAGAAAGTTGTTGAGTATAGACAGTTGCAAATGAAGATGGTGAGTCCTCAATGTCCATGCTTTGTGAAGAACTCCCAGGTTCTGTGTTTGTGATGACTTTCCCCCCTTTTTGGTAGCATCACCCACTTGCATAGGTGAGCTAGAAGTTAGATCAACCACATTCATAGGTTTTTGTGTTCCTGGTTGAGCTCTTCTTAAAGGTCTCCCAGCTAGTTTGTCCTTAAGATAAGATATCTCAAGTTGCTGATCATTGACCCTGTTTTGCAAGGTAGTCACTTGAGATTCAAGATGACTAACCCTAGAGACTAGATAGGTGCATGTTTGTAATAGTTTTTGCACCTTTAGCCTCAGATTCCCCTCTTCTTCATCAGAAGAATCATTGGGGGATGAGAGAATTGGACCAAAGTCTTTTCTCTCACCACCAGCTTGGAGTTCTTCGCTACTAGTTTACCTCTGCTCAATGACAGCTTCAGTTGAAGTGTCAATGGGCTGAGTTGCCATGGTTGAGGTCTGAATGATGTAATCACTTGCTGAAGTGAGAACTTCTTCCATATGGATCTCCTGAACAGGTTCAGTAGGATCCACCTCAGTGATAGGTGAGTAATGTGGGCTAGACACAAGTGAGTCAAGAGCACTCATCTCTCTTTGAGTAGGGGAGGAATAGAGAGACTCATGATACTCACTGAAACCTAAGTCCTCATCAGTATAGAAGTCAAGGTAAGGAATGGGTTGGTTTAAGTCTAAAGGCTAGGGATGTTAGATGTCCCCTAAAGGTTGTTCACTTAAGTGTGGAGACTTAGAGTGAAGGCTTAAGGAAGTTGGGCTTGTAAGCTCATCAAGCTGAGCATGAGGAACCTCAACACTGATCTTCGAAGTAATATGAGTGGTTTGCTTCTTAGGAGAAGTGGGAGCTCTAGTATCCACTTCATCCTGTATGGGTAAGTATATGGGGGCCTGCACAGACTCAATAGCTTGAGTAGGGATTCGTTTGGATTTTATTTTGTAGGTGTGGGTAATATGGGGTCTTTTAAGTGGTTAAGAAGTAGAAGGTGTGGGTCCAATACTAGCTTGTGTTGCTAGGTTTTCACCTTGAGCAATGAGCTCTAACATTTTGGGGACAAATGTTGTTTCTACCCCTGAGAAGCCAACAGTTGGCTTCTTCAAAATTTTAAAGATGAAGGGCTTCATCTGTCCAATTTAAGAATATTACCTGTTTCCCTCAACTGTGAGCCCAGTTCATAGTTGAGAATGTATTGAACATATCTAGAAAACATGTAATACTCTAAGGAGTCTAAGTTAGCAAGCAAGTTTGTATAAACAAATTGAGAATACCTGAACTTGACCCCTAAACCATCCCATGCACTATGAAGGAGAGATCTTCAGGAATCTGGTCCTAACCCCCATGCTTGTTGGATAAGCTGTGGATGACCACACATAGTAAGTACTTCCATTAGGATGAGACCTTCCCTTTCCTGAAGGTCTTACAGAGAAATCCCCTTCATAGCCCATCTACTGGAAGGACTGGTTAACAGACAGTTGGGAAAAGACAACTCATCTTCCTCATCATCCAGCTGTAGATGAGCATTTATGATGGCTGGAGTGATGCAGATTGTCCTCTGATGCATCGTAGCAGACAGTGCCCTCTCCCCATCTAGAACAACCTCTTGACAAGTTTTCTAGAATCCAAGCATATGATCCTCATAAAGAAAAGGATCAATGGTAAAGGAAGTGAAGAGTTAGACAAAGCCAAGAATTGGCAAACCTTTGAGAAGTGTGGATCTTTCTCAGAGTTTAACAGAGCAACCTATGAAAGGCCCCATCCTCGGGACGCTTACAGCTGGTCAATCATTGCACATAAAACACACACACACACACACACACACACATATATATATATAATATATATATATATATATATATATATTAACTTTAATAAAACATTACAGCGGAAACATTAAAACAAACATTTCATTATAATAAATGGTTTTGCAAAATAATACAAATTTCATTACGAAATATCGTTTGTTCGCATTACAATGCAAAAACATTATACAAAAGAATGCCATCCAAAAATAGCCAAGTAGCTTCCCCGTGCCATCCTCAACAACCATTACCTGCCAATTGGAAACACATAAAAGTCAGCGTTGCTGAGTGAGTTCTAGTTTTAAAATAAAACATACTTTATTTTTGTTTAAAACCGTTCTTTACTTTCTACCAAATCATACTATAATTTCGTACATGATCACACATCATACGTACACAAACATAGTCACATTATTATCTTCCTTTACTGTTCGTCACTTTCTTTCTTTATCTCTTTCCGGATCAGTGTCATCAGCTATACCCCAATGTATGCACAAAGTGGGTACTAGGCCAAAGATCATAAATGAGTTCCATAACGCACATAGCCTGCACCAACACCGAGGAAAGTGACAAAGATCCGAACAGTATAGTACACCCCAAACGTATGCACAAAGCGGGTACTGGGCCGAAGATCATATATGACTTCCATAACGCACATAGCCTAGCACCAGCACTAAGGTGAGTATCCACTATACACCATGTACTATACAATTGGTCAAGCACAAAGACTAGACCCCCGCGTGTATCCTCATGGGTTAGCTAAACCACACACAGTTGAGCTTACGACATTTTAGAGTCGTGCACCTCCATACATTTTGCTTGCAAGCCTTTCTTTACTTTCTCTTCATTAATGCATGCATTCTATTATTATGTTCCTCTTTTCATTATCTTCCACTTTACGTTACATACTACTTATCATTTCCTTCACAACTATAACACGTAAAGCACGATAAAGATAAACATGCAAAACATGGAACATAAATATAATCATACAAAACATCACTATACAAGGCACTATCACACATGACATAACAATCACCATACATGCCATCATGCATAAGCATTAATCATACATTTCCCATCACATCATATATGACTTCAAAAAGTCAACTTACTTTACCCCCGGGAACATCCCAAGTCAAAGCCTACATTTTACTTTTTCCCTAAAAAAATCAGAAAACAATCTAAGTCTTTAGGCGCATGGGTACCATTCAGGCGCATGGCCTTCTAAGTGCATGGGGAAGACTTAAGCGCATGGAGAACTTTTAGGCGCATGGGCACTATTGGGGCCCATGGGCAACACTTAGTTATTTCTGGGCAATCCTAGGCGTATGGGCACTATGCAAGCACATGAGTGCCTAGGCGCATGGGAATCCTGGGCGCATGAACACTTAGACAGTTTCAGTTTATTTCTTGGCACATGAGTACTATTCGGGTGCATGAGGTTTTGAGCGCACGGGAACACTTAGGCAATTATTTCCATTGGGCGCATGGGCCATTGTTTAGGCGCATGGGCAGTCTATAACACTCTTAAACACCATAACTCAGTTCCCAATCATCATCTATCATGTTCTAAGCTTAAATCATATATCCTAAGCCTTAGAAACATAACCATAACATCATCAAACACATACATTGCCCAAAATCAATTCCCACCCGCAAACACATACACATAAACGTACGGGTAAGAAACCCACTTTTATAAAAAGTTACATGCATGCATTTCCAGCCCCAAAGCAGTTTAAAACAAGTAAAAAGGGGATTCTAGAACTCACATTAGCAGCCTTTGGTTATGACTTCTTCAAAACCCATTTGCAATCGAGTTCAACCTCCTAGAAACCCACTAGAAACACACCCGAACACATATAAACACACATAAACATATAACCGGGGCTAAGGCCAATTAAGAACATCTTAAAATCGTGAATCTTACCTTGAATTTGACTTCCTGCTCTTGTTCATAAAAAATACCCGAAAGTTTCTGCTTGTTTTCTTTCTCTCTCTAAAAATATCCGAAGTTGAGTGTGAAGAGAGAGTGATGGGCGGCCATGCCACCTTTATCACCAACTTTTAAACCTTTTTCTCCTTTTCACACTTTTTACCCCTCAACTTGGGTAAGTGGTGTTTCTTTCTTTTTCTTCACTTTATTGTTTCTTTAATAACTTTAAAAGAATAACCGGGTGTTACAACCTAGTTGTGTTGCCTGTGTAACTGCATGAAGAAATCTAGGTCATTTCTTCGGTTAAGGTTGGCCATTTGAGAAAGCTTAAAGGTGAAGGAAGATGAAGAACAAAGGCGGTTTGGGTGAAAGAAATTTAGGAATTTAGGTTTGGAGGAAAGGTGAAGATGATAGAAAGAGCGGGGAACCATTGGGTTTATATGTGAAAAGGATTTAAGACAAAGTTAATGAAAGAGGATAAACTTTGAAATCTAGATGTCGGTCCCACCTCTGAAAAAGTAGTTTGCTTTTTGCTCAAAAGTAGTTTTCTTGGAAGTCGAAAAAGCTTTCGAAGGTAAATTGTCTTCGGAAGTTTTAATGAAAAAGCTTCCAAAGCCAAAATGACTTCCAAAGAATTTCTAAGAGTTTTGAAAATTTTGCTTCGGAAGAGAATTAAGACTTGGACGTTTTGTTCAACAGATAAAGCTTCCGAGAGTTAATTTGTTTCGAAAGGAATTTGTCCTTGAAAACATATAAGTGTCTAAGAGAGATTTTAAACTTCAGAAGATATTTCAGAAATTTCTTCAAAAGGAAAATTACTTAGGAATTATTTGTTTTGAAGGCATAAGTTTCTTCCGTAGATATTTCAGAATTTTCTTCCGAAGGAAAACATATCTTTCGAAGGATCAAAATTTTTCAAAAATCTAAGGTTAGTATTCAAAAGATTTTCATCCAGAGAAACAAGAGCTTATGAAGGTGATAAACTAGACAACTTAGGACACACAGATTTTAAAAAATAATATGAATTAGTTTTAAGAAAAAGCTACTCAAAGTTAATCATCCCAATAGCTGATATAAGATACTTAAATCTATGTTCATCAAAGGATTTTGTAAATAGATCAGCATATTGTTCAAATGTGTTAACTTTAACTAGTTTAATTAATCCCTTTTCAAAGTTATCTCTAACTAAATGATACCTGATATCGATGTGTTTTGTCCTTGAGTGTTGCATAGGATTCTCTGTGATAGAGATAACACCATTGTTATCTATGTGAACGGGAGTCTCATTGAAGTTTAATCCATAGTCAAGCATCTGATTTTGAATCCAAAGCACTTGAACACAGCAGCTTGCAGTAACAATGTAATCAACTTTAGCAGTTGATGCAGAGACACAAGATTGTTTCTTGCATTGCCATGAGACAACCCTTCCACCAAGAAACTGACATCCCCTAGATGTAGACTTTTTAGTCATATTGAAAACACTATAATCACTATCTATATATGCATACAGATTGAATTCAAAATTCTTAGGATACCAAAGACCAAATGTTGAGGCACCTTTGAGGTATCTTAGAATTCTCTTGAAAGTGATAAGGTGTGACATCTTAGGGTTGGCTTGAATCTTGCACAAATACACGTGGCAAACATAATATCAGGCCTGCTAGCTGTAAGATACATAAGAGACTCAATCATAGGCTTGTAAAGGTTTTTATCCACACACTCCTCCTCAAGATCAGGCCCAAAGGAGCGGTTTCTTGCTATGGGTGTCTTAGCAATCTTACAATCAGTCATGTTGAATCTTTTGAGTATGTCCTGAACATACTTTGACTAACTTATGAAGATCCCATCTTCAACTTGCTTCACTTGAATTACCAGAAAGAAATTGAGTTCCCCCATGGCACTCATTTCAAATCTGTCCTTCATCAGTTTCTCAAAGTCTTTGCAGAGCCTTGGATTAGTTGAACCAAAGATGATGTCATCTACATACATTCAAACTAGCATCAAGTCATTTCCCTATCCTTTGATGAAGAGAGTTCCATCTATAGTACCCCTTTTGTATCCATGCTTGCAGAGATACTGAGATAGAGTCTCATACCACTTCCTTGGTGCTTGGTGCAGCCGATAAAGAGCCTTATCAAGCTTGCAAACATAATCAGGATGATCAGGATCTACATAAACCAGGTGGTTGTTTCACATATACCTCTTCATCAATCACCCCATACGAAAAAGCACACTTGACATCAAGTTGATAGACCTTGAAGTTCTTGGATGCAGCAAATGCCAAGAATATTCTAACAGCTTCCAGTCTTGCTACAAGAGCAATGACATCAATGTAGTCAATTCCTTCTTCTTGTGTGTACCCTTGAACAACTAGTCTAGTTTTGTTTTTGATGACAATGCCTCTATCATCTTTCTTATTCCTAAACACCTATTTGGTTCATATAGTAGTCTTCCTATGAGGAAGAGGACATAGGTTCTAAACCTTTTGCCTTTTGAATTGAAGTAGCTCCTCTTGCATAGCTTCAACCC
The DNA here is from genome assembly GCA_025506515.1 of Flaveria trinervia. Taxonomy (NCBI): domain Eukaryota; kingdom Viridiplantae; phylum Streptophyta; class Magnoliopsida; order Asterales; family Asteraceae; genus Flaveria; species Flaveria trinervia. The sequence continues at coordinate 21,684,218 of CM046453.1, read as the reverse complement.
AACTTCCATCCTTCAAAGCATCATCAATCTTCTTGAGCTCTATCTGAGATAAGAAACAAGAATGAAGACAAACATTTGCTTCATGGGTTTGTCCTCTTGTTCTTACCCCTGTGTCAACATCTACAATGATGTTTGTGGTAGGCTGAGACTTGTGGATCCTTAGAGGGATCATAGCAAGTTGCTGAGAGAGATCTAAATTAGAAAAATTTAGATCTGGCATTGATGCTTCTCCCACCACATCAGCACACTTATCAAGAAAGACTTGATCCAATGAGTGTGTGACATCATTGATGTTTTCATCTATGGAGTGGTTATTAGCATCAAGAAATTTTTTATCACTATCAACACCACCATTGTCCTCTACATTTAAAGCTTCTTTATTTGGTTGTTGAGCCTCTGAGCTAGAATTTGAAGGCATCTTAGATGTATCAGCTGAATTTGTCATTATTATGCTGATAGAAACTTCATTTGCAGAAGTAGTTACAACTGAAGCTGAAGATGTATAACTTGAAGGTCTTCTTAGCTTAAATCTTGGATTAGAATCACCTGGAGGTAAGATATCTATAGATCCTAAAACATTCTCACAAGATTTGTTAAAATAGTTGGTAACTAAATCAAGATCAAATAGCCAATCAGGACCAGAACCAGCTACACAAGTGTGTGTTCATTGAAAGTCGCATTGGCTGACTCCTCAACAATTCTAGTTCTAAGATTGTATACTCTATAAGCCTTAGCTTGAGAAGAGTATCCAATGAAGTGTCCATCATCTGATTTCTCAAAATTTTGGCAATTTGATCTTTGGTATTCAAGATGGTACAAGGACATCCAAATGACCTGAGAAAACCAATGAAAGGTTTCCTCTTGTGCCAAAGTTCATAAGGAGTCTTGCCATGAGTCTTAACCACTAAAACTCTATTTTTCACATAGCAAGCAGTGTTGACTGTCTCTGCCCAGAAGGTAATGGGCAGCTTAAAGTCAGACAACATGGTTCTTGCAACTTCAATCAGTGTACTGTTTCTCCTCTAAACAACACCATTTTGCTGAGGAGACCCGGGAGCACTGTATTGTCTTGTAATACCCTTTTCATCACAAAATGTATTAAAGATTTGGTTCTTAAACTCTGTTCCTTGATCACATTTTATGGTTTTGACCGTGTGATCATATTGATTCTTAATCTTTAAGATGAAATTCTTCAGAACTCAGGAGTCTCATCCTTAGTTCTAAGAAAGAAGACCCAAGTGAATCTTGTAAAGTCATCTGTGATCACCAGAGAGGTCCTTCTTAGACTCATTACACTAGTGGGGCCAAATATATCCATATGTAACAAGTGCAGGGGTGTAGCGATGGAGTTTCTTTCCTTAGGCTTGTGAGATACCTTGTGTTGCTTCCCTTTCAGACATGCAACACAATGATCATCACTTGTAAACTCTTTCTTTGGCATTCTAGTTACCAAATCATTCTTAATCAATTTATTCATGTTTTTAAAGTTTACATGGCATATTATTTTATGCGAGAGGAAAGACTCATCACTATTAGCTTTAGATAGAAAGCATGAAACTTCTCCTGAGGGAGATGTTTCTTGCAAATCCATCTTGTACATGTTTCCTCTCCTGGAGGCTCTTAGAAGGATATGCTCATGAAGAATGACCACCCCAGGCTTGAGAACAATGCACTCATGCTCAGTAAAAAGCATGTTATGACCCTGATCGCAAAATTGGGATACACTCAAAAGATTGTATCCAAGCTCCTTGACAAAGTTTACCTTCTCAATGTTGAGCTTAACATTTGTAATCTTGCCCCTTCCAAAAATGTAACCACCTTCATCTCCTCCAAAAGCAACTGACCATCCATCAATTCGTTCAAAATTTTGGAGTAGTTATCTCTTGCCTATCATGTGGCTGGAACAGCCACTATCAATGATCTAGACATTCTTGTTTGTCTTGAGTTGTTCTTGCACAAAGAAAATGATTAGTTACATTTGGAAACCCAAGCCTTAGTAGTCTTGGGCTCATCCAAAGAAGTAGAAGGTAATGAACAGTAATAGATCCTATAATTGTGCTTTGAGAATCTTTTGTTGTTGTTGAAGGAGAACTTTCAGTCACTTGTCTTTCTTTGATTTCCACACCGTTTTGACTTGACCTTTAACACTTAGGAAGCTTTTGAGACTTTGGAAGTTTTGATGACTAGACCTTCGGAAGATCCTGCTAACACTATAGCAGACTTCAGTGGTTCAGAAGTATTCCTTTCTTCCGAGACCAAATTTTCTTCCAAAGGCAATTTTCCACTTGCCTTCTTCTTCACTTTGGAGCTTCCAAAGGATATAGATTTTCCTTCCGAAGCTGAATTCTTCTTGGAGCTCTTGGAAGTCTCTTTCTTGGTCACATGAAGAGTACTTCTTGGATTGTATGGACAATCCTTAGCAAGATGAGAAGTACTCTCACACATAACACATTCCATCTTCTTCTTCCTAAGAGCCTTTTTCTGAGAACAAGGCTGACTTTGATCACTTCCCTCTCCACCTTCATCTTTACAGATGCTGAGACAGTCCTTTTGGGGTGAGAGCTATTCTTGGATTTGGATGGTTCAGGCTGTGCAGCAGTGGTACACAACGGATCAGCCTTCTTTTTTATGTTGAGATGATTTGAACATGAAGCAGAACTCTTTGTACAAGATTTTAGATTAATGTCTTCAGTCTTAACCACTTCAAACCCTGCAAAGATAAAGACTTCTTTCTGCTTAGAGTTAAAAGTGGCCTTGATCTCTTGAGCCTTCTTAGCTTTTCTCTTGCTCTTTCTGATCAAGTTCTTCCTCATAGACTTGGTCATCACAGGCTTCCTTCTCTCCTCAGAAGGATAGCATTTTTCAAGAACACATTTTTCTGCCCTGGCTTTGCTGATCACAAGCTCAGCCTGGCATTCAGTCAACTTGGTTATGAGATCCTTGATCTGAGTCTTATAATTGGTATGCTCATGTTTTTGAACTAAAATGGTTTTCTCTAAGTCCTTTATCTTAACTTATAATCATTTTCAACCTTTTTGAAATCAGATTTTAAGATGTTCAAGGACTCAAGATCAGATCTCATCTCTAAGTTGTAGGACTTGTATCTGTTGACTTTAGCAATACATTCAGGAGTACAGAGATATTTCAATACCTGGCTTTATCATGGTTAGCCATCAAAGCTTGGTTTGGAGATGCATCTTCCTCCTAAAAGCTCCAGTCAAAGCCTCCTTCTTCAAAAGCAACTGTAGCTTGCTACTTTAGCTTATCATTCTGGGTGGCTTTATCAGTGTAGTTTGGTCTGGATTGTGCTTGGCCACCATTTGTTCTTGGTGCCTTGCACTCCCAAGAAAAGTGTCCCATCAGGTTACAGTTGTAACACTTAACTTTGCTCTTATCCAGCCCAAACTTTCCACTGGCTATATTGCTAGGAAACTTCCTTCCTATCTGCTTGTAGAACTTCTTGGCTCTATGAGTGAGAAGAGCCATTTGTTGGACTATCTCCATATACTCTAGATCATCTGGATGGATACAGTCCAGGTCTTCAAGGGTGAAGAGAAAGCTGCCACAGCTTTCATTAGAAGACACAAAGACTTGAGAAGAACTTGTCTGTTGGAATGAGCTTCCTTGAGTATAGTTCTCCCTTGGTGTCTCTGGGAAGATGATGAAAAGACCCTTTTGTGAGTTGTCAGGGTAGCATATAAGATTATGTAGGGGTTCTATGCTATCCCTTTCAACCACATGCTGGGATAAACTTATTGATTACTGGAGTTACCAGATGAACTTTGCATGTTCATCTCCATCTGGTATCCATTGAGAATGCCATACAACTCTGTCAAAGTGAGAGTCTTAAAGTTCTCATTCCTCTTGATAAAAACACAATAATATGTCCATTGCCTAGGAAGAGAGGACATGAACTTCCTTACAATATCCATGTTTTCAAGAGTTACTCCAACATCCACTAGAGTATCCTATTCTCAACATACCTGAAGTATTGTTGAGTCATGGTCTCACCTATTTTGAAGGTTAAATTTCAAACTGCTGCTTCAGGAGATCCTTCTTGTTTTTCTTGGCTTCAATGGAACCCTCATACATTAGTTTCAATGCATCCCATAGCTGCTTAGCCATTTTGCATTTCTTGAAACCTCTGTATATAGAGTTTGGAAGAGCAGTTTGAAGGGTTGTCATGGCCTGTTGATCAATTTCTAATTTTTTTCTATTTTATCTGAGTAGTCAACCACAGCCTTGGGGATCATACCACCTCCAGCAACAATTGAAGAGGTGCTTGGTATGTAAGGTCCAAAAACAACAGGCTCCCACATTCTTAAGTCTAGAGACTTGATAAAGCCTTCCATTCTTTGGCACCAAGTGTCAAAGTCATCAAAAGTGATTAGTGGGGACTTTGTCATGGTTCCAATTTCCATATCAGCTTTAGAGATACCTGCCATTGAGATGTTAAGTATTTTTTTGTTAATACATGTGTCTCTAGTTTCTGATCTTAATATAATATCTTTGTATTGTCTTATGCTTATGTAAATGTAATAGTTGGGTACTTAATGAAATACAAGTGTTTGGTTGTGTTTATAATGTTTATATTTCATTAATGAGTTGTTTAACGCATATTGACTTGATTATATAGGCTTGTGATTGTTTAAATTGTTATGCATAATGTTATAATATTGAATACATTCAAACTTGGTGAAGTGAAGTTCTCATGTGTCCGACTGGACCATGCGCCCCAACAGTGGTCATGCATCCGAGTGGCCATGCGATTGAGTGTCCATGCGCCTAAATAGTTCATACGCCTAAAAAACTTCATGCGTCTGACTCAATCACACGACTGAACACTCAGTCGTGCGAATGGATCAACCGCATGGCTCAATGGCACGAATGAACCATGCTAATGGTTCAGTCACCCGAATGAGCAACCCTAACCTATAAATACCACCTAATTCATGGAAAAACATAAGCATTGAATACACTTCGACTCCAGACGTACCCTAGCCATCCATAAGCCTCTAAGTTCATACTCCAAGTTCATAGAACGTTGTAGATCGATTCCTAATCGATTCTTGATGATAGATTCAATACGTTATTGTTTCTACGTGCGTTCTCACTGATTGGATCGCCAATCAAATAGGATTCCGCACTATTTGGTTTGGTTTAACACGTTAATCAGTTGGTGTTTCGTTCAAATACCAGATCCCAACAATTTTGTGTGTGTGAGGGATCTTAAGATGGTGAGATCTTATCTCAAGAGCCTGGAAAGCTCTTATACCAATTGTAGGACCGTTTAAGGGTACTTGCTTACAACACAAAGAGAAGAGTGTGCAAAAACACTTAACAGATCAAATGGGGAACTAGAAACTAGTTTTAGTGAGAACTAAGAAACACAAGTATTCAAGAGACATAACAAGAACAACACAAGTAGTTGGTTTTCAAGGATGATGTATGCAGGACCGGTAAAGGGGGTTTACTTACAACAAAACAACACAAAGAGAAGATTAACTAAACTCAAACAAACAGTAAACTGGATTAACCACAATAGAGATACTAAGAACATAAGTAATGTAAGAGATAGAACACAAGTGTATGGTTTTCAAGAATGCAATATATTGCTTTCTCTATGTTCTATTACAAGTGTTACAAAGAATATCCATAAACTTACAAGAACATGAGATACTTATACTACATCCTACAGCCGGCCATACTATGAAAGCCAGCTGGATACAATTGAATAGACTCAAAACAAAATCAATTGTAAAGTCAAAAAGGCAGATTGCCTTTTTGACTTTGTGACTATGACATGCCATAGCTCACATCCTTATCTATTACAAAAAAGATAAAGTACATGAAGTAGAAAGTTACAGACTCAAGATCTCAATGTACAGTTACCAAAAACATGGATCTTTTCACCAACTCATGCAAGTTGGTAACTTTACAGAGATGCAGCGAAAAGGTGTCCAGCTTTATGGAATAGTACATCAAATAAAGCATGTTACTAAAAGTCTTCAGAAGAAATCTGTCTTCAAGAGTTGAGGCTTCGGAAGACTTTGTCTCTAAAGCTTCGGAAGACTTCATCTTTGGCTTTGGAAGATATTGGTCTTGGCTTCAGAAGATTTCACACTTAGAATATTCTGTTGTATGTGTGAAACTTCCGAAGCATTCTTCTTCAGTACTTGTGCAGCATGCATGCAGAAAGTCTTTGGTTGCTTCAGCCACTATGCATATTCTCTATAAACTCCCCCTAGGTTGATACTACCAAAATTTTGAAGACTTCAGATATTAACAGTCCTCATCAGGATGATAACCAACCCTTTCTTCATGAGATGATCAGGATCCTTCAGACTATCAAAATGTCTTCTCATGTCAAAGAGATCATGTAGAGGTAATGAAACATGTCTTACCAAGTGTAGACAATCTCAATGCCATGATCTCTGATGACATGCCATCTTTCTGGATTTGTAGTGTATGTCCAGGACAGGATGGGTCTTTCTGATGCTAGAGGAGCTATTTGAATGGGAGATGATGGAGCATCCTCTGGCTGCACATCCTCAGGATGTTCTGACTCATCCTGAGGTTTAGAAAAGGATGCAGTCTTCTTCTTCTTCTTTGGCTTTGGTTTAGAAGCCATCCTTTTCTTTCTCTTTACAACTTTTAACTGAGAAGACTGGCCTACAGTACCTGATTGATCTTCATTGTCTTTCTCAGTTGGGTCTTCCACTCTCACAGGTTCAGATTGAGAGTGAGTTTGACCTTGCTGTGGATCAGAAGATGAAGCTTGCTGAGATTCAACAGGAGGTCCAGGTTTTGATGTCTCTTGTTTTTCAACCTTAACCTCCACTTCAGGTGGGGCTTGACTTGGAGGGGAATGTAAGTCAACCAGCTCTCCACTCTTGATTTTCTACTTGATCACCCTGATATGCTCATCCATAATGGATAGAGACATGGGGCTCAGTCTCCTTTCAGAGAAACCCTGATATGCTCATCCATAGTGGATAGAGACATGGGGCTCAGTCTCCTTTCGGAGAATCCATACAGCTTCAAGAAGCTCATCATCCTCTGCCTGTCAGCAGATTTCTTCATGCTTTTGTGGATGACGGCTCTTGACTTAGCAGCTTCTTCCCTCAGCTTTCTTTTAATTATCTCTCTTTCTTTGACTATCTCAAGTTCAAGTTGTTTGAGATACTCAAACTCAACATATTCATAAGACAAGGGAAGAAGTGCTTCTGCCTGGTAGAGGCCTGTGGCACTCAGGTAGTTGATCATCTTGATCCTTTCTTCTTCTTCTTTGAGTATCTAGTCTGGGAGTAGCCCTGATAGCAGACCCATGAGTCTTGCAGACTCAAAAGAGAAACTTTCTCCCCTCAGCTTCCTTTTCCTCTCTCTCCTCCTCCTCAATCTCCTCAGATGTCATCTTTCTTTTCCCTTTGTCACTCACAGACCTTTGTGACTCAGGTGGAGAGAGCTTTGGCCTTCATTGCTTGATGCAACTTCTGAGCTCTGGCCAGAGAGAGGTTGAGAAGCATCTTCACCAGCAGGTGTCTCAAAAAGGGCATTGATCTCTGTAGCAGTTGTTGGTGATAAGACTAGGCTCTTAGGTTCTATCACTGGGCCTTCAGTCAAGGTTTCCCCTATGAAGCTAATCTTAGGGTCTGCCTCAACATCCAATTGACCGATGACGTTGCCTGATTCCCACAGTCTTCTTCTTAGGCTGAACTCTGCAGTGATCCTATCTTGTATTCTTTGTGCCAAATTGTCAGCTTGTCTTGATTGGCTTGGATTGACAAGTGGCATGTTGACTAAATCCAGACTGTCATAATAGTTCAGGTTTTGAAAATTGAAGATCTTTGTTGTCCCTGAACTTTTATGATGATTAGGGCTCTCCTGTTGCTGTCATACCTCCACCCAATGATGTGTTTGGAAGATGGTGGAGATGACATAGCCCTTGGTATGCCATCCTCAAAAATGCTCTGTATGAAGGAGTCTGCGTAATCCACATTAATGTGGACTTGAGGAGGTTGCTGAGAATGCATAGTTGCAAGTGAGGATGGTGAGTCCTCAGTGTCCATTCTCTCTGAAGAACTCCCAGGTTCTATAGTTGTAATGACTTTCTCCCCCTTTTTGGTAGCATCACCCACTTGCATAGGTGAGCTAGGAGTTAGGTCAATCACATCCACAGGTTCTTGTGTTCCTGGTTGAGCTCTTCTTAAAGGTCTCCCAGCTAGTTTTTCCTTAAGATATGAAACCTAAAGTTGCTGATCATCAACCCTGTTATGCAAGGTAGTCACTTGAGATTCAAGGTGACTAACCTTGGAGACTAAATAGGTGCATGTTTTGGACAGTTGTGCACCTTTAGTCTTAAATTCCGCTCATCTTCATCAGAAGAATCATTGGGGGGGGGGGTGAGATGATTGGACCAAAGTCCTCTCTCTCACCACTAGCTTTAGGTTCTTGGCTGCTGGATTTCCTTTGCTCACTGGTAGTCTTAGTTGAGATGATAGTGGGCTGAGTTGCCATGGTTGAGGTCTTAATGATGTAATCACTTTCAAAAGTGAGAGCCTCTTCCATATGGACATCCTGAACAGGTTCAGAAGTGTTCACCTCAGCAATAGGTGATTGATGGGGGCTAGAAGTAGGAGCCTTAGAAGCACTCATCTCTCTTTGAGTAGGGGAAAAGAAGAGAGAATCATGGTACTCACTGAAACCTAGATCTTCATCAGTGTAGAAATCAAGGTTGGGGATTGGTTGGTTGAGATCTAAAGGTTGGGGATGGTAACTATCCCCTGAAGGTTGATCACTTGAGTGTTGAGACTCAAAGTGATGGCTTAAGGCAGTTTGGCTTATGAGCTCATCAGGCTGAGCATGAGGAACCTCAACATTGATCCTTGAAGAGATAGGAGTGGTTTGCTCCTCAAGATAAATAGGAGCTCTAGTTTCCACTTCCTCCTGTATGGGTGAGTATATGGGGGCCTCCACAGACTGAATAGTCTGAGCAAGGGTTCGTTTGGATTTTCTTTGGTAGGTGATGGTGATTTGTGGCTGTGTAGGTGGTTGGAAAGTAGCAGGTGTGGGTTCAACACTAGCTGGTGCTACTAGGTTGTCACCTTGAGCAATGAGCTCTAACATTTTTAGGACCAGGGCTGTTTCTACCCCTAAGAAGCCAACAGTGGGCTTTCTCAATATTTTAAAGATGCCGGGCTTCATCTGTCCTAGTTTAAGAATGTTACCTGTTCCCCTTAATTATGAGCCCATTTCACAGTTAAGAATGTATTAAACATATCTAGGAAATATGTAATATTCTAAGGAATCTAAGTTTGCAAGTAAGTTAGTATAAACAAATTGAGAATACCTGAACTTGATCCCCTGAATCATTCCATGGATAATGAAGGAGAGATCTATGGGAATCTGGTCCCATCCACCATGCTTGTTTGATAAGTTGTGGATGACCATATGGAGCAGGAATCTCCACTAGGATGAGACCTTCCCTTTCCTAAAGGTCTTTATAGAAAAATCTCTCTCATACCCAATCTACTCAAAAGAATGATTGACAACTTCTTTGGGAAAGAACACCTCACCTTCTTCATCATCCAGCTGAAGATGCATGTTAATGATGGCCGGAGTGATAAAGAATGTTCTCCCCTGCACTGTGGCAGATAGTGCCTTCTCTCCATCCATTACGACCTCTTGGCAGGTCTTCCAAAATTCAATTAGATGATCCTCATAAAGTGGAGGATCAATGGTTAGGGAGGTGAAATAGTTGGACAAAGCTAAGAAATGGCAAACCTCTGAGAGATTAGTATCTTTCTTAGAGCTTAACAGAGCAACCTAGTTGTGTTGCTTGTGGAGCTACATGGTAAAGTTCGGTCATTTCTGTGAGTGGGGTTGGCCATTGTGAGGTAGCTTAAGGATGAAGAAAGAAAGAAGAAATAAATTTCAGAGAGAAATTTAGGGTTTTAGGTTTGGAGGAAGAAGCAGATGATAGAAAGAGGGGAAACCATTGGGTTTATATGTGAAAAAGGATTTTAGATAAAGTTTAATGAAAGAGGATAAACTTTGAAATCCGGATGTCAGTCCCACCTCTGAAAAAGTAGTTTACTTTTGCTCAAAAAGTAGTTTTGTTGGAAGTCAAAAAGCTTCCGAAGGTAAATTATATTTGGAAGTTTTAATGAAAAAGCTTCCGATGGTAAAATGACTTCAGAAGAATTTCCTGAGAGTTTGAAAATTTTACTTCAGAAGAGAATTAAGCCTTGAATGCTTTGTGCACAAAAGAACAAAGCGTCTGAGAGTTACTTTTGCTTCGGAAGAAGAAGGTCCTTGAAAACATATAAGTGTCTTAGACATCCATTTAAGCTTCGGAAGATGCATCAGAAATCTCTTCCGAAGGTAAAATTTCTTAGACAGTTATTTGTTTTGAAGGCATGATTTTCTTCCGAAGTTAAAAACAGAACTTCCAAAGGATCAAAATTTTTCATGAATCTAAGAAAAGTCTTCAAAAAGATTTTCATCCAAAGAAAACAGGAGCTTATGAAAGTGATGAACTAGACAACTTAGGACACACATGTTTTAAGAAATAATAAGATTTAGTTTTAAGAAAACCTACTCAAAGTTGATCATCCCAATAGCTGATACAAGATATTTAAATCTCTATTCATCAAAGGCCTTTGTGAACAGATCAGCATATTGTTCATCTTTGTGAACTTTGACTAGTTTAATTAATCCCATTTCATAATTATCTCTTATTAGATGATATCTGATATTGATGTGTTTGATCCTTGAGTGCTGCATAGGATTCTCTGTGATTGAGATAGCACTATTGTTGTCTATGTGCATGGGAGTCTCCTTGAAGTTGAATCCATAGTCCAGCATCTATTCTGAATCCAAAGCGATTGAGCATAGCAGCTTGCAGCAACAATGTATTCAGCATCGGTAGTTGATGCAGAGACATAGGATTGTTTCTTGCATTGCCATGAGACAACCCTTCCACCAAGAAACTAACATCCCCCAGATGTAGAATTTGCAGTCATGTTGCAACCACCATAATCACTATTTGTATAAGCATACAAATTGAAGTCAGGATTCTTGGGATACCACAGACCAAGTGTTGAAGCACCTTTAAGGTATCTTAGAATCCTTTTGATAGTGATAAGATAAGACATCTTAGGGTTGGCTTGATATCTTGCATAGATGCAGGTGGCAAACATGATATCAGGCCTGTTAGCAGTAAGATACATAAGAGACCCAATCATAGCCCTGTATAAGTGCTCATCTACACACTCCCCTCAAGATCAGGTCCAAGGGAGTGGTTTCTGGATATGGGTGTCTTAGCAATCTTACAATCAGTCATGTTGAACCTCTTGAGTATGTCTAGAACATACTTTGACTGACTAATGAAGATGCCATCTTTAACTTGCTTCACTTGAACTCCTAGAAAAAAATTGAGTTCCCCCATGGCACTCATTTCAAATCTGTCTTTCATCAACTTCTCAAAGTCTTTGCAGAGCTTTGGATTAGTTGAACCAAAGATGATGTCATGCACATATACTTGAACTAGCAATATGTCATTTCCCTATCCTGTGATGAAGAGTGTTCCATCTATAGTACCTCTCCTGTATCCATGTTTGCAAAGATACTCAGATAATGTCTCATACCACTTCCTGGGTGCCTGATGCGGCCCATAAAGAGCCGTGTCAAGCTTACATACATAATCAGGATGATCAGGATCTACAAAACCTGGTGGTTATTTGACATATACCCCCTCATCAATCACTACATAAAGAAAAGCACACTTCATATCAAGTTGAAAGACCTTGAAGTTCTTGGATGCAACAAATGCTAGGAATATCCTAACAGCTTCCAGTCTTGCTACAGGAGCAAAGACATCAGTGTAGTCAATCCATTCTTCTTGTGTGTACCCTTGAACAACTAGTCTAGCTTTGTTCTTGATGATAATGCCTCTAACATCCTTTTTGTTCCTAAACACCCATTTGGTTCCATTGGTAGTCTTCCCATGAGAAAGAGGACAAAGGTTCCAAACTTTCTGCCTTTTGAATTGAAATAGCTCCTGTTGCATAGCTTCAACCCAACTACCATCGTTCAGAGCCTTATCAACTTTCTTTGGCTCTATCTGGGATAAGAAACAAGAATGAAGACAGACATTTGTTTCATGGATTTGTCCTCTTGTTCTTACCCCTGTGACAACATCTCCAATGATGTTTGTGGTAGGGTGGGATTTGTGGATCCTTAGCTGAGGGATCATAGTAAGTTGCTTAGAAAGATCTAAATTAGAAAATTTTAGATCTGGCATAGATGTTTCACCCCCCACATCAGCACACTTATCAAGAAAGACATGATCCAAGGAGTGTGTGACATCATTGATGTTGTCATCTATGGAGTGGTTATCAGCATCAACAAAGTCTTGATCACTGTCACCACTACCATCATTGTCTTCGGCAATTGAAGCATCTTTATCTAGTTGTGGAGCCTCTGAGCTGGAATTTGAAGGCATACCAGATGTATCAGCTGAGTTTGTCATTGTAGTGCTGATAGAAACTCATTTGAAGAAGTAGTTCCAACTTGAGCTGAAGATGTGTTACTTGAAGGTCTTCTCAGCTCAAATCTTGGATCAGGATCACCTGTGTTTAGATTTTCTGCAGATCCTGAAACAGTCACACAAGATTTGTTAAAACAGTTGGTAACTAAATCAAGATCAAAGAGCAAATCAAGACCAGAACCAGCCACACAGGGTGTGTGTTCATTGAAAGTCACATTGGCTGACTCCTCAACAATTCTAGTTCTGATTTCTCAGCAAATTTGGCAATTTGATCCTTGGTATTCAAGATGGTGCAAGGACATCCAAATGACCTGAGAAAACCAATGAAAGGTTTCCTCTTGTGCCAAAGTTCATAAGGAGTCTTTCCATGAGTCTTAACTACTAAAACTTTGTTCTGCACATAGTAGGCAGTGTTGACTGCCTCTACGCAGAAGGTGATGGGCAGCTTAAAGTCAGACAGCATGGTTCTTGCAGCTTCAATCAGTGTCCTATTTCTCCTCTCAGCAACAGCATTCTGCTGAGGAGTCCTTGAAGCATTGTATTGTCTTGAAATACCTTTTTCATCACAGAATGCATCAAGGATTTGGTTCTTGAATTCAGTTCCCTGATCACATCTTATGATTTTGACCTTGTGATCAGATTGATTCTCAATATTCAAGATGAAACTTTTCAGAATCTCAGGAGTCTCATCCTTAGTTCTAAGGAAGAAGACCCAAGTGAATCTTGTAAAGTCATCTGTGATCACTAAATAGTAAGAGGTCCTTCCTAGACTCATTACACTGGTGGGGCCAAAGAGATCCATATGTAACAAGTGTAGGGGTGTAGTGATGAAGTTCCTTTCCTTAGGCTTGTTAGATACCTTATGTTGCTTCCCTTTTAGGCATGCAACACAGTGGTCATCACTTGTAAACTATTTCTTTGGCATTCCAGTTACCAAATCATTCTTAATCAGTTTGTTCATGTTTTTAAATTTTACATTGCACATTCTTTTATACCATAGGAAAGACTTATCACTATTGGCTTTAGACAGAAAGCATGAAACTTCTCTAGAGGGAGATGTTTCTTGCAAATCCATCTTGCACATGTTCCCCTTCCTGGGGGCTCTAAGCAGAATATGCTCATGAGGAATGACCACCCCGGGCTTCAGAACAATGCACTCATGCTCAGTAAAGAGCATGTTATGACTGATCACAAAATTAGGATACACTCAGAAGATTGTACCCAAGCTCCTTGACAAAGTTTACCTTTTCAATACTGAGCTTACCATTTATGACCTTGCCCCTTCCTGAAATGTAACCACCTTCATCTCCTCCAAAGGCAACTGGCCCTTCATCAATCCTTTCAAAGTTCTGGAGTAGTGACCTATTGCCTGTCATGTGCCTGGAACAACCACTATCAATGATCCAGACATTTTTGTTTGTCTTCAGCTGTCCCTGCACAAAGAAAATAATTAGTTACATTTGGAAACCCAAGACTTACTTGTCTTGGGCTCATTAAGAGAAACATAAGGTAATGCAATAGTAATAGATCATATGGTTGTGCTAGGAGGATCTTGAGCTGTTGTTAATGAAGAATTCTTAGTCACTTTGTCTTTCTTAGACTTCCACACCACCTTTGGAGTCTTGGAATTGACCTTCAATACTTTAGAATCTTTTGATACTTCAGAAGTTTTGATGACTGAGCCTTCGGAAGAACCTGCAGACACTGCAGCAGACTTCAGTGCTTCGGAAGTATTTCTTCCTTCCGAGACCAACTTTTCCTCCGAAGGCAATTTTCCACTTGCCTTCTTCTTAGATTTGGAGCTTCTGAAGGAGACAGATTTTCCTTCTGAAGCTTGAATCTTCTTGGAACTCTTGGAAATATTTGTTTTGGTCATGTGAAGAGTACCATTAGGATTGTATGGACAATCCTTAGCAAGATGAGCAGTACTTTCACACATGACATACTCAATTTTCTTCTTCCCAAGAGCCTTCTGCTGGGAACAAGACTGACTTTGGTCACATCCCCTCTCCACCTTCATCTTTGTAGATGCTGAGATAGTCCTTTTGGGCTGGAATTGTTCTTGGAGTTTGATGATCCAGGCTGTGCAGTAGTGGTACACAACAGATCAGTCTTCTTCTTGATACTGAGATGATTTGAACAAGAACCAGAACTCTTAGCAGAAGAGTTTAGGTTGATGTCTTTAGTCTTTACTACTTCAAATCCTGTAGAGATAAACACTTGTTTATGCTTGGAATAAAAAATAGCCTTGATCTCTTGAGCCTTTCTTGCTTTCCTCTTGCTCTTCCTAATCAAGTTCTTTCTCATTGATTTGGTCATCACAGTCTTCTTCTTCTCCTCAGAAGGATAGTGGACCTTCTTAGAATCCTTTTCTTCACTCTTCTCAGAGGAATTCTTCACTGTCACTTCTTCATCTTCTTCACTCAAAGGATCTACAAGAGAAAGCTCGTCTTCACAAGTTCCACACCTAGGTGATCTTACAGACAAGATTGTGTGTGGAGGAGCTATCTCATTTGATCCTAGTCCCTGCTTGTTCTGATAGCACACTCTGTTATGCAGGGATGAGGATATCATGTTCTTGAAGGTCTTTTCTTCAAGAACACATTGTCTGCCCTGGCCTTGCTGATCACAAGCTCAGCCTGGCACTCAGTCAACTTGGTTATGAGATCCTTGATCTGAGTCCTAAAATTGGTGTGCTCATGTATTCGAACTGAAATAGTTTTCTCTAAGTCCTCAATCTTTAGTTTATAATCATTTTTAGACTTTCTAAAATTAGCTTTTAAAATTTTAAGGACTCAAGATCAAATCTCATTTCCAAGTTATAGGACCTGTATCTATTAACTTTAGCAATGCATTCAGGGGTACAGAGATGTTCGAATACCTTGGCTTGATCATGATCTGCCATCAATGCTTGGTTTGGAGAAGCATCTTCCACCTAAAAGCTCCAGTCAAAGCCTTCTTCTTCAATAGCAACAACAGCCTACTGCTTTGGCTTTTCATTCTGGGGGGCTTTGTTAGTGTAGTTGGGTCTGGACTGTGTTTGACCACTATTTGTTCTAGGTGCCTTACATTCCCTGGAAAAGTGGTCCATCAAGTTACAGTTGTAACACTTGACTTTGCCTTTGTCCAGACCAAACTTTCCACTGGTTGCATTGCTTGGAAACTTCCTTCCAGTCCGCTTGTAGAACTTCTTGGCTTTGTGAGTGAGAATAGCCATCTGCTGGACTATCTCTATGTACTCCAGATCATCTGGATGGATACATTCTAGGTTTTCAAGGGTGAACAAGAAGCTACCACAACTTTCATCAGAAGACACAAATGCTTGAGAAGAACTTGTCTCTTGGAATGGGCGTCCTTGGGTGTAGTTCTCTCTAGGTGTCTCTGGGAAGGTGATGAAAGGACCCTTTGGTGAGTTATCAGGGTAGCATATGAGATGATGCTGGGGTTCTATGCTATCCCTTTCAACCACATGTAGGGCTGAACCCATTTGATTGTTGGAGTTTCCAGATGAACCTTGCATGTTCATCTCTATCTGGTAGCCATTGAGAATCACATATAACTCTGTCAGAGTAAGAGTTTTGATATTTTTAGTTCTCTTGATCACCACACAGTAGTGTGTCCATTGCCTAGGAAGTGAAAACATGAACTTCCTTACAATGTCTCTGTTCTCAAGAGAGACTCCTCTATCCACTAGGGTATCCACAATCTCAACATACCTGAAGTACTACTGACTCATGGTCTCACCTGTTTTGAAGGTGAAGTTTTCAAACTGCTGCTTCAGAGATCCTTCTTGTTCTCCTTGGCTTCAGAGGAACCCTCATACATCAGTTTCAGTGCATCCCACAGCTGCTTGGCTGTTTTGCATTTCTTGAAACCTCTGTACACAGAGTTTGGAAGGGTAGTTTGAAGGGTTGTCATGGCTTTTCTATCAATCTCTACTCTCTTCCTATCTTCATCAGAGTAGTTAGCCACATCTTTGGGGATCATACCAGCACTAGTAGTAGAAGGGGTGCTAGGTATGAAAGGTCCATTCTCAATAGACTCCCACATTCTTGAATCAAGAGACCTGATGAAACCTTCCATTCTTAAACACCAGGTGTCAAACTCATCAAGAGTGATCAGTGGGGACTTGTTCATGGTTCCAGTTTTCATATAAGTCTTGGTAATGGCTGCCATTTGAAAAGTTTAGTATTTGTGTGTGTGAGGGATCTTAAGATGGTGAGATCTTATATCAAGAGCCTGGAAAGCTCGGATACAAAATGCAGTACCGGTGAAGGGGGTTTACTTACAATACAACAACACAAAGAGAAGATTAACTAAACTCAAACAAACAGTAAACTGGATTAACCACAATAGAGATACTAAGAACACAAGTGATTTAACAGACAGAACACAAGTGTATGGTTTTCAAGAATGCAGTATATTGCTTTCTCTATGTTCTATTACAAGTGTTACAAAGCATATCCATAAAGTTACAAGAACATGAGATACTTATACTACATCCTACAGTCGGCCATACTATGAAAGCCAGTTGGATACAATTGACTAGACTCAAAACAAAATCAATTGTAGAGTCAAAAAGGCAGATTGCCTTTTTGACTTTGTGATTATGACATGCCATAGCTCACATCCTTATCTATTACAAAAAGGATAAAGTACATGAAGTAGAAAGTTACAGACTCAAGACCTCAATGTACAATTACCAAAAGCATGGACCTTTTCACCAACTCATGCAAGTTGGTGACTTTATAGAGATGCAGCGGAAAGGTGTCCAGCTTTATGGAGCTGTACATCAGATAAAGCATGTTACTAAAAGTCTTTGGAAGAAATCTATCTTCAAGAGTTGAGGCTTCAGAAGACTTCATCTTTGCCTTCGGAAGATATTGGTCTTGGCTTCGGAAGATTTCACACTTAGAATATTTTGTTGCATGTGTGAAACTTCCGAAGCATTCTTCTTCAGTACTTGTGCAGCATGCATGCAGAAAGTCTTTGGTTGCTTCAGCCTCTATGCATATTCTCTACAATGTATATTGCTCTCTTGTTCCTTACAAGTGTTTAAAAAGCAATGGATTAAGATACAAAGGACCAGAGATACTTATACTACAACCTACAGCGGCCTTACTTTGAAGGCCAGTTGGATACATGATCTAGACAACAACAAAATCAATATAGAGTCAAAAGGTAGATTGCCTTTTGACTAGTGACTATGACATGCCATAGCGCACATCCTAATATATTACAAAAAGGATAAAGTATGTTGGACCAAAAGAACCAATGAGCCAGATCAGAAAAACCTTTAAGTCCCACAGACATCAAAACAACTGAAGTGGTCTACAATAGCTGAAGATAAAGTCTAAAGACAAAGTCTGAAGACAACTGCTGAAGACAAAGTCTGAAGACAAAGTCTGAAGACAACAGCTGAAGAAACCAACTGAAGACAAAGTCTGAAGACAACTACTAAAGACAAAGTCTAAAGACAAAGTCTGAAGACAACAGCTGAAGACAAAGTCTGAAGACCAAGTTATCAGAAGTTGTCATAACAGCTGAAGTAGTTCTCTTTAGTAGTCGTGATGGTTTACTTTTCAGTATTTTGTAATCAATAGTTTTATATTATGTAAAACATCTGAAGTTCTTACACTTCAGATGTTATAACTTCAGGAGTTGTAATGTTAGCTTGTACTTAGCATTTTGTGAAGGTGTCCTTAGTTATTGACATCTTCAGTAGTTTAGTTTACTTTCAGTTGTTTGTATAAATCAGTGAGCTGTCACTATCAAGTGATGTCAGCTGAGGTCACATTCCTTTATAAAAGGAATGTTGACCTAATTTCCTTGGATGGGAAGCATGTGCGCGAATGAAAACATTCTTTTTGCAGAAAACTTTCTCTCTCTATAACCGTTACTGTTTGATTGAATATTCATATTATTCTTGCTTAAATTTCGTCTAATTCGTGTGCTATTCCGCTGCAAATCTTAATCTAATTGATCAAACTAGATCCCGATCCCTTTCAAATGGTATCAGAGCTGGTTAATCATTGATCGATTTAACAATTGATCATTGAAACTGCTCTTTTGATATCTAAGTTTGATTGAATTAGCAAATTTGCAAGAATTGGTGTTGGACCAAAAGAACCAATGAGCCAAGATCAGAAAACCTCTAAGTCCCGCATGGTATCACAACAACCGCTGAAAGCCTCATCAGCAGTTTGACAAGTGCTGAAGACTTCAATAGCTGAAGATCAAGTGCTGAAGACTTCAACAGCTGAAGAACTAAAGTGCTGAAGTACAACAGCTGAAGAACACAAGTGCTGAAGCTGAAAGACCAAAGTACTGAAGTACAACAGCTGAAGAACACAAGTGCTGAAGCTGAAAGACCAAAGTACTGAAGTGCAACAGCTGAAGAGTTTACAAGTGCTGAAGATCAACAACTGATGTACAAAGTTGAAGAAGACAAAGACTGAAGACATCAGCTGATGATATCTACTGAAGTCATCAGCTGATGAAACATCTGAAGGTCAAAGTCTGAAGATCAAGTACTGAAGCCTCAGTAGTTTGTCACAACTGCTGAAGAGTACTTCTTCAGTAGTTGTGATATCAGTAGTTTTATATTTCTAGTTTCAGTAGTTTTGTAAAACGACTGAAGAGCTTGTTCTTCAGTCGTTGTAGTTTCAGTAGTTTCTAATCAGTAGTTTTATATTCTGTACTTAACACTCTGATATGTTCTCAGTAGTTGTGACATTTCAGTAGTTTGTTAAGATTCAGTTATTTTTGTAATAGATCTGCCAGTTGTCACTTTCCGTGATAACAGCAGTGGTTGTTGCACTCTATATAAGGAGTAACAACCTATGGTAATATGATGAATGATTTGAATGATTTGATTAGAATTATTCCATATCTATAAACATTCCATGAATCAGAAATACATTCTCTCACTATAATCGTGTGTGCTTGATCTCTTGCTACAATTTGTCTAATTCCGTTCTTATTCCGTTGCTTTGAACTCTAATACATCAAACTTGTGATCGCTGATCCTGTCAAATGGTATCAGAGCAGGTTCATCATTGATCGATCTAATAATTGATCATTGAAACTGCTATTCAAGATCTAAGTTTGATTGAATTAGCTTTTGTTTTTGCAAGAAACGGTTATAGAGATTGAATTTTTCTGTATTTCTGGTCATTCATCCTGAGATCTTTTCTTGTTTTCATTGAGTTTGTTGTGGTCTGTGTAAAACTTTTAAAAGCTTGAATTAAATTGTTTTTGAACTGAAAATGACTACTCCCTCTAATGATCCTCACAATACTGGTTCCTCAACCAAGCCACCAATGCTGGTCAGGAATGAGTATAACATATGGCAACGACGAATGCTCCATCACCTGTCTGTTAACAGCGCAGGTTGTTGGACATCAGTGGTACATGGTCCACACAAGCCTATGGTGAATAACCCGGAAACCAATCAAATGGTTCCGAAGAGGAGGGAGCAATACTCAGATGAGGATAAGAAGTTGCTTGAAATTGATGCAAAAGCCCATGGAATTCTGGCCATGGCACTGCCAAATGAAATCTATTCTGGGCTAATGCATCATGAAACTGCCCATGACCTCTGGAATGCCTTGAAAGAACAATTTGGAGGAACAGATGAGGTCTTGGAAAATAATAGAGAAATCCTTGCCCAACAATATGAGACACTTTCTTATAGAAAGGGTGAGACACTGACTCAACAATATGAGCGGTTCTCTTGTTTGATCTCTGAATTAAAAATGGTCAAACTTGAGTACACAAATATTCAGATGAATAACAGATTTCTCAGATCATTGCCTGAGAGATGGGACACATATACTATTGTCCTACGCTCCAGTGCAAGTTTGGACAAACTATCTCTCACCCAACTCCATGGGAAACTGCTCACGTTTGAGAGAGAGGTAGAACAGAAGAGAAAGCTGTCCTCATCTGGAAAGCTCACTGAAGACTTTGTACCAGGCAATACTGCCTTGGTTGGTCATGAGTCAGAATATGCTTCATCTGAATGCCAGTATGATGAGCATATTAATTTCTCTTCAAGCACTTCTGATTCTGCATTTGTGAGTGTTGATGGTTAGTTTACTGGGTGTAATAATGACAATTTATGTTTCATCATGGATGATCTCAAGGGGATTGCTGATGACGACTTAGAAGAGATGGATATTTTGAGCCAAATGGCCCTGATAAATATCAGATCTCAGAAGTTCTATAAAAGAACTGGAAGAAAATTCCCAGGACTCTCTGGCAAAACCAAAGTTGGTTTTGACAAGAGCAAGTTGAGGTGTCACAAATGCCAAAGGCTTGGACACTTTGCAAGAGAGTGTAGATCAACTGGATCTAACTCCACTGCACCCTTTGTGACTTTTCCTGGAAATAGTCAACAACACAGAGGGCAACATCTTGTCACTTCTAGTCATCATCCTCAACAACAATCTTCGACTTATTTTGTTCCTCAGGGTCAAATGCCATATCCGTACCCTTGTTATTACATGCCACAGTCAAATCAAGTTCAAGTTCCTATGGCACCACAACCTCGTGCACTACTAGAACCTCAGCCATCCCAATCTCATCAACAAACTCAACCTCAACAACACAGCTTCTTCACCCTAGGAGTTGTTGACTGGAGTAGTTTACCAGATGACATGTCTGGTCATGACCAACTGTTCTCAGGTGCTGGTCAACATGGTGGTGACAGTCCTTTTGGGAATCTAGCTCTTATGGCTTTGGAGTCTACTGATACTTCATTTTCTAATGCCTCTACACCTAAGGTATCACGGGTATCCTCAAAGGCAAAAGCCAAATTATGTTCTGAACCATGCATAGCAGCATTTGCTTCCATTAGAGAAGCAAATGTAGCTTTAATTGATAAGAACATTGAGCTAGAACAAATAATTTCCAAAAACAAAGCTGAATTTGAGTCTGTACTTAAAGATAAAAATGATGAGATGTACAAACTGAAATGCCAAATAATTGATGATAAGGCTAGAGAAGAGGTACTTCTAGAGAAGTACAAAGATCTCAAAGAAACCCTTGCAGTTACCCAGGTAGAGTGTGATAGATGGGTACAATCATGCAAAGGTTTTGAAATGCTTCTTAGTAAGCAATCTGCTTCAAATGTGAAGTTTGGAATTGGTTACAATCACACTGCTCCACCTACAGATTTTACCCCAAGAGCAGAGGTAGAATCTGATGGTGAGAGTGATAACCAATCCATCACATCATGTGATCTACCTATGATACAGCACAATCAGAATTAGCAGTAAGCATCAAGCCCTCTTTGAACTTATCAGTTGATGTTGATGGTTCAAATTCTGACACTCACATGATTAATGAGTTGATCAACTCAGGAGTTAATTCTGAAGGTCCTAAACGGACTAGAGAGCAGGAATTAACACCTGAAGTTCAAACTTCAACTGCTGTCAGTACTAAAGAGAAGAAAACTGCCAGTAGAAAGAGTTTGAAGACTACTAAAGAGGCAGTCAAGAAAGCAAACAATGCTTCCAAAGCATTGAAGAACAAGTCTTCAGTTGCTTCACCCTCTTTAGTTGATGATCAACCTAAGATGAAGAAGAAACCATGTGAAGTATGTGGTTTGTTCAATCATCTTACAGATGATTGTTGGTACAAAAGAGGTTCCAAACTCAAACAAAAAGAAGAAATTAATGAGAAAATGGTAAAAATGAAAACTGAGTTTGAGACCACATTTGTATCAGCAACATCAAATCCTGTAACCCTTAAGTCCTCAAAGAAATCCAAAAAGGAAGGGGTTAAACAGGTGACAGCTGAGAGTGCTCAGAAGAAGAAGGTGCAACATAGGAACTTATCAAACTCCACTGGCAATGTGTCTGATGAGCTGAAAGCTTTATCACAAAATCAGACACAGCTGGTTATGATGGTTCAACATCTGTTGGGTAGAGTTAACCAACTAGATGCTCCTATGTTGAAACCACAGAAAAGGAGGTCCAAGCCAAAGGACTCCTCTTCTACACCATCTTCTTCCTCTCAGGCTGTTGTTTCAAATAACCTGTTAGTTTACCATCTATTGATGAGACCAGGCCCAAAACCAAAAAGGTTTGGGTCTCCAAAACTAACTGATTGTTTATTAATGCAGGGTTCTTCAACATGCCAAAGTAGCATCTGGTATGTAGACAGTGGGGGATCTATGCACATGACTGGGAACAGCTCTCTTCTTTATGACTACTCTCGAGGAAAGAAGGGATTTGTTTCTTTTGGCAATGATGCTAGGGGTTACATCATTGGTAAGGGTTTTGTCTCTAATGGAGAAATCAAATTTGATGATGTTAATCATGTGGAAAATCTCAAGTACAATCTCTTGAGTGTCAGTCAAATGTGTGATAAAAGCCATGTTGCTCTTTTCACCAGTCAAAACTGTAGGATTCTTTCATCCAAAGTATTGCACTTGATTGACAAGGTGTTGGATGATCACACTCTCCTGATAGCCAACAGGACAGGAAGAGTGTATGCCTTAGATCTTTCTAAGAAAATAGATCTCAAAGGCAATCCTTGCCTATTTTCCAAAGCCTCTTCTCAAGAATCTAAACTGTGGCACAGAAGGCTTGGTCATGTTAATCTCAAAAACATGAATCAGCTTACCCACAATAGTTTAGTTAGAGGCTTGCCAATAAAGGAGTTCCACTGCGATGAAACCTGCACTGCTTGTTTAAAAGGAAAACAGCACAAAGTCTCATTCCCTCCTATTGAAGTGCCTAAGTCCAATGCCTGCTTGCAATTACTGCATATGGATCTATTTGGTCCTGTGAGAGTAATGAGCATGGCTAAGAAGAAATACTGTCTGGTAATTGTGGATGATTACTCCAGATTTGTATGGACTTTCTTTCTACATTCAAAGGATGAGGCTGCTCAGAAGATTATTCACTTTGTGTTGTATATTGAGAAGCAGTATTCCCTTCCAGTCAAGTGCATTAGGAGTGATAATGGAACTGAATTCAGAAATCATACACTTGATGACTTCTATCTTTCAAAGGGGATCAAAAGGCAGTTTAGCATCCCACGGACTCCAGAACAAAATGGAGTAGTGGAGAGAAAGAACAGGACCCTCATTGAAGCTGCAAGGTCCATGCTGGCTGACTCTGGTTTGCCACTGACCTTTTGGGCTGAAGCTGTCAACACAGCTTGCTATGTGCAAAATAGAGTTTTAGTAAATCAGAGGTTGATGAAGACTCCATATGAATTATCCATCATTTGGCTCCTCTGATTTCATTTTTCAAAGCATTTGGTGTCCCTGTTTTATTCTCAACACAAAGGATCAACTCCATAAATTTGATCCTAAGGTGGATGCAGGGTATTTTGTTGGTTATTCATCTACTTGCAAGGCATACAGAGTCTTCAACTGCAGAACAAGATGGTTGAAGAAACTCTAAATGTTAAGTTCAATGAATCTCCAAAGGAAAAGATTCCACAAAGCCTGTGGAGTTATTTGATTTGGACATACTGCAATATGTTCCTTATCAAACTCCTGCTGTTGCTCCTGTCAACAGTTCACCACCTGGTGGTACTGCTATGATGATGATGATTGCAGTACTCACCTTTTCAGGTTTAGTGATAGCTGCCTGATTCAGCTAGACCTGATGTTCCTGTAGCTCCAGTAGCACCATCCATAACAAATGCTGATGAGATTTCTTCGAATTCAACTTCCTTTGAATTACCATCCACTGATTGGTTTCAAGGAAATGATTCACCATCACCATCTGTTACTGCTGAGCCTGCTACAAACACTTGCACAGATCTCATTGTGTATCAAGATCTGAAGAATCACCCTATGTCTCAAATCATTGGTGATATCACTGCTGGAGTATCAACAAGAAGTCAATTGTCAAATTTTTGCTTCTATGCTCTCTCATCAGTCAGCAAGAGCCAAAGAATTATCACATTGCTTTAAAGGACAATGGATGGGTTGATGCCATGTAGCTTGAGCTTCTTCAGTTCAAGAAACAACAAGTGTGGGAACTGGTTCCTCTACCTCCAGGTAAGTGTGCAATTGGCACTAAATGGGTGTTTAGGAACAAAACTGATGAAAATGGGCTTATTGTTAAGAACAAGGCCAGACTGGTTGTTCAGGGGTTTGCACAAGAAGAAGGTATTGATTATGATGAAACCTTTGCCCCTGTAGCCAGACTGGAAGCAATTCGATTGTTTTTAGCTTATGCTGCTTATCAAAACCTTAAAGTTTTTCACATGGATGTCAAAAGTGCATTTTTGTATGGAAAAATTAAAGAAGAGGTTTATGTATGTCAACCTCCAGGCTTTGAGGACAATAAACATCCTAATTGGGTGTATAAGCTTGATAAGGCTCTTTATGGGTTAAAACAAGCTCCTAGAGCCTGGTATGAGACATTATCAAACTTTCTTCTGGAAAATAATTTCACTAGAGGCTCCATAGATAAGACTTTTTTCATTAAGAAAGCTGGGCAGCATAATCTACTTGTTCAAATTTATGTAGATGATATCATTTTTGCATCCTCTGATCCAAAGTTGTGTGATGCCTTTACAAAGTTGATGCAACAGAAGTTTGAAATGAGTGCCATGGGAGACTTACAGTTCTTTCTGGGGTTGCAAATCAAACAAAACGCTGATGGAATTTTCATTCATCAGTCCAAATACACAAAAGATCTTTTACAAAAGTTTGATTTACAAAACTGTAAGCCTTGTTCTACCCCCATGGGCAGCACCACACAACTGGATACAGATCAGAAAGGTAAAGTGGTTGATGAAACACTTTACAGATGTATGATTGGGTCCTTGATGTATTTAACAGCTTCTAGACCAGATATTATGTTTGCTACATGTGTTTGTGCTAGATTTCAGGCTGCACCTAAAGAGTCTCATCTGATTGCAGTCAAGAGGATCTTTAGATATCTGCAAGGCACTCCATCTCTAGGTTTATGGTATTCTACTGGACATTCTGGTAAATTAGTTGCTTTTTCTGACAGTGACTATGCAGGGTGTAAGTTGACCAGGAAATCAACTTCTGGTGGATGTCAATTCCTAGGCAACTGCTTGATTTCTTGGCAGAGCAAGAAACAGACCTCAGTTGCTACATCAACTGCTGAAGCAGAGTACATTGCTGCTGCAAGCTGCACCTCTCATTGTTTCAATCATCTGAAGTTAAAACCACGGTCTTCAGTAGTTTTCTAACTTCTGATGCCTAACACCACGACTTCAGCTGTTTCAATGTCTGAAAGGATAATACCATGTCAACGGTCGTTTAAAACTACTGATGACTAACACCACATCCTTCAGTCATTTTCTTACCCGCACCCTATAAATACCCCCGACCTAATCCTTCAATGCTTCATCCTCTTCAAACCTAACGTTCCTCTCCAAAACTTCTCTCTTCTCAATGGCGTCCATGCAAATTAAACCGCGACACAACTGTGTTGCCTACCTTACTAAATCGCCTGTCTGGGTTAAGTTAGATACTGCTATTGATCTTATGGTTCAGTCCCAATACAAAACGGCATTTCTTCTGAATCCCATACTACATGCCGAATCCCTGTACCAATTTTGGATGAACGTTACTATTACCACTGGGGAGAACAACACACCATCTCTCCAGTCGGTCGTCAACAACAAAGAAGTAGTCATCACTCCTGCAGTTATCCGCCAAATTCTTCATCTGGATGATGCTATCTCTCCTGCTGGATATCCGAAGGGCACCACAGATCTATCCTTTGCCCAACATGGATATCAAGGCAATCTCAGTGCCTCCACTATCCTGAAGAAACACTTTAATGATGCTGAGCGCCTAATTTTTCACATGGTGAATGTATGTTTGGCTCCTAAAACGTCGTCTTGGGATCAAATGTCGACAAAATGGCAGCAGGTAATGTATTCTATTCTTGAGCAACAACCGCTAAACTTTTCAGAAATAATATTTTCGGAGCTCAAGGACATGGCTCAAAATTAACTACCAACCGTTGGATACTATATCCACGGTTCATAATGGCCATCATTACAAACCAGCTTAATGCTGAGGACTTGTTGGCTTGGGAGTCCCTGCTATGGCTGTTCTGCTGGAAGTATACTCCCAGCACAACTCTGACCAGACACTCAAAATGGCTGCCAAACTGCGAAAACCCACGCAGCTGGAACCCACAGCCACCACCTCCAAATCAAAAGTCCCCACCAAACCCGCCAAAAAGAAACCCAAAAAGGCTACTCAGGGAATTGAGTCCCCTGAGGATGCCCCTGCAACACAAACGCAGGATATATCCACTAGTCCAAACCCCCTAGTGGATACAATGACTCTTCCAGCCATAGCCGCTCAGGCTTCCTCTCAACAGGAGCCTGCAGCAACCACACAAGGGGTACCTACGTATCTGGGATCTTCCTCACTTGAGGGGATTGCCATAGAAGAGCACCAACCTCCCCAGGTGCACACTGCTTGTATCCCTTCACCCCAAACAACCGCCCCTCACAGCCCAACTTTAATAGTTGCACAAGTGCTGACTCAACTGCACTCCTCACCCCCTCCCCAGAAACCACCTCACTACTGGGAACTCCTCTACAATTGAGGGGGAGGAACACAGTGCACTTGAGAACCCACAGCACAGGGGTTTACCACTTCTATCTCCTGGTGTAGACAAGGAGCTTAGAATATCTAGTGAGGCTGCCACCTCCTCTGACTCAGCACATGATCAGAATGAGGCTGGTAACATTGCTAAGACCTCACTAGAGGCAACAGCTGATGATGGACACTGTCCTGAGGCTGGAAGTCCCCAGTACCAAGCACAAGGGGCACATGCATCAACTGGTCTACACCCAGTGCATGTAAATCCTGCTCTAAGCAGGAGGTCAGATGATTCAGCTTCGGCTGATGATGACCTGGGCTTTTTATATGATGTTCTTGCCCAGAACACAATCCTTGAAGTGAAAGTCAGTAGGCTGCAAAACCTACTTGATCAACTCTCACAAGGAGAAAGACCATCTGCCTCTACCCACCCACAGATGGCACCTTCACTTGAAGGTTCCCCAAACACTGAGCCACTCCAAACTCACCACCTGCCTCTGCTTCAGGCCCTATTTCTCAGGAACAGAACCCTCCTGAGCAAATAGTTTGTACTTCAAAATTCCCTCCCTCTCATCACACCCATAATCACTGATATTGTGACTAAAGCCATTGATGAGAGGCTTTCCTCAACTTTACAGCCCTTGATTGATGCTGCTGTACAAAAGACTCTTTTTGCGGTACAAACCCCTTCCTCCAATGCATCCAAAAGGGGGAGAGTACTGCAGTGAAAGAAAAGAAGAGGAAAAGAACAGAGGAAAAGAAGGAAGAGAAGCAAGCCCAAGAGGAGGAGAAAGAAAAGCAACCTCTGCTCACTTACAAGCGAAAGAAAAGTGCTGATGATCATACTGCTGAAGACAAATCCTTGGAGGAGCTGGTAAAAGAAGCTGACACTACACACAGCCGATCCATGGATAAAATAATTGAACAACTCTTCAGGCAGGGTTTGATACAGCCACATTGGATAGTGAGATCAGAAGGTTGGAAGTCCAAGAGATTCAGACCCGATGGGCTGGGTATGATGCTCTGGAAAAGAGAGATTGGAAATAATGATCCGCTTTATTGAAAAATACTTAGAAAATCGTTAATGGAGATTCGCGCGTGGACCAGGGACAGTATTCTGGCTATAGCCACCAGAATCTGTCTGTCTGAGCAATTCAACAAAGGGATTATTGTGGAAGCCCTTGATGAGCTGGGGCTGGTAAAAGGTTAGAGATGGCTAAACTCACAAAGGCGAAACTAACTACAAAGATGCTGGATCAACCTTCCCTTCCACCCCTCAAACAGAGCCTATCCTCAAATCTCCCAACCAATCTCTAAGCCAAAATCCAAACATCTTCATTCTCCAAAACCAATTCCTTCACCAACCCAACCATCATCCAGTGATGCACCTAGAAGGAGGAGAAGGGTGCTGAGATGGAAGAAGAAGAAGAAGAGGAGGATGAGATGATAGTCTGCCACTCTCTGCTGTTCTAAAGCTATCAAAACCCCGAAGTCAACTCATGATCACACCTGACTCTCAAAGGGAAATGGTCAGAGTCAAGATAGAAGAAGAAGAACAGCAGAAACAGCACGATGAGCAACTGTGGAGATGGTTACAAGGAATTTCCTCCTCAGTCATCATCTATTCAGCCATGAAAGGGCATGCTCAAAGGCTGTACACTCTCAGGCACACTTTTCAGTATCAGAAGGAGAGAGTGAGAGTATGGCCAGACCCCAGGGTGAGTTCTAGAATCCATAAAGAACATTCCACACAGATACAATGGCCAGGTACGAAAAACATAGATTCTACCATCAGTTTGGCCATGTAGTCTCACCTTGGGAAATCATTGATGAATTCAAGAAAGCTCACCAAGCAAAGAGACCCCTCAATCTTTACTAGAAAACAGATATTAAGAGGGGTTTGTTATATAAAAAGCTTGACCCATCCAGAAGAATGAGCTCCAGTTACTCCTTGAAGGCAACCATCCTGATGAATTTGTATATAGGGAGGTAACTACGGTGGAGCTGAAAATGGCAGGACCATGAAGTACTATCAGAGTACTATGGTCCAGAGTTCTTCTTCGAAGGATATAGAAGAACCTCTCAGGAGGAACAGTGTTCTCCTTGAGGCCGATTCGAGAGTCATACAACTCATTATGGGGAAGTAAATCTCATGAATGGGATAACACTCTGTGTCCAGTTCCCCAAAACATAGTTCCCTTCATATCCTGCCAAACACATATGGAGAATTTCTTCCCAGGCCGAAGCTTACATGGGTCATCTTCTCTACTGATCAAGAAGGAAAAAGCCAACATTTTGCCTACAATAAGTGGGATAATAACTAATTTAGAGGTTTTGGCTGCATTGGTTCAGAGGGATTTGTTGGACCAAAAGAACCCATGAGCCAATCAGAAAACCTCTAAGTCCCTGGTATCACAACACCGCTGAAAGCCTCATCAGCATTTGACAAGTGCTGAAGACTTCAACAGCTGAAGATCAAGTGCTGAAGACTTCAACAGCTGAAGAACAAATGCTGAAGTACAACAGCTGAAGAACACAAGTGCTGAAGCTGAAAGACCAAAGTACTGAAGTACAACAGCTGAAGAACACAAGTGCTGAGCTGAAAGACCAAAGTACTGAAGTACAACAGCTGAAGAGTTTACAAGTGCTGAAGATCAACAACTGATGTACAAAGTCTGAAGACAAAGACTGAAGACATCAGCTGATGATATCTACTGAAGTCATCAGCTGATGAAACATCTGAAGGTCAAAGTCTGAAGATCAAGTACTGAAGCCTCAGTAGTTTGTCACAACTGCTGAAGAGTACTTCTTCAGTAGTTGTGATATCAGTAGTTTTATATTTCTAGTTTCAGTAGTTTTGTAAAACGACTGAAGAGCTTGTTCTTCAGTCGTTGTAGTTTCAGTAGTTTCTAATCAGTAGTTTTATATCTGTACTTAACACTCTGATATGTTCTCAGTAGTTGTGAACATTTCAGTAGTTTGTTAAGATTAGTTATTTTGTATTAGATCTGCCAGTTGTCACTTTCCGTGATAACAGCAGTGGTTGTTGCACTCTATATAAGGAGTGACACCTATTGTAATATGATGAATGATTTGAATGATTTGATTAGAATATTCCATATCTATAAACATTCCTTGAATCAGAAATATATTCTCTCACTATAACCGTATGTGCTGATTCTCTTTGCTACAATTTGTCTAATTCCTGTTCTATTCCGCTGCTTTGAACTCTAATACATCAAACTTGTGATCGCTGATCCTGTCAAATGGTATCAGAGCAGGTTAATCATTGATCGATCTAATAATTGATCATTGAAACTGCTATTCAAGATCTAAGTTTGATTGAATTAGCTTTTGTTTTTGCAAGAAACGGTTATAGAGATTGAATTTTCTGTATTTCTGGTCATTCATCCTGAGATCTTTTCTTGGTTTTCATTGAGTTTGTTGTGGTCTGTGTAAAACTTTTAAAAGCTTGAATAAATTGTTTTTGAACTGAAAATGACTACTCCCTCCAATGATCCTCACAATACTGGTTCCTCAACCAAGCCACCATGCTGGTTAGGAATGAGTATAACATATGGCAACGACGAATGCTCCATCACCTGTCTGTTAACAGCGCAGGTTGTTGGACATCAGTGGTACATGGTCCACACAAGCCTATGGTGAATAACCCGAAACCAATCAAATGGTTCCGAAGAGGAGGGAGCAATACTCAGATGAGGATAAGAAGTTGCTTGAAATTGATGCAAACCCATGGAATTCTGGCCATGGCACTGCCAATGAAATCTATTCTGGGCTAATGCATCATGAAACTGCCCATGACCTCTGGAATGCCTTGAAAGAACAATTTGGAGGAACAGATGAGGTCTTGGCAAATAATAGAGAAATCCTTGCCCAACAATATGAGACACTTTCTCTCATAGAAAGGGTGAGACACTGACTCAACAATATGAGCGGTTCTCTTGTTTGATCTCTGATTAAAAATGGTCAAACTTGAGTACACAAATATTCAGATGAATAACAGATTTCTCAGATCACTGCCTGAGAGATGGGACACATATACTATTGTCCTACGCTCCAGTGCAAGTTTGGACAAACTATCTCTCACCCAACTCCATGGGAAACTGCTCACGTTTGAGAGAGAGATAGAACAGAAGAGAAAGCTGTCTTCATCTGGAAAGCTCACTGAAGACTTTGTACCAGGCAACACTGCCTTGGTGGGTCATGAGTCAGAATATGCTTCATCTGAATGCCAGTATGATGAGCATATTAATTTCTCTTCAAGCACTTCTGATTCTGCATTTGTGAGTGTTGATGGTCAGTTTACTGGGTGTAATAATGACAATTTATGCTTCATTATGGATGATCTCAAGGGGATTGCTGATGATGACTTAGAAGAGATGGATATTTTGAGCCAAATGGCCCTGATAAATATCAGATCTCAGAAGTTCTATAAAAGAACTGGAAGAAAATTCCCAGGACTCTCTGGCAAAACCAAAGTTGGTTTTGACAAGAGCAAGTTGAGGTGTCACAAATGCCAAAGGCTTGGACACTTTGCAAGAGAGTGTAGATCAACTGGATCTAACTCCACTGCACCCTTTGTGACTTTTCCTGGCAATAGTCAACAACACAGAGGGCAACATCCTGTCACTTCTAGTCATCATCCTCAACAACAATCTCCGGCATATTTTGTTCCTCAGGGTCAAATGCCATATCCGTACCCTTGTTATTACATGCCACAGTCAAATCAAGTTCAAGTTCCTATGGCACCACAACCTCATGCACTACCAGAACCTCAGCCATCCCAATCTCATCAACAAACTCAACCTCAACAACACAGCTTCTTCACCCCAGGAGTTGTTGACTGGAGCAGTTTACCAGATGACATGTCTGGT
Organism: Flaveria trinervia; assembly: GCA_025506515.1. Lineage (NCBI taxonomy): Eukaryota > Viridiplantae > Streptophyta > Magnoliopsida > Asterales > Asteraceae > Flaveria > Flaveria trinervia. The sequence goes on along the minus strand of CM046453.1, from coordinate 21,652,204 downwards.
CATGACCAACTGTTCTCAGGTGCTGGTCAACATGGTGGTGACAGTCCTTTTGGGAATCTAGCTCTTATGGCTTTGGAGTCTGCTGATACTTCATTTTCTAATGCCTCTACACCTCAGGTATCACAGGTATCCTCTGAGGCAAAAGCCAAATTATGTTCTGAACCATGCATAGCAGCATTTGCTTCCATTAGAGAAGCAAATGTAGCTTTAATTAATAAGAACATTGAGCTAGAACAAATAATTTCCAAAAACAAAGCTGAGTTTGAGTCTGTGCTTAAAGATAAAAATGATGAGATTTATAAACTGAATGCCAAATAATTGATGATAAGGCTAGAGAAGAGGTACTTCTAGAGAAGTACAAAGATCTCAAAGAAACCCTTGCAGTTACCCAGGTAGAGTGTGATAGATGGGTACAATCATGCAAAGGTTTTGAAATGCTTCTTAGTAAGCAATCTGCTTCCAATGTGAAGTTTGGCATTGGTTACAATCACACTGCTCCACCTACAGATTTTACCTCCAAGAGCAGAGGTAGAATCTGATGGTGAGTGATAACCAATCCATCACATCATGTGATCTACCTTCTGATACAGCACAATCAGAAGTAGCAGTCAGCATCAAGCCCTCTTTGACCTATCAGCTGATGTTGATGGTTCAAATGCTGACACTCACATGATCAATGAGTTGATCAACTCAGGAGTTAATTCTGAAGGTCCTGAAAGGACTAGAGAGCAGGATTTAACACCTGAAGTTCAAACTTCAACTGCTGTCAGTACTGAAGAGAAGAAAACTGCCAGTAGAAAGTTTGAAGACTACTAAAGAGGCAGTCAAGAAAGCAAACAATGCTTCCAAAGCATTGAAGAACAAGTCTTCAGTTGCTTCACCCTCTTTAGTTGATGATCAACCTAAGATGAAGAAGAAACCATGTGAAGTATGTGGTTTGTTCAATCATCTTACAGATGATTGTGGTACAAAAGAGGTTCCAAACTCAAACAAAAAGAAGAAATTAAAAGAAAATGGTAAAAATGAAAACTGAGTTTGAGACCACATTTGTATCAGCAACATCAAATCCTGTAACCCTTAAGTCCTCAAAGAAATCCAAAAAGGAAGGGTTAAACAGGTGACAGCTGAGAGTGCTCAGAAGAAGAAGGTGCAACATAGGAACTTATCAAACTCCACTGGCAATGTGTCTGATGAGCTGAAAGCTTTATCACAAAATCAGACACAGCTGGTTATGATGGTTCAACATCTGTTGGGTAGAGTTAACCAACTAGATGCTCCTATGTTGAAACCACAGAAAAGGAGGTCCAAGCCAAAGGACTCCTCTTCTACACCATCTTCTTCCTCTCAGGCTGTTGTTTCAAAATAACCTGTTAGTTTACCATCTATTGATGAGACCAGGCCCAAACCAAAAAGGTTTGGGTCTCTAAAACTAACTGATTGTTTATTATTGCAGGGTTCTTCAACATGCCAAAGTAGCATCTGGTATGTAGACAGTGGGGGATCTATGCACATGACTGGGAACAGCTCTCTTCTTCATGACTACTCTCAAGGAAAGAAGGGATTTGTTTCTTTTGGCAATGATGCTAGGGGTTACATCATTGGTAAGGGTTTGTCTCCAATGGAGAAATCAATTTGATGATGTTAATCATGTGGAAAATCTCAAGTACAATCTCTTGAGTGTCAGTCAAATGTGTGATAAAGGCCATGTTGCTCTTTTCACCAGTCAAAACTGTAGGATTCTGTCATCCAAAGTTTTGCACTTGATTGACAAGGTGTTGGATGATCACACTCTCCTGAGAGCCAACAGGACAGGAAGAGTGTATGCCTTAGATCTTTCCAAGAAAATAGATCTCAAAGGCAATCCTTGCCTATTTTCCAAAGCCTCTTCTCAAGAATCTAAACTGTGGCACAGAAGGCTTGGTCATGTTAATCTCAAAAACATGAATCAGCTTACCCACAATAGTTTAGTCAGAGGCTTACCAATAAAGGAGTTCACTGTGATGAAACCTGCACTGCTTGTTTAAAAGGAAACAGCACAAAGTCTCATTCCCTCCTATTGAAGTGCCTAAGTCCACTGCCTGCTTGCAATTACTGCATATGGATCTATTTGGTCCTGTGAGAGTAATGAGCATGGCAAAGAAGAAATACTGTCTGGTAATTGTATGATTACTCCAGATTTGTATGGACTTTCTTTCTACATTCAAAGGATGAGGTTGCTCAGAAGATTATTCACTTTGTGTTGTATATTGAGAAGCAGTATTCCCTTCCAGTCAAGTGTATTAGGAGTGACAATGGAACTGAATTCAGAAATCATACACTTGATGACTTCTATCTTTCAAAGGGGATCAAAAGGCAGTTTAGCATCCCAAGGACTCCAGAACAAAATGGAGTAGTGGAGAGAAAGAACAGGACCCTCATTGAAGCTGCAAGGTCCATGCTGGCTGACTCAGGTTTGCCACTGACCTTTTGGCTGAAGCTGTCAACACAGCTTGCTATGTGCAAAATAGAGTTTTAGTAAATCAGAGGTTGATGAAGACTCCATATGAAGTCCTCCATCATTTGGCTCCTCTGATTTCATTTTTCAAAGCATTTGGGTGTCCCTGTTTTATTCTCAACACAAAGGATCAACTCCATAAATTTGATCCTAAGGTGGATGCAGGGTATTTTGTTGGTTATTCATCTACTTGCAAGGCATACAGAGTCTTCAACTGCAGAACAAAGATGGTTGAAGAAACTCTACATGTTAAGTTCAATGAATCTCCAAAGGACAAGATTCCACAAAGCCCTGTGGAGTTATTTGATTTGGACATACTGCAATATGTTCCTTATCAAACTCCTGCTGTTGCTCCTGTCAACAGTTCACCACCTGGTGGTACTGCTGTGCTGATGATGATGATGATTGCAGTACTCACCTCTTCAGGTTTAGTGATCAACTGCCTGATTCAGCTAGACCTGATGTTCCTGTAGCTCCAGTAGCACCATCCACAACAAATGCTGATGAGATCTCTTCGAATTCAACTTCCTTTGAATTACCATCCACTGATTGGTTTCAAGGAAATGATTCACCATCACCATCTGTTACTGCTGAGCCTGCTACAAACACTTGCACAGATCTCATTGTGTATCAAGATCTGAAGAATCACCCTATGTCTCAAATCATTGGTGATATCACTGCTGGAGTATCAACAAGAAGTCAATTGTCAAATTTCTGCTTCTATGCTCTCTTCATCAGTCAGCAAGAGCCAAAGAATTATCACATTGCTTTAAAGGACAATGGATGGGTTGATGCCATGCAGCTTGAGCTTCTTCAGTTCAAGAAACAGCAAGTGTGGGAACTGGTTCCTCTACCTCCAGGTAAGTGTGCAATAGGCACTAAATGGGTGTTTAGGAACAAAACTGATGAAAATGGGCTTATTGTTAAGAACAAGCCAGACTGGTTGTTCAGGGGTTTGCACAAGAAGAAGGTATTGATTATGATGAAACCTTTGCCCCTGTAGCCAGACTGGAAGCAATTCGATTGTTTTTAGCTTATGCTGCTTATCAAAACCTTAAAGTTTTTCAAATGGATGTCAAAAGTGCATTTTTGTATGGAAAAATTAAAGAAGAGGTTTATGTATGTCAACCTCCAGGCTTTGAGGACAATAAACATCCTAATTGGGTGTATAAGCTTGATAAGGCTCTTTATGGGTTAAAGCAAGCTCCTAGAGCCTGGTATGAGACATTATCAAACTTTCTTCTGGAAATAATTTCACTAGAGGCTCCATAGATAAGACTTTATTCATTAAGAAAGCTGGGCAGCATAATCTACTTGTTCAAATTTATGTATGATATCATTTTTGCATCCTCTGATCCAAAGTTGTGTGATGCCTTTACAAAGTTGATGCAACAGAAGTTTGAAATGAGTGCCATGGGAGAGTTACAGTTCTTTCTGGGGTTGCAAATCAAACAAAAGGCTGATGGAATTTTCATTCATCAGTCCAAATACACAAAAGATCTTTTGCAAAAGTTTGATTTACAAAACTGTAAGCCTTGTTCTACCCCCATGTGCAGCACCACACAACTGGATACAGATCAGAAAGGTAAAGTGGTTGATGAAACACTTTACAGATGTATGATTGGGTCCTTGATGTATTTAACAGCTTCTAGACCAGATATTATGTTTGCTACATGTGTTTGTGCTAGATTTCAGGCTGCACCTAAAGAGTCTCATCTGATTGCAGTCAAGAGGATCTTTAGATATCTGCAAGGCACTCCATCTCTAGGTTTATGGTATTCTACTGGACATTCTGGTAAATTAGTTGCTTTTTCTGACAGTGACTATGCAGGGTGTAAGTTGACCAGGAAATCAACTTCTGGTGGATGTCAATTCCTAGGCAACTGCTTGATTTCTTGGCAGAGCAAGAAACAGACCTCAGTTGCTACATCAACTACTGCTGAAGCAGAGTACATTGCTGCTGCAAGTTGTACCTCTCAGGTACTCTGGCTTCAAAACCAACTTCTGGATTATGGCATTACAGAGACTAAGACTCCATTGTTAATGGATAGTGCTTCAGCTCTTGTGTATTGTCAAAAATCCAGTCCAGCACTCTAGGACCAAACATATAGAGATCAGACATCATTTTATAAGGGATTGTTTTGAAAAAGGTCTGATTGATCCTAAGTTTGTGCCTAGTGCTGATGAGCTTGCAGACATTTTTACTAATGCTTGGTATGCTGCAGCTAGAATAAGTGACAACTACTGATGATTTTAGTAGTAATTACTGATGATCATTGGTACCCATGTCACATATAAGTACTGATGAGTCCTTTTCCCTTCAGTAGTTTTTATAACTACTGAAGGCTAAATGCCTCACAAGTACTGAAGTACTTTATCTGTTCCAAACTACTGATGTAGTTAAAACTACTGATGTAGTTACAACTACTGAAATCAGTATAAACAGATAAGTACTGATGTCCTATGAAACAACTGAAATCAGCCAAAAAGGCTGATGAATGTGTTGAGGACAGTATGAAACAGCTGAAAAGCTAAGAATTGACGAAAACAGCTGATGAGAAATTTCTCTTCAGTCGTTTGTACAACTGCTGTTTCATTCTAAACAACTGAAGCAAAACCATGTCTTCAGTAGTTTTATAACTACTGATGACTAATACCAAGTCTTCAGTTGTTTACAACAGCTGATGACAAAACCACTGTCTTCAGTAGTTTCATAACTACTGATGACAAACACCAAGTCCTCAGTTGTTTCAATCATCTGAAGTCAAAACACGGTCTTCAGTAGTTTTCTAACTTCTGATGCCTAACACCACGACTTCAGCTGTTTCAACGTCTGAAAGGATAATACCATGTCAACGGTCGTTTAAAACTACTGATGACTAACACCACATCCTTCAGTCGTTTTCTTACCCGTACCCTATAAATTTCCCTGACCTAAGCCTTCAATGCTTCATCCTCTTCAAACCTAACGTTCCTCTCCAAAACTTCTCTCTTCTCAATGGCGTCCATGCAAATTAAACCGCGACACAACTGTGTTGCCTACCTTACTAAATCGCCTATCTGGGCTAAGTTCGATACTGCTATCGATCTTATGGTTCAGTCCCAATACAAAACGGCATTTCTTCTGAATCCCATACTACATGCCGAATCCCTTCAACAATTTTGGATGAACGTTACTGTTACCACTGGGGACAACACACCATCTCTCCAGTCGGTCGTCAACAACAAAGAAGTAGTCATCACTCCTGCAATTATCCGCCAAATTCTTCATCTGATGATGCTATTCTCCTGCTGGATATCCGAAGGCACCACAGATCTATCCTTTGCCCAACATGGATATCAAGGCAATCTCAGTGCCTCCACTATCATGAAGAAACACTTAATGACGCTGAGCGCCTAATTTTTCACATGGTGAATGTATGTTTGGCTCCTAAGACGTCGTCTTGGGATCAAATGTCGACAAAATGGCAGCAGGTAATGTATTCTATTCTTGAGCAACAACCGCTAAACTTTTCAGAAATAATATTTTCGGAGCTCAAGGATATGGCTCAAAAACTAACTGCCAACCGTTGGATACTATATCCACGTTTCATAATGGCCATCATTACAAACCAGCTTAATGCTGAGGGACTTGTTGGCTTGGGAGTCCCTGCTACGGCTGTTCTGCCGGAAGTATACTCCCGGCACAACTCTGACCAGACACTCAAAATGGCTGCCAAGCTGCGAAAACCCACGCAGCTGGAACCCACAGCCACCACCTCCAAATCAAAAGTCCCCACCAAACCCACCAAAAAGAAACCCAAAACGGCTACTCAGGGAATTGAGTCCCCTGAGGATGCCCCTGCAACACAAACGCAGGATATATCCACTAGTCCAAACCCCCTAGTGGATACAATGACTCTTCCAGCCATAGCCGCTCAGGCTTCCTCTCAACAGGAGCCTGCAGCAACCACACAAGGGGTACCTACATATCTGGGATCTTCCTCACTTGAGGAGATTGCCATTGAAAGCACCAACCTCCCCAGGTGCACACTGCTTCTATCCCTTCACCCCAAACAACCGCCCCTCACAGCCCAACTTTAATAGTTGCACAAGTGCTGACTCAACTGCACTCCTCACCCCCTCCCCAGAAACCACTTACTACTGGGAACACCTCTACAATTGAGGGGGAGGAACACAGTGCACTTGAGAACCCACAGCACAGGGTTTACCACTTCTATCTCCTGGTGTAGACAAGGAGCTTAGAATATCTAGTGAGGCTGCCACCTCTTCTGACTCAGCACATGATCAGAATGAGGCTGGTAACATTGCTAAGACCTCACTAGAGGCAACAGCTGATGATGGACATTGTCCTGAGGCTGGAAGTCCCCAGTACCAAGCACAAGGGGCACATGCAACAACTGGTCTACACCCAGTGCATGTAAATCCTGCTCTAAGCAGGAGGTCAGATGATTCAGCTTCGGCTGATGATGACCTGGGCTTTTTCTACGATGTTCTTGCCCAGAACACAATCCTTGAAGAGAAAGTCAGTAGGCTGCAAAACCTACTTGACCAACTCTCACAAGGAGAAAGACCATCTGCCTCTACCACCCCACAGATGGCACCTTCACTTGAAGGTTCCCCAAACACTGAGCCACTCCAAACTCAACCACCTGCCTCTGCTTCAGGCCCTATTTCTCAGGAACAGAACCCTCCTGAGCAAATAGGTGCTGTACTTCAAAATTCCCTCCCTCTCATCACACCCATAATCACTGATATTGTGACTAAAGCCATTGATGAGAGGCTTTCCTCAACTTTACAACCCTTGATTGATGCTGCTGTGCAAAAGACACTTTCTGCGGTACAAACCCCTTCCTCCAATGCATCCAAAAAGGGGAGAGTACTGCAGTGAAAGAAAAGAAGAGGAAAAGAACAGAGGAAAAGAAGGAAGAGAAGCAAGCCAAAGGAGGAGAAAGAAAGCAACCACTGCTCACTTACAAGCGAAAGAAAGGTGCTGATGATCATATGCTGAAGACAAGCCTTGGAGCTACTGATAAAAGAGGCTGATGCCGACACAGCAGATCAATGGACAACATCATTGATCAGCTCTTTAGGCAAGGCCATGACACCAATAAACTTGACTCTGAGATTCGACGATTAGAGATTGAAGAAATCCAGAATAGATGGGAAGTTATGATGTTTAGAAAGAGAAAGGCTTGATATCATGATTAGATTATTGCAAAATATCTTGGAAGATCAATGATGGAAATCAAAGCTTGGTCCAGGACAGTATCTTGGCAATCACCACCAAGATCTGTTCGTCTGAAGCATATACTAAGGGGCTTGTTATGAAGCTTGAATGAAGCGGGTGCTGGAGCAGGACTGAGCTAGCCAAGCAATCAAAAGCCACACTCACTCTCAAGAATGCTAGAACACCTGTCAACATCCCACACCAAAACCACCCCAATCACAACCCCCACAAACCAACTCCTTTACCCTCAAAACCCATAGCCGATGATATACCCTTGAAGAAGAAGAGAGGGTATTGAGGCTAGAAGATGATGAAGAAGATGATGAAGATAGGCTGCCACTCTCTGATCAGTTCCTAAGGCCCCAACACCCAGTCAACCTCAGCAATTACTCCTGAAGTCCAAAGACAAATGGTTAGAGTAAGCTAGAAGAAGAAGAGCTTCAAAACAGCATGATGAGGAATTGCTGAAGAGTTGACAAAGCTTATGCCCACATCTTCTATCATCATATGAGAAGCAAGCCCTCAGACTTTACACTCTCAGGCATACCTTTCAATATCAAAAGGAAAGAGTGAGAGTTGGCCTGATCCCAGGGTCTCTCACAGAATCCATAAGAAAAACATACCTCAAGATACATGGCCAGGTGAAAAAGATCGTAGATGAGTGATCTCTCTGGTCTTTGTAGTTTCACCCTGGGAAATCCTTGAGGAATTCAAGAAAGCCTACAAAGCTAATCTAACCCCTCAGAAGATGCTGGAAAACAAATTAGTGAAAAGGGGTTAGTTTACAAGAGGCTTGAGAAGTCAGGAAAAATGAGCTCCAGTTGTTCCTAGAGGGTAATCACCCGATGAGTTTGCTTACAAATAATAACAACTGTGGAGCTAAAGAATGGAAACAGGCCAAATACCTGTCTGAGTATTATGGGCCTGAATCATTGTTTGAAGGAGGTGCTGAAGAGCTACCATGGAGGAACAAATCACCTTCCTTGAGGCCTACACAAGAGAGTCGTACAGACTCATTATGGGGAAGTAAATCTCATGAATGGGATAACAACTCTGTGTCCAGTTCCCCAAAACAGAGTTCCCATTCATACCCTGCCAACAAATATCTGAGATTTCTTCCCAGGCCGGAGCTTACATGGGTCATCTTCTCTACTGATCAAGAAGGAAAAAGACCAACATTTTGCCAACAATAAGTGGGATAATAAATAATTTAGAGGTTTTGGCTGCATTGGTTCAGGGGGAGTTTGTTGGACCAAAAGAACCAATGAGCCAAGATCAGAAAACCTCTAAGTCCCACATGGTATCACAACAACTGCTGAAAGCCTCATCAGCAGTTTGACAAGTGCTGAAGACTTCAACAGCTGAAGATCAAGTGCTGAAGACTTCAACAGCTGAAGAACTAAAGTGCTGAAGTACAACAGCTGAAGAACACAAGTACTGAAGCTGAACAGCTGAAGACACAAGTAGAAGCTGAACAGCTGAAGACCAAGTGCCTGAAAGACCAAAGTACTGAAGTACAACAGCTGAAGAGTTTACAAGTGCTGAAGATCAACAACTGATGTACAAAGTCTGAAGACAAAGACTGAAGACATCAGCTGATGATATCTACTGAAGTCATCAGCTGATGAAACATCTGAAGGTCAAAGTCTGAAGATCAAGTACTGAAGCGTCAGTAGTTTGTCACAACTGCTGAAGAGTACTTCTTCAGTAGTTGTGATATCAGTAGTTTATATTTCTAGTTTCAGTAGTTTTGTAAAACGACTGAAGAGCTTGTTCTTCAGTCGTTGTAGTTTCAGTAGTTTCTAATCAGTAGTTTTATATTCTGTACTTAACACTCTGATATGTTCTCAGTAGTTGTGAACATTTCAGTAGTTTGTTAAGATTAGTTATTTTTGTATAGATCTGCCAGTTGTCACTTTCCGTGATAACAGCAGTGATTGTTGCACTCTATATAAGGAGTGACAACCTATTGTAATATTGATGACGATTTGAATGATTTGATTAGAATTATTCCATATCTATAAACATTCCATGAATCAGAAATATATTCTCTCACTATAACGTGTGTGCTTGCTTCTGCTACAATTTGTCTAATTCCTGTTCTTATTCCGCTGCTTTGAACTCTAATACATCAAACTTGTGATCGCTGATCCTGTCACTGTGTCTTTCAAAAGGAGGACATGGTGAGTCACAGGAACCTATCAAAAACAAGTACTGATGTGTCTGCTGAACTGAAGGCTTAACAACCAATCAGACACAACTTGTTATGATGGTTCAACATCTGTTGGGAAGAGTTAACCAAATAGATGTACCTGTGATTAAACCACTGAAAAGGAAAACTAAGCCAAAATCAAAGGAATCCTTTTCAGCACCATCTCCACCTTCAAAGGCTGTTAATCATGACAAATCAGTTAGTATAAAATCTGCTGATGAGAACAGACCCAAAACCAAAATGGTTTGGGTCTCAAAAGCTAACTAGTTTGTTGTGACAAATGCAGGGTTCTTCAGCATGCCATAGAAGCATCTGGTATGTGGACAGTGGAGGATCTATGCATATGACAGGGAGCAGTTCTCTTCTTCATGACTACTCTCAAGGAAAGAAGGGATTTGTATCTTTTGGTAATGATGCTAAGGATTACATCATCAGCAAAGGCTTTGGTCAAATGGTGAGATAAGATTTGATGATGTTAACCATGTGGAGAATCTCAAGTACAACTTGTTGAGTGTCAGTCAAATGTGTGATAAAGGGCATGTTGCACTTTTCACCAGTCAGAATTGTCGGATTCTGTCTTCCAATGTTTTGAGAATGATTGACAAGATATTGGATGAATATACTCTCCTGAAGGTCAACAGGATTGGAAGAGTATATGCCTTAGACTTATCAAAGAAAATTGATCTACAAGGCTATCCATGTCTGTTCTCCAAGGCCTCTCCTCAGGAATCTAAACTATGGCACAGAAGGCTTGGTCATGTGAATCTTAAAAACATGAACCAGCTTATCCATCATGGTTTAGTGAGAGGTCTGCCATTAAAGGAGTTCAAATGTGATGACAACTGCTCTGCTTGTTTAAAAGGAAAGCAACATAAAGTATCATTCCCTCCAATAGAAGAACCAAAGTCCACTGCCTGCTTGCAATTACTGCATATGGATCTTTTTGGTCCAGTAAGAGTGATGAGCATGGCAAAGAAAAAATACTGTCTGGTAATTGTGGATGATTATTCCAGATTTGTATGGACTTTCTTCTTACATTCAAAAGATGAGGCTGGTCAAATCATCATCTACTTTGTGTTGCATGTGGAAAAGCAGTACTCCCTTTTTGTCAAATGTGTGAGGAGTGATAATGGCACAGAATTTAGAAACCACACACTTGATGAATTCTATTTCTCTAAGGGAATCAAGAGGCAGTATAGCATTCCAAGAACTCCTGAACAAAATGGAGTGGTGGAGAGAAAGAACAGGACTCTTATTGAAGCCGCAAGGTCAATGTTGGCTGATTCTGGTTTGCCACTAACCTTTTGGGCTGAAGCTGTCAATACAGCTTGCTATGTGCAAAATAGAGTGTTAGCAAATCAGAGGTTGATGAAGACTCCTTATGAAGTGTTACATCATTTGGCTCCTCTAATTTCCTTCTTTAGAGCATTTGGGTGTCCTTGTTACATTCTTAACACAAAGGATCCACTTCAGAAGTTTGAATCAAAGGTGGATGCAGGGTAGTTTGTTGGTTATTCATCTACTTGCAAGGCATACAGAGTTTTTAATTGCAGAACAAAGATAGTTGAAGAAACCTTGCATGTAAAGTTTAATGAATCTTCAAAGGAGAAAATCCCACAAAACCCTGTGGAGTTATTTGATTTGGTCATACTGCAATATGTTCCTTATCAGTCTCCAGCTGTTGCAGATTCTGTGAATCCATCATCTCCTGCAACTTGTATCCATCTGTTGGTATAAATGCAAGTTTTAGTGATCAACTACCTGAGTCTACTAAACTTGGTGTTCCTGTAGCTTCAGTAGTTCCATCCACAACAAATGATGAGATCTCTGAATCCTCTACTTCATTTGAATTGCCATCTCATTCTAAGTTTCAAGAGTCTGGATCACCATCTGTTACTGCTGAATCACCTACAAACACTTGTACAGATCTTATTGAGTATCAAGAACTGAAGAATCATCCCATGTCTCAGATCATTGGTGACATCAATGCTGGTGTTTCAAGTAGAAGTCAATTGTCCAATTTCTGCTTTTATGCTCTCTTCATCAGTCAGCAAGAGCAAAAGAACTATCATACTGCATTAAGAGACAATGGATGGGTTGAAGCCATGCAACTTGAGCTTCTTCAGTTTCAAAAGCAGCAAGTGTGGGAATTGGTTCCTCTACCCCAAGGTAAGTGTGCAATAGGCACTAAATTGGTGTTTAGGAATAAAATTGATGAAAAGGTCAAATTGTCAAGAACAAGGCCAGACTGGTTGTGCAGGGGTTCTCACAAGAAAAAGGTATTGATTATGATGAAACCTTTGCCCCTATAGCCAGACTGGAGGCAATTAGATTGTTCTTAGCTTATGCTGCTTTCCATAATCATAAAGTTGTTCAAATGGATGTCAAAAGTGCATTCTTATATGGTAAAATAAAAGAAGAAGTTTATGTGTGTCAACCACCAGGTTTTGAAGATCATAAACATCCAGATTGGGAGTATAAGCTTGATAAGGCTCTTTATGGGATAAAACAAGCTCCCGAAGCCTGGTATGAAACATGTCTAACTTTCTTCTTCAAAATAATTTCACTAGGGGCTCCATAGATAAAACTTTGATCATTAAGAAATTAGGCATGCATAAGCTCCTTGTTCAAATTATGTAGATGATATTATTTTTGCATCCTCTGATCCACAGTTGTGTGATGCCTTTACTAAGTTGATGCAACAAAAGTTTGAAATGAGTGCCATGGGAGAATTACAGTTCTTTCTGGGGTTGCAAATCAAACAAATGGCTTATGGAACTCTCATTCATCAGTCAAAATATACAAAGGATTTATTGAAAAAGTTTGATTTACAAAATTGTAAGCCCTGTTCTACTCCCATGTGCAGCACCACACAACTGGATGCTGATCAGAAAGGTAAAGCAGTTAATGAAACTCTTTACAGATGTATGATTGGTTCCTTGATGTACCTTACAGCTTCTAGACCAGACATTATGTTTGCAACTTGTGTCTGTGCTAGATTTCAGGCTGCACCTAAAGTATCCCATATGATTGCAGTCAAAAGGATCTTTAGATATTTGCAAGGAACTCAATCTTTAGGACTTTGGTATTCCACTGGGCATTCTTGTAAAATAGTTGCTTTCTCTGATAGTGACTATGCAGGGTATAAATTAACCAAAAAATAACCTCTGATGGATGCCAATTTCTAGGCAATTGTTTAGTTTCTTGGCAGAGTAAGAAACAAACTTCAGTTGCTACATCCACTACTGAAGCAGAGTACATTGCTGCTGCAAGTTGTACATCTCAGGTACTCTGGCTTCAGAATCAATTACTGGATTATGACATTACAGAGACTAAGACTCCTTTACTGATGGATAGTGCTTCAACTCTTTGTATTGTTAAGAATCCTATCCAGCATTCTAGGACCAAACATATTGAGATCATACATCATTTTATCAGGGATTGTTATGAAAAAGGTCTGATTGATCCAAATTTGTTCCTAGTGCTGATGAGCTTGCAGATATATTTACTAAGCCTTTGGACAGTGCAACTTTCCAAAATCTAGTGCTAAGGCTTGGTATGCTACAACTTGAATGATTTGACAACTACTGATGATCTCAGTTCACAAGTACCGATGAGTATTAGTACACAGCTGTCAAAAATAAGTACTGATAAGTTATTTTATCTTCAGCAGTTTTCATAACTACTGAAGACTAAATTACTTAAAAGTACTGAAGTACTTTATTTGTTGCAAAGTACTGATGTGGTTACAACCACTGATGTCTGTTCTAACAGATAAGTACTGATGACCATTGAAACATCTGAAAATCAGATAATCTGCTGAGTAAGTGTTAAGGTCAAATGAAACAACTGAGATCTGTGAATTGACGACAACAACTGCTGAGCAATTTTACTCTTCAATTGTTTCAAACAACTGCTGTTTCATTTCAAAACAACTGAAGCCAAAACCAAGTCTTCAGTAATTTCAAACTACTGATGACTAACACCAAGTCTTCAGTTGTTTACAACATCTGAAAGTTAAAACCATGTCTTCAGTCGTTTCCTAACAACTGATGACTAACACCAAAACTTTCAGTTGTTTTCTTTCAGTCGTTTCATAACTTATAAAAACCTAACCCTAACTTCAAACTTTTCATAAATCATTTTCCAAATGTTCATCTTCCATTAGTGGCGACCATGCAAATAAAACCACGACACAACTTTGTTGCCTACTTCACAAAATCGGCCTTTGGACTAAGTTTGATGCTGCCATTGATCTGATGGTTGATTCCCCGTATCAAACTGCTTTTCTTCTAAATCCAACCATCTATCCTGATACCCTTCACCAATTCTGGACAAATGTCACTGTCCATACTAGTGAGAATGATGTCGTGATCACTCTCCAATCATTTGTAAACCAGAAGAAGGTGGTAGTCACTCCTGCTATCATTCGCCAAACCCTAGATCTGAATGATGCCACCTTTATCACCACATACCCGAAGGGCACCATTGATCTATCATTCATCAACCATGGATATGCGGGCGACTTAAGTGCTACAACCATTCTGAAGAAGCACTTCCATGATGTTGAACGTCTAATCTTCCACATGATTAATGTCTGCCTTGCCCCCAAATCCTTTTCATGGGATCAAATGTCATCCAGGTGGCAGCAGGTATTGTATTCTATCCTTGAAGGTCAAAGCTTATATTTTTCTGAAATTATATTTTTGGAATTAAAAGATCTGGCAATGAAACCTGTGGCTAATAGATGGCTATTATATCCACGATTTCTTATGGCCATAATCATAAATCAATTACAATCTGATGGCCCTGTTGGCCTTGGAGTCCCTACTGTGGTAGTTTTTCCAGAGGTATATTCCAGGCACAACTCTGACCCACACCTCAAAGCGACTGCCAAACTGCTAAAACCCAAGCAGAAGGAATCCACAGGCTCATCCTCCAGATCCAATGTCCCCTCCAAACCATAATCCAAACAAACCAAAAAGGCTAATCAGGGAGTTGAGTCCCCTGATGATGCCCCTGCAACACAAAGGTAGGATGAAACTATGGGTAGTAATCCCCCTGTAGTTTCCAAGACTCTACCAGCTGAAACCGCTCAGGTATCCTCTCAACAGGATCCTGATGCAACCAAAAATGGGGAAACCATATTACTGGAATCTCTCTACCTTGGGAAGATTGCCATTGAAGAGCACCATTCACCCCAGGTGCAATCCTCTTCACACTTATCTCCCACTGAAGCCACCCCTACAAGCCCAACTGTGGTTATTGCACAAGTGCTGACTCAACTACATTCCTTTAACCCTCCCCAGAAACCTATTACCATTGGGAAAACCTCACAGTTGAGGGAGAGGATTATAATATGGATGATAACCCACAGCACATGGATTACAGATTTCAATCTCCCTGTGTAGAGGAGGAGATTCGAACATCTGGTAAGGCTGCCTCTTCTCCTGTTTTAGCACATGACCAGGATGAAGATGGTATCATTTCTAAGTCCTCACCAGAGGCAACTGGCAATGAAGGACATATCCTGAGGCAGGAAGTCCCCAGTTCCAAGAAATAGGGGCACATGTGAATACTGATCTACACTCAGCACATGTTCATCCTGATTTAATCAGGAGGTCAGATGATTCAGCAAAGACTGATGATGATCTGGGCTTTTTCTTTGATGTTCTAGCCACAACACCATTCTTGAGACTGAGTTATGCAGACTACAAGAACTGCTTGCCAAAATGTCACAAGAATCAAGTCCATCTGCCTAAATTCACCCACAGATGGTAGTTTCTTCTTAAACTCTCCCAAACACTGAGCCACTCCCAACAACTTTGCCACCAACCTCTGATTCAGGCACCATTTCTTAGGGACAGAACCCCTCTGAGCAAATGGTTACTGCCTTTCAATCATCCTTACCTCTCATCACTTCCATAATCACAAACATTGTGCATCAAGCCATTGATGGAAGGCTTTCCTCAAATCTTCAATCCTTAGTTGATATTGTTGTTTCTAAGATACTTCCTGACATTCACACCCCTGAACCCAATACACCCAAAAAGGGCGAGTCTAAGTTAGTGAAAGTAGACAAAAGAAAGAGAGTTGAAGAGGAAGAAGAAAAAGAGAAGAAAGAAAAGGAAATGATCACCTACAAGAGAAAGAAAAGCTCTGAACAGACTGAAGGTGAGAAAAAATTAGAAGAACTGATCAAAGAAGCTGATGAGCAACATAGCAAATCTATGGATAAGATTATTGATCAACTCTTTAGACAAGGTTTTGACACAGCCAAACTTGACTCTGAAATCAGAAGGCTAGAGATTCAAGAGATTGAATATAGATGGGCAAGTTGGAGTGAGAAAGAAAGGGAAAGGCTGGAAGCTATCACAAGATTCATATCAAAACATTTGGGACGATCAATCATTAAAGTGAAGTCATGGTCCAAAGAAAGTATTTTGGAGATAACCACCAGAATCTGTTATTTAACAAAGGATTGATCATAGAAGCTCTTGATGAAGCTGGTGCTAGGAAAAGGTCTGATATGGCAAAGTTATCCAAAGCTTCACTCACAACCAAGATGCTAGAGCAGCCTATACAATCTCCCAAACCAAAACAACCAACTTCACAACCCTCAAAACCAACTCCTTTACCCAAGAAACCTACTCAAACCACTACCAATGATGCACCCAGAGGAAGAGAAGGTTTTGAGGATGGAAGAAGAAGATGATGATGATGAGGATGATAGTCTGCCAATCTCTGTTGTTCTCAAAATAAAGATGCATGAGCCCAGGAGTCAACCAACAACAATCACACCTGACATCCAAAGGCAAATGGTAAAAGTCAAACTTGAAGAAGAAGAATAGCATAAACAACATGATGAGCAGCCGTTAAGGATGATTGATAAAGAGTTTCCTAAGTCTTCATCCATACAAGCTATGAAGAAACAAGCTCAGAGGTTGTATGCTCTCAGATTTACATTTCAATATCAGAAAGAGAGAGTGAGAATTTGGCCTAACCCCAGAGTAAGTGACAGAATTCATAAAAAGAAGATTCCAAGTAGATACAATGGCCAAGTAAAGAAGATGTAGATGCTGTGATAATGTTGGCCATTGTAGTGTCACCCTGGGAAATCCTTGATGACTTCAAGAGGGCTTACAAGTCTAAGATGACTCCACAAACTTTACTAGAAAACAAAATGGTAAAGAAGGGGTTGATCTACAAGAAGCTTGAAGAAATAAGAAGAAATGAGCTCCAGTTGTTGCTTGAAGGCACTCATCCTGATGAGTTTGCATACAGAGAAATAACTACTGTGGAGCTGAAGAGTGGAAAGCATGTTAAGTACTTATTAGAGTACTATGGGCCTGAGTTGTTTTCCTTGAGGCCTATGTCAAGTTGTTTTCCTTGAGGCCTATGTCAGAGAGTCTTACAGACTTATCATTGGGAAGTAGTCTCATGGATGGGGTAACAGCTCCATGTCCAATTCCCCAAGACAGAGTTCCCATTCATCCTTGCCAATCAACCTTCTAAAACCTCTTCCTTGGCCTGAGCTTAATTTGAAGATTTCTGAGCTGATCCAGATAATGTTTCTGCCAATAAGTGGGACTTCAATAATCTTAAAGGTTTTGGCTGCATTGGTTCAGGGGGAGTTTGTTGGACCAAAAGAACCAATGAGCCAGATCAGAAAAACCTTTAAGTCCCACAGACATCAAAACAACTGAAGTGGTCTACAACAGTTGAAGATAAAGTCTGAAGACAGAGTCTGAAGACAACTGCTGAAGACAAAGTCTGGAGACAACAGCTGAAGACAATAGCTGAAGACAACAGCTGAAGACAAAGTCTGAAGACAACTGCAGAAGACAAAGTCTAAAGATAAAGTCTGAAGACAACAGTTGAAGACCAAGTTCTCAGAAGTTGTCACAACAACTGAAGTAGTTCTCTTTAGTAGTTGTGATGGTTTACTTTTCAGTATTTTGTAATCAGTAGTTTTATATTATGTAAAACATCTGAAGTTCTTACACTTCAGATGTTATAACTTCAGGAGTTGTAATGTTAGCTTGTACTTAGCATTTTGTGAAGGTGTCCTCAGTTGTTGACATCTTCAGTAGTTTAGTTTACTTTCAGTTGTTTGTATAAATCAGTTAGCTGTCACTATCAAGTGATGTCAGCTGATGTCACATTCCTTTATAAAAGGAATGTTGACCTAATTTCCTTGGATGGGAAGCATGTGCGTGAATGAAAACATTCTTTTTGCAGAATACTTTCTCTCTCTATAACCGTTACTGTTTGAATGAGTATTCATATTATTCTTGCTTAAATTTCGTCTAATTCTTGTGCTATTCCGCTGCAAATCTCAATCTAATTGATCAAACTAGATCCCGATCCCTTTCAAAGTACATAAAGAAGAAAGTTACAGACTCAAGACCTCAATGTACAATTACCAAATGCATGGACCTTTCATCAACTTATGTAAAGTTGTTGTCTAATCAGAGTTGCAACAAAAAGGGTTCAGCTTTATGGAAAAGGTACATCATATAAAGCATATGTTCAAAAGTCTTTGAAAGAAATTTGTCTTCAAGTGTTGGCTTCGGAAGACTATCTCTGAAGCTTTGGAAGACTTCATGTTTGGCTTCGAAAGATATTGGTCTTGGCTTTGGAAGATTTCACACTTAGAATATTTTCTAAGGCAGAGTGTGAATCTTCTAAAGCATTCCACTTCAGTACACTTGTGCATGCATGCAGGAGAGACTTTGGATGTTTTGGGTTGCATCAGCCTTATATGAAACCTTACAGTAGTTAAAATTGGTTGTAGAGGAGGCGATGGAGGGTCAGTGGGTGGGGTAGGTATATTAGGATTGGGCATGCAAGAGGAAGTAGGAGGATGGTGTGAGTTTGTTGTATGAGGTGGTAGGGGTGTGCTGGAGGAATGTGTGGCCAAGGGTAAATTTATTTGGAGCCAATCATTGAATTTGTATGAAGGAGATGAGAAAGAGGCAAAAAGTTATGAATAATGAAAAATACTTTCTTCAAAAACAACATGACGAGATGAATAACTTTTGGTGGTGATAGGGTCAAAAGTATAGTAAGCACTTTGTGTGGGAGAATAACCAACAAATATGCATGGAGTAGAATGTGTATCAAGTTTAGTTGGAGAGTAAGGTCGTAACCATGGGTAACACAAACAACCAAAACTACGAAGTATGGTGTAGTTTGGGTGTTTGTGAAAAAGGCGATAGTAGGGAGTATCATTGTTTAGAGTAGGAGTGGGAAGTCTATTTATTAAGTATGCAGTAGTAGTAAAGGCAAAGGGCCAAAATGTAATGGGTATGTTAGCATGTCAAAGAAGAGAAAGACCGGTTTCGACTATGTGTCGATGTCATCTTTCAGCATACTTGTTATGTTGAGGAGTATGTGGAGGAGAGTAAGGTGTGATATGACACAAGATTGAAAGTGGGGAATCAGTTTTAGATACTCACCTTCGTTATCCGAAAAAATTGTTTTATTTTTAGTTGGAAGTAGTTTTCCATTGATTTTTGAAAATGGATGAATGTCAAAAGTGAATCAGATTTTTGCTTTAAAGGATAAAGCCAAATGTACTTTGTGAAGTGATCAACAAAGATAATATAATATTTCTAATTATCAAACGAAGATACTGGTGAACACCATACATCAGAAAATATTAAATTAAGAGGTGCATTTGAAGTAAGCATATATTCAGCTAATGGTAAGCGATGGCTTTTATTAATATGACATGAATTACAAAAGTCATTAAGAAAAGAATTAGAACTAATGAAAGATGACAAATGGTTTAGAATTTTATTATTTGGATGACCGAGTCGGTGATGCCAAGTCATGGATTGAGTCGGATGCATGGTGAAGACCGAAGGCGACGTGGATAATTTTAGTTCATATATTCCCTTTGTTTTCGTGCCTTGAAGAAGAGGTATTCTCAAATTGCGATCCTTGATTATGAAAACAGAAGAAAATAATTATATTAGAAAGTGGTTATCAATTCAAAAACGGTATATAAAGATAACACTACGGGATAGAGATGGAACACACAAGACATGTTTAAGAATTAGTGGTGTATGCGAGGTGGAAATAATTAAAGTGCCAATATGAGTGATTTTTAAACACGAACCGTCACCAATCACAAGTTCTTCACTACTATCATACAGTGCATGAAGGGAACGGTTGTTGAGATCATTGGTAACGTGATGTGATGCGCCACTGTCGAAAAGCCAAATTGTGTTCATTGTTTGGGGTAGGCCCATCATGTGAACTTGAGCACCTTTTACCAGTGAGTTTTTATAAAAAGAGGGTATAGAAATGTTTGGATGTACCTTTTGGAATGAGTCACAGTTGGTGAGGGAGTGACCTCTAGTAATGCACCATTGACACTTACGGAGAAAAGATCAAGTGCCGGAGACAGGATGGGGTGTGGGAAGCAGACTAGCATGGTTTGATGGTTGATTTTGGGACCTAGGCTGCCATGGTTTAGTGGGTTGGTGTTAGGACCGTGTACGTACGGATTACTAACGGATTCTGTGGGAAACCCAGATCAAATAGTGTGGATCCTATTTGATTGGCGATCCAATCAGTGAGAATGATAACCCGATCGATATAACAATGAACTAAATGTTAAGAATGAGTAGGAATCGATCAAAATCGAACTATGAAGTTTGATTGGCTATCTTGGACGCTCTGGACGGCTGGGTTTATGTATATTCGAAGTATCTCTCAAAGTGTTCTTTTTTTCATGAATTAAGTGGTATTTATAGGTTTGTAGTTTCCATTCGTACGACTGAACCATTAGCATGTTTCAGTCATGCGTCTGACTCATGCAATTGACTCATACGCACGACTAAAGGTTCAGTTGTTACTGAGTCAATCTTATGTCTCAATCATACGACTGATCCAGTCTCTTGGTTCAGTCGTGCGACTGGTCCATAAGCATGATATATTCATGCGTATGGTCCATAAGTATGGTCCATTAGCATGAATAATCAACCGACTAGGTTGAACAAAATTCTCAATCATTATTGACTTAGAATTGTGTACAACACCCTCAAACCTATATATGAAGTTTACCCATATCAATCAAAGATAAATAAACATCAAGGCATATATCATACTTCATTACATTATCACATTACACATATGTAAGACATGAATGACTTTTACATTTAAGCACATAAACTAGGAACATCATGTATCCACAAACTCGCCCTTGGACCTAGTTTATCCTATTGTCTGACATTTTTCATATGCGCTTGAAACTTCTTGTACTTCTCTTCTCTGGTTACTCCCGTGTGTATCTCAAACGCGAAGTAGAGTCGTATAACATGTTGGAACTGTAGATCTTGAACAATATCTTGCGTGTCATAGAACAGTGACCACTTGTATAGAGTGTATACATCTTCTGCAGACAAGTTGGTAAGCCACATTGGGTCAAATACCCTGATAGTCTCAATATTTCCATCTTTGTTCAACACTATGACCGCTTCTCCCATCCTCCAATCATAATACCACCATTTGAAGTGTGGAGTGAAGTCCTGAGGCATCTTCCGTAAAGGAATCTTAGACATTGTGCGTGGGGGACTTCACTTCAACACTACCTTAGGTCTTCCAAAGATAGGATCAACTTCAGTCTTATGAATGAAATGTTTAGGTTGTTGAGGCTTAAAGTTGACCCATATGGTGTGGTATTCTTTCTTCAGAGCTGTCTCAAACCATCCCAACATCTTCCTCGGGTTGGCATACAAAAGATCTAAATTAGCCAATCTATTAAGCTCAAAACCAAGAAGAGTCTTCAGTTCATGTGGATATCTGAAATACTCAATCCCCTTCTCTTTCTTTATAGCATAAACATTTAAGTCTTCAAAATAACCCACGTGATGATTTTGCCAGACACTTTCTGATGTTTCTTGACTCTATACAGTTTGGTGTAGGCATTCTGCTTTGGAGGTGCGTGTTGGACTTTCATTTCAGCAAAACACGCGGCCCATTCAGCTTTCTTAAGATCAGCATTCGCATCAGAAACTTAGGCTTGACTTTCATATTTCTCCTTTTCTTTCTCCATCTCGTTCAGCTTATCAAAGGTAGCACTGCCAAAAGTTTCACCCAAGTTGGGGATAACATTGCCCTCAGGATTAGTGTACTCAGGATAGTGATCAGCTGTTACATCCTTAATCTCTATTTCATTGACATCATGTAGCTCCTCATCACTTAGAACATTGACTTTGGGAGCATCTTTGATCAGTTCATCTGGATTTAGTCTGAACATATCAGCTAGATGCTCATCGGTGAGGTCGAGGATGATCTCTCCTTCCTCAGGTGTGTAGCTCACAGATCGTCTTACGATCCCTTACAAATCAAGAATCATAGTGAGTTGAGTTTTGATTTGCTGAAGGGAGACGACATCATATTCATATGGCTGTTGAGCTTCATCCGTTTGATTAAACATTCAACACATCACACATAAATCATTAATCAAGACATTGCAACATAAATAATCATTAATTACATTAATGTAATACACAATTCAAGTACAAAAGTTTCAAATACATAAACATCTAATCATTACTTTTGTCTTGATTGGGTGTCTCTTCAACTTGAGGAGCTAAGGACGAGGCTCTTTGATCCTGATTTCGCTTGGTGCGCCTCTCCTTTGCTGATGGATTTGAGGCTGATGTAGATGCATCACCTTCTTGATCATCCTCATCATCATCATCACCTCCTTTTCCATTTCCACTTCCTCTCGCTTCCTCCTCATCATCTTCTTCTTCTTCATCATCAGTAAGCTCATCATCATCAATATCCACATCATCACCATCATCATCACCCTCTTTAATCTTTAGGGGCTCACCCTTAGATCCCTTTAGCCTTAGCATAATCTTCTTTTCTTTTTCTATAGTCCCTCAATCCGTTTCACCGATGCCAGCACCAAGTCGTTTTGACTCTTTAGTGCATGGTGTGCTTGGCCTAAAGCTCTCTCATAAAGTGCATTCTTCTCACTGAGCTAAGCTATTTGCTTGGCTTGGGCTGCATTTACCGCCATTAGCCGGTTTATCTGAGTAGCTCTCAGATCATCATTTGCGATCAACTTTAGCACAATACGGTTTAGGCTTGAGAGCTGTTCCTCTAACCCGATAGTGGGTAGAGTGGAGCCATGTGTCATTGGGGATTGGGTGGATGTACTAGCTTGTTGAGTGGTGGTTGTGGTGGTGGATGTGGTGAAGATGGGAGGAAGAATGAAAGTGGATTGTGGTGGAATTATGTTAGGTATTATGGGTGAGGTGGAGGAGTGTTCAGAACGTCGTACATCATTGTAGCAAATAACTCATCATCGGGATGAGAGGGAGGTAGGTTGAAAGACTTAAAAAATCCATCATAGTCAAAGAAGAAGTAAGGTCCTTTTCCAACAGGGGGGTGGTGTATCTTTGAACATCAATATTACACCACACTTCTACCTGACCCGTTGAGTTGTTATAAACTCTCTTGTCTGGTATACTGTATCCGAGAAAGATACCTTCTTCTGCCTTCTCATTAAACTTCCCAGTCTGAGTTTTCTTTAACAACATGCATGGTGCACCAAATGGTTCGAGATACTCCAAGTTTGGTTTACGTCGCTGGAGCAGTTCATAACATGTTTTGCCATGATGTTTGACCACCAGGACTTGATTGAGAGTGTAGCATGCATTCTCCACTGCCTCGTTCCAAAATTGAATAGCTAGTTTAGAGTTGGCTAACATTATTCTTGTTGTCTCTATCAAGCTATGATTCTTTCTTTAAGCAACCCCATTCATATGTGGAGTGTAGGCAGACGTAAATTGATGTACAATTCCTTTATCTCTTCAGAATGCCTCCATCCACTGATTTTTGAACTCTGTTCTGTTGTCTGATCGAATCTGCCTTAATTTTAGCTTATAGAGTGATTCCAAAGTAGTTACTAGATGTTTGAATGATTTAAAAGTCTCTGATTTGGATTTTAGAAACATCACCCAAGAAATCTTGAGTAATCATCAGTTACTACAAGGCAGTATAGATCTCCAGCAATACTCTTTGTGCTTACCAGGCCAAACAGATCCATGTGTAGAAGCTCGAGAGGAATATCGATAGAATTAACTTTCTTAGCCTTGTGAGACTTCTTGGTCTATTTCCCTTTCTTACATGCTACGCAAAAATTAGGAAGCTGGAAATTCTTGACAGTTACTCCATTCACTAAATCATTTTGTACCAGATGATTCATCTTCCTAGGATTAATATGTCCCATTCTCCTATGCCAGGAGACTGAATCCCTCTCTATTGCCTTTGACAAGAAGCATTGCATAATGGTCTTAGTTGTGGAGGCTTTTGATAGATCCAAGACATACAGATCATTATATCTTGAAGCTGACATTAGAACTTAATCCTCCTGGATAACATAATCCTTCTTCAACATGTAGCACTTCTTATTGCCAAACACAACTTTGAATCCTTTATCACAGATGTGGGAGACTAAAAGAAGTTATCCTATAGTTGTTGAACGTAGTTGACCTTGTCAAACTTCACTTTTTTGTTTCCCACTTTTCCTTGAGCGGTGATGTAACCTCCTTTATTCCCAGCAAATGATACATGTCCCCCATTAATTTGTTTGATGTTAAAAAGAAGAGACGAATTCTCGGTCATGTGCCTGGATGCCCCACTATCAATAATCCAGGTATTTGTGATAGCACTATAACGGACACCCTGCACATTCAAAGGAATTGATTAGTTCAGGTTTGGGACCCAAGCCTTAACTGGCTTGGGTGACCCAGAGGAATCACACATCATAAATTCAACCCATTTTCCTTTAGAGTACAAGGGCATTTCTTTCTTCTTATTTTCCTCACTATCAAACATATTACTTGATTTATCTTCCATAAGCCAGTTTTGTGTAAGGCCTTTTTGTGGTATACAGACGACTGGCTTATGGTTTGAACTTTAGGTTCACTAATACTCTTAGGTGGAGTATTAGATCTCATTTTAGAAAAACTTGGTTTTGCGTCATAAAGTTCAATTTCCTTTTTAGGCGTCTGATAATAAGGACAATTAGGAGAGATATGTCCTCGTTTTCCATAACTGTAGTATGATCTCCCTTCTACAGATTGAAGAAAGTTTTTATGTGGTGTGAGTTTGGTAAGAGTGTGAGGTGTGTCTGGTTGGGTTTTATCACTTCTCTTTTAGATGTTTCAGCTTCTTTAACAAAATTAATTGTTTTAACATTTTGAACATCTTTAACTTTTGGTTTATTTGGACTTTGATGAATAACACGTTTTTGGTTAACTGGATTAGTCATTTTGGGTTCAGAAGTAGACGTGTGTGAACCTGACCTTAAATTAACCTTTTCAATTTGATCATCCAAATTTTCAATAGGCATCTTCTCCATTGATTTCAAAGTAGATTTCTTTTATTTAGTGATGTTTTTCACAGATTTGCCTGTAGAATCGGGATAACTAACCAGAGGAGTGGACACCACATGATCCTTTACTGGGTTATTATTGATTGGTTTACATTTAGTGTTCAAAATGACTACATGTGGTGGCAGAACTACTTTATAACCCAGACCTTCCCCATTATTTCGTTTTTTCACTAAGTTTTGAACTATATGAGAAGAACTAGCCAAACTATGCAGTTTTTGTTTTAAAAATTCAACTTCGACTTCTAAAACTACTTTTTCCTTTTTCGTTTCTTCCAAAGAATTTAAATAAAACTTTATGTCATTTGCTTGATTTAATGCAACAACCTCGGTTTCTCTTAGTTGTTTTCCCAAAAGTTCTATTTTTCTTTGAAACTACATTCATTTTGTTTTAAAATATGATTAGCCTCAGAGTAGAGTTGTAAATCGTTTACTAAAATTTCACTGTGTTCTAATAACCTTGCAAATTTTAGATCAATGCTTTCCCTAAATTTGTCACATTCATTACAAGCATGTTTTTCAAATAATTGGTCTTTAGAACTTACCTATGAGGAATCAGACGAATCAACCATCAAAGCTATAACAGACTCTTCGTTGACTGGAGATTATGAGTTTGTTACTCTGAGCTCTTCCTTAACCAAGTGACTTATAACATTCACAGCTTCTTTAGTATCCGACATCGCTTGCTCAGCTATGATCTCACCTTCACTAGCAGATCCATCATCCAGTGCATCAACAAAGGCAATATTTGATTCACCTGGAGAAACAAAGCGGAAGGACCAGTCTTGCCTTCATCACCTTGAGCTGTTAGAGCCTTTGTCTCCTTACTTGAAGAAGTAGTTCCAATCATGTCTTTGTCTTGACGGTTGAATGTAGGAAATGGGTTTCCATTTCCAATTTTCTTGGGCTTTACACATTCATGTTTAAAGTGCCTTTTTTCACCACAGTTGAAACATGTGACTTTGGTTTTGTTAAAACCAAAAGTCGTATCTTTAGTGGCAACTAGATTTTGCCTCGTCTTTTTGACAAACTTCTTTGCTCTTCTGATTGCACTCGCCAAGGCCCACATTATGTCCATTCTTTGTAGCTCTTTTTCATCAACTTGCTCGTAATCCTTATCTGCAAGATGGGAATTTCCAATCTTACCGGCAACTAAACCATCATAAGATTGTACAACGGCTGCTAGAAGATCCATATGCTCCTTAGCAACTTCCACTGTGACATTACCGAGATTCTCAGTTTTCAACTTTGTAGTATTTGCCTCAGGAACTATGTATTGGGTTCCAGATGAACCTGACGTTTCAGTTCCTGATGCAATAGTTTGGGAAGGAGTAAAGGAACTAGACGCGAACACTGTTTGTAATGGTGCTCCTGAAACAGCTAGAGTCGGAACTGAGTTGTAAAGTGAAGGATTCTGAACATAGGATCCTTTCTTCGACTTGTATTTCACTCGCACTTCTTCCTCCCTTAACTTCAAGATGAAATTATTTATGTCTAACGTCGCAAGAATGTCGTTTTGTCTTAGATTAGACACAAATGAATCCCATTTATCAGGCAAACCATCAGGGAAGCTTGAAACTTTATCTTCCATAGATGTTGTCACACCATGAGTGTGCAACTCACTCATCAGATGATAGAATCTTTCAATAATATCATCCAAGCTCTCATTCCCTATCGAAGAGAAATTATCAAAGTCCTTTTTAAGAGCTTTAGCCTTCAGTGCTTTAAGAGTTGTGTTTCCATCATATCTCTTCTCCAATGCCTCCCATAACTTTTTAGCCTGCTTGTTCTCAGAGAACTGATGAAAAATATCCTTAGGTATGACTGAGTCAACAAGCCATATACTTTCTTTTTAGCATTGAACAGAATCTTCTGAGCTTCACTCATTCCTCCCAAAGTTAACTTGACTCTATTAGCACTGACTGGTACCGTATAACCCGTCTCAATGGATGTCCAAAGATTTAGGTCAACTCCATTTAAATAGATTTCAAACCGTTTTTTCCACTATTCATCTATTATGATTTACAATCTCATTCTCCAGAAGTAGAAGGTTCTAGATGCGGGAGTCCTTTCCGACAGTAAATGCAGAAAATTGGTCTTCCATTGCTTTAAACTTGGTACTTTTGAAATAGGACAGTTTCATTCGTGCGAATGGGCTATGAGAATGGATCACTCGTGCTAATGAAGGATGCCAATGAATTCAATCGTACGATTGAATTCAGTCGTGCGTATGAACAAGACGATTGGAATCAAACGACTAGAGTTGTTTAGTGTTGGACCAAAAGAACCAATGAGCCAAATCAGAAAAACCTTTAAGTCCCACAAGACATCACAACAACTGCTGAAGACTTGATCAGCTGTTTGACAAAGTCTGAAGATCAACAGCTGAAGACTAAAGTACTGAAGACTTCAATAGCTGAAGACCAAAGTCTGAAGATCAACAGCTGAAGACTAAAGTACTAAAGATCAACAACTGAAGTACAAAGACTGAAGACACGAATTAACAAATTTAAACAAGAACACATGAAATTTATCAACGAAACAGTGTTTGTTATAGAGAGAGAATTTCTGCCAAAAGGATTATATTCATTCAATACACGCTTCGGATGGCTTCCACGCCGTTACAATTAGGTCATCTTTCCTTTTATAAGGGAAGCTGACGTCAGCTGATGTCACTTGACAGTGACATCTAACTGTTATTTAACTACTGAAAGTTAACACAATTACTGAAGATCAACAGCTGAAGTACAAAGACTGAAGACAACATCTGAAGACATCAACTGATGACAAAAACTGAA
The DNA here is from genome assembly GCA_025506515.1 of Flaveria trinervia. Lineage (NCBI taxonomy): Eukaryota > Viridiplantae > Streptophyta > Magnoliopsida > Asterales > Asteraceae > Flaveria > Flaveria trinervia. The sequence continues at coordinate 21,624,046 of CM046453.1, read as the reverse complement.
GTTCAAGAAGTCCAAGTACTGAAGCCTTCAGAGTTTGTCACAACAGCTGAAGAAGCATTCTTCAGTTGTTGTGATGGTTCCTTTCAGTAATTTTCTTTTCTATTTCAGTACTTCTACAATGACTGAAGAGCATGTTCTTCAGTCGTTGTTGTTTCAGTAGTTCTTTTCAGTAGTTGTAGTGATAGTTAACACTTGGTATTTTTGTAAGAAGATGTCAGCTGTTTGACATCTTCAGTAGTTGTGTTAACTTTCAGTAGTTAAATAACAGTTAGATGTCACTGTCAAGTGACATCAGCTGACGTCAGCTTCCCTTATAAAAGGAAAGATGACCTAATTGTAACGGCGGGGAAGCCAGCCGAAGCGTGTATTGAATGAATATATTCCTTTTGGTAGAAATTCTCTCTCTATAACAAACACTGTTTCATTGATAAATTTCATGTGTTCTTGTTTAAATTTGTTAATTCGTGGGCTCATTCCGCTGCAAATCCAATCTATTTGATCAAACTAGATGCTGAGATCTTAACAAATGGTATTAGAGCAGGTTAATCATTGATCGATTTAACAATTGATCATTGAAACTGTTCTTTTGCTATCTACGTTTGATCGAATTAGCAAATTTGCAAGAATCGGTTATAGAGATTGAGTTTCTGTTGCTTCTGGCCATTTTGTTTGAGGTTCTAAGTGGTTTTGAGCTAGATTTACTTTATTTACCTTGAATTTGTCTGAATTCTGAATATGACTACTCCTTCTAATGACCCTCACAATACTGGTTCCTCAACCAAGCCTCCGATGCTGGTTAGGACTGAGTATAACATATGGCAACAAAGAATGCTCCATCACCTGTCTGTTAACAGTTCAGGTTGTAGGACATCTGTGGTACATGGTCCACATGAGCCTATGGTGAACAATCCGGAACCAACCAAATGGTTCCGAAGAAGAAGGAACAATACTCTAATGAGGATCGAAAACTATTTGAGATTGATGCTAAAGCTCATGGAATTCTGGCCATGGCACTGCCTAATAAAATCTATTCTGGGCTTATGCATCATGAAACTACTCATGACCTCTGGAAGGCATTGAAAGAAAAATTTGGTGGTACTGATGAGGTCTTAGCAAACAATAGGGAAATACTTGCTCAACAATATGAGACATTTGCTCATAAGAAGGGTGAGACTCTGACTCAACAGTTTGAGCGTTTTTCATGTTTGATCTCTGAGCTGAAAATGGTCAAACATGAATACACTAATAGCCAGATGAACCACAGATTCCTCAGATCACTGCCTGAGAGATGGAACACATATACAATTGTCCTACGCTCTAATGCAAATCTGGATAGCCTATCTCTCACCCAACTTCATGGGAAACTGCTTACATTTGAAAGAGAGATAGAGCAGAAAAGGAAACTGGAATCATCAGGAAAGCTCACTGAAGACTTTGTACCAGGGAACACTGCCTTGGTTGGTCATGAGTCAGAATATGCTGCATCAGAAAGTAATTATGATGAGCATATAGATTTCTCCTCAAACGGTTCAGATCATGCATTTGTTAGTGTTGACAGTCAGTCAAGCTGTAATAGTAACAATTTGTGTTTCATTATGGATTATTTAAAGGGTCTTGCTGATGATGACTTAGAAGAGATGGATATTCTGAGCCAAATGGCCTTGATTAATATCAGATCTCAAAAGTTCTACAAGAGAACTGGTAGGAAATTCCTTGGACTCTCTGGCAAAATCAAAGTTGGTTTTCATAAGAGTAAATTGAGGTGTCACAAATGCCACAGGCTTGGGCACTTTGCAAGATGATCAACTTAAGATGAAGAAAAAGCCATGTGAAATATGTGGCTTATTCAATCATCTTACTGATGATTGCTGGTATAAAAAGGGCTCCAAACTCAAACACAATGAGAACATTAAAAAGAAAATGGATAAAATGAAAACTGAGTTTGAAACCAAGTTTGTAACAGCAACATCAAAACCTGTAACCCCAAAATCCAAAAAGAAATCCAAAAAGGAAGGGGTTAATCAGGCAATAGCTGAGGTTGCTCAAAAGGAGATGGTACAACACAGGAATCCATCAATCTCAAGCACTAATGTGTCTGATGAGCTGAAGGCTTTATCACAGAATCAGACACAACTTGTTATGATGGTTCAACATTTATTGGGGAGAGTCAACCAATTAGATGCTCCTGTGCTGAAACCACAGAGAAGAAAATCCATGCCAAAGGATTCTTCTTCTTCACCATCTCCATCCCCTTAGGTTGTTCTTCATAGCAAATCTGTTAGTTTACCATCTGTTGATGTGAACAGACCCAAAACCAAAAAGGTTTGGGTCTCAAAAACTAACTAATTTATTATGATTGCAGGGTTCTTCAGCATGCCACAGTAGCATCTGGTATGTTGACAGTGGAGGATCTATGCATATGACAGGGAACAGCTCTCTTCTTCATGATTACTCTCAAGGAAAAAAGGGGTTTGTTTCTTTTGGCAATGATGCTAAGGGTTACATCATTGGCAAAGGCTTTGTCTCCAATGGGGAAATAAGGTTTGATGATGTTAACCATGTGGAGAATCTCAACTACAATCTATTGAGTGTCAGTCAAATGTGTGATAAAGGCCATGTTGCTCTTTTCACCAGTCAGAACTGCAGGATTCTGTCATCCAAAGTTCTGAGTTTGATTGATAAGGTGTTGGATGATCACACTCTCCTGAAGGCCAACAGGACAGGAAGAGTGTATGCCTTAGATCTTTCCAAGAAAATAGATCTCAAAGGCCATCCTTGCCTATTTTCCAAGGCTTCTCCTCAAGAATCTATTCTATGGCATAGAAGGCTGGGTCATGTGAATCTTAAAAACTTGAATCAGCTGATACATCATGGTTTAGTAAGGGGATTGCCTATGAAGGAGTTCAGATGTGAAGACAACTGCAATGCTTGTTTGAAAGGAAAACATCACAAAGTCTCATTCCCTCCTATTGAAGAACCTAAGTCCATTGCCTGCTTGCAATTACTACACATGGATATCTTTGGTCCTGTGAGAGTAATGAGTATGGCAAAGAAGAAATACTGTCTGGTAATTGTGGATGATTACTCCAGATTTGTATGGACTTTCTTCTTGCATTCAAAGGATGAGGCTGCTCAGACGATTATAAACTTTGTGTTGTATGTTGAGAAGCAGTATTCCCTATCTGTCAAGTGTATCAGAAGTGATAATGGAACAGAATTAGAAACCATACACTTGATGATTTTTATCTCTCAAAGGGAATCAAGAGGTAGTTTAGCATCCCAAGGACTCCAGAACAAAATGGAGTAGTAGAGAGAAAGAACAGGACCCTAATTAAAGCTGCAAGGTCCATGTTGGTTGACTCTGGTTTGCCACTGACCTTTTGGGCTGAAGCTGTTAACACAGCTTGCTATGTGCAGAATAGAGCCTTAGTAAATCAGAGGTTGATGAAGACTCCATATGAAGTTCTACATCATTTGGCTCCTCTAATTTCATTTTTCAGAGCCTTTGGGTGTCCTTGTTTCATTCTCAACACAAAGGATCAACTCCACAAATTTGATCCTAAGGTGGATGCAAGGTATTTTGTTCGTTATTCATCTACTTGCAAGGCATGCAGAGTCTTCAACTGTAGAACAAAGATAGTTGAAGAGACTCTACATGTGAAGTTTAATGAATCTCTAAACGACAAGATTCTACAAAACCCTGTGGAGTTGTTTGATTTGGACATACTGCAATATGTTCCTTATCAGGCTTCAGTTGTTGCTCCTGTCAACAGTTCTCCACCTGGTGGTATTGATGATGATGATAATATCAATACTCACCTATTCAAGTTTAGTGATCAACTGCCTGAGTCCACTAAACTTGATGTTCATGTAGCTTCAGTAGTTCCATCCACAACAAATGCTGATGAGATCTCTGATTCCTCTACATCTTTTGATTTTCCATCTCATTCTTGGTTTCAAGAGTCTGCATCACCATCTGCTGCTGCTGAAGGTCCTACAAACACTTGCACAGATCTCATTGTTTATCAAGAGCTAAAGAATCACCCAATGTCTCAAATCATTGGTGATATCAATGCTGGAGTTTCAACAAGAAGTCAATTGTCCAATTTCTACTTCTATGCTTTCTTCATTAGTCAGCAAGAGCCAAAGAACTATCACATTGCTTTAAGGGACAATGGATGGGTTGAAGCCATGCAGCTTGAGCTACTTCAGTTCAACAAGCAGCAAGTGTGGGAAGTGGTTCCTCTACCCCCAGGTAAGTGTGCAATAGGCACTAAATGGGTGTTTAGGAATAAAACAGATGAAAATGGGCTTATTGTTAAGAACAAGGCCAGACTGGTTGTTCAGGGGTTTGCATAGGAAGAAGGTATTGATTATGATGAAACCTTTGCTCCTGTAGCCAGATTGGAGGCAATTAGATTGTTCTTAGCCTATGCTGTATTCCACAATCTTAAAGTTTTTCAAATGGATGTTAAAAGTGCATTTTTATATGGTAAAATAAAAGAAGAGGTTTATGTGTGTCAACCACCAGGTTTTGAGGATAATAAACATCCAGATTGGGTATACAAGCTTGATAAGGCTCTTTATGGGTTAAAACAAGCTCCTAGAGCCTGGTATGAGACATTATCAAATTTTCTTCTTCAAAATAATTTCACTAGAGGCTCCATAGATAAAACTTTGTTCATTAAGAAGGTGGATCAGCATAAGCTACTTGTTCAAATTTATGTTGATGATATTATTTTTGCATCCTCTGATCCCCAGTTGTGTGATGATTTTACCAATTTAATGCAAAAGAAGTTTGAAATGAGTGCAATGGGAGAATTACAGTTCTTTCTAGGATTGTAAATCAAACAAAAGGCTGATGGGACTTTTATTCATCAGTCTAAATATACAAAAGATCTTTTGAATAAGTTTGATTTACAAAACTGTAAGCCCTGTTCTACTCCCATGTGCCACACCACTCAACTGGATGCAGATCAGAAAGGTAAAGCTGTTGATGAAACACTTTACAGATGTATGATTGGGTCCTTGATGTACTTAATAGCTTCTAGACCAGATATCATGTTTGCAACTTGTGTTTGTGCTAGATTTCAGGCTGCTCCTAAAGAGTCTCATTTGATTGCAGTCAAGAGGATCTTTAGATATCTGCAAGGTACACAATCTCTAGGTTTATGGTATTCCACTGGACACTCTTGCAAATTAGTTGCTTTTTCTGATAGTGACTATGCAGGGTGTAAGTTAACCAGAAAGTCAACTTCTGGTGGATGTCAATTCCTAGGCAACTGTTTGATTTCTTGGCAGAGTAAGAAACAAACATCTGTTGCTACATCCACTGCTGAAGCAGAGTACATTGTTGCTGCAAGTTGTACATCTCAGGTACTCTAGCTTCAGAACCAACTTTTGGATTATGGCATTATAGAGACTAAGACTCCATTATTAATGGACAGTGCTTCAGCTCTTTGCATTGTCAAGAATCCTGTCCAGCATTCTAGGACCAAACATATAGAGATCAGACACCATTTTATTAGGGACTGTTTTGAAAAAGGTCTGATTGATCCAAAGTTTGTGCCTAGTGCTGATGAGCTTGCAGACATTTTTACTAAGCCTTTGGATAGTTCAACTTTCCAAAACCTAGTGTTAAGGCTTGGTATGCTGCAGCTAGAATAAGTGACAACTACTGATGATCTCAGTAAACAAGTACTGATGATCATTAGTAAACATCTCACAAATATGTACTGATTCTGTTAAACGAAACTGATGCAGTTATAACTACTGATGTCAGTAAAAACAGATAAGTACTGATGTCCTATGACATACTGAAAACAGCTAAAAAGTCTTACGAGTAAGTGTTGAGGACAGTATGAAACAGCTGAAAAGCTAAGAATTGACGAAAACTACTGATGGGAATTTTCTCTTCAGTCGTTTTACAACTGTTGTTTCATCTTAAACAACTGAAGCAAAACCAATGTCTTCAGTAGTTTCACAACTCCTGATGACTAACACCAAGTCTTTAGTCGTTTACAACAACTGATGACAATACCATGTCTTCAATAGTTTCACAACTACTGATGACTAACACCAAGTCCTTAGTTGTTTTCAACATCTGAAGCCAAAACCATGGTTTTTAGTAGTTTTATAACTGCTGATGCCTAAAACCAAGACTTCAGTTGTTTCAATCTCTGAAGGTTAATACCATGTCATCAGTCGTTTAAAACTACTGATGAGTAACACCAAACCCTTCAATTGTTTTATAACCCATACCCTATAAATACCTAGACCTACAGAGCTTCATTATCTCAAACCTAACGTTCAAAAACTCCAAACCTTCTCTCACATTAATGGCGACCATGCAGCTTAAACCAAGACACAACTGTGTTGCCTACCTTACCAAATCACCCTTCTGGACGAAGTTTGATACTGCCATTGATCTAATGGTCCATTCTCCATACAAAACGGCCTTCCTTATCAATCCTACCATTTATGCCGAATCCCTAAATCAGTTCTGGATGAACGTCACCCTTACCACTGGGGAGAATGACGCCGAGTCTCTCCAGTCGTTCGTCAACTACCGTAAGGTGGTCATCACTCCGGAAATCCTTCGCCAAACCCTACAACTGGATGATGCCACCTTCCCCGCTGGATATTCAAAGGGCACCACTGATCTATCCTTTGCCCACCATGGATATCAGGGTAACCTCAGCGCTTCTACCATCCTAAAGAAGCATTTCCATGACGCGGAACGCCTTATTTTTCATATGGTGAATGTCTGCCTAGCCCCTAAGACTTCTTCTTGGGATCAAATGTCAACCAGTGGCAGCAGGTATTCTTCTCTATCCTTGAGCAACAAAACTTAAATTTTTCTGCAATAATATTTCTTGAACTTAAAGATATGGTCTCAAAACCTATTGTTAACCGATGGATATTATATCCACGGTTCATCATGGCCATTATAGAGAACCAGCTGAAAGCTGAGGGACTTGTTGGCCTTGGAGTCCCTGCCATGGCTGTATTGCCTGAGGTATACTCCAGGCACAACTCAGACCAGTCACTCAAACAGGCTGCCAAGCTGCGAAAACCCACGCAGCTGGAACCCACAGCCACCACCTCCAAATCCAAAGTCCCCACCAAACCCAAACACAAGAAACCCAAAAAGGCTGCTCAGGGAGATGAGTCCCCTGAGGATGCCCCTGTACCACAAACACAGGATATATCTACTGGCCATAATTCCCCAGTAGCTACAAGTACTCACCCAACCTCAACCGCTCAGGCTTCCTCTCAACAGGAGCCTGCAGCAACCACATTCGGGGCACCTATACATCTGGAATCTTCCTCATTTGAGGAGGTTGCCAATTGAAACGCACCACTCTCCCGGGTGCATACTGCTTCTACACCATCTCCCACTGCAACCGCCCCCAAAGTCCTACCATAATAGTTGCAAAAGTGTTGAGTCGGTTGCATTCCTCACCCCCTCCCCAGATACCAATCAAAACTGGGATAGCCTCAACAATTGAGGGGGAGGATCCAAATGTTGCTGCTAACCCACAGCACAGGGGTTTACTGTTCAATCTCCTAGTGTAGCAGAGGAGGTTAGAACATCTGGTGAGGCTGTCACTTCCCCTATTTCAGCAAATGACCAGGATGAAGAGGGTAACATCTATAAGACCTCACCAGAGGCAACAGCCAATGAAGGACAAAGTCCTGAGGCTGGAAGTCCCCAGAACCAAGACCAAGGGGCACATGCTTATACTGATCTACACACAGTGCATGTACATCCTGATTCTATCAGGAGGTCAGATGATTCAGCACAAACTGATGATGACCTGGGCTTCTTCTATGATGTCTTAGCCCACAACACAATCCTAGAGGCTGAGGTGAGCAGACTCAAAGAGGCTAGCCAAAACGTCTCAGGATCTAAGTCCATCTACCCCAATACACCAACAGATAGCACCTTCCTCTGAAGGTCTCTTATACATAGAGCCACTTCAAAACACTCGCCACCTGCCTCTACTTCTGGCACTATCTCTCAGGGACAGAACCCCCCTGAGCAAATAGCTGCTATCGTTCAAAATTCCTTACCTCTCATCACACCAATTATCACTGATATAGTGATTGAAACCCTTGATGAGAGGCTTCCCTCGGTTATCCAACCCTTGATAGAGGAAGTTATGAGCAAAAGGCTTTCTGACAATCAAAACCTTACAACCAATGCAACCAAAAAGGGGTAGATTTAGTCAGTGAAAGCAAAACGAAAGAGGATTGAAGATGGGAAAGAGAAAGAAAAAGAGATAAGGTGGAAAATGAGAAGGAGTTGGGTGTAGAGACTGAGAAGGAGAAGGAGAAGGAAGCTAAAATGGAGAAAGTGACTGAAAGTACTAAAGACTTTCATGTCATATACAAGAAAAGGAAGAGTGGAAAGAAGAAGAAGGAGTTGGAGAAAATGGTGAAGGAGGCTGATGCCCAACACAGCTGATCAATGGATAACATCATTGATCAGCTGTTTAGGCAAGGTCATGACACTGAAAAACTTGAGTCAGAAATTAGAAGATTGGAGATTGAAGAAATCCAAGCAAGATGGACAAGTTACAGTGTGTTGGAAAGGGAAAGGCTGGAAATCATGATCAGGTTCATAGCTAAGCATCTTGGAAGATCATTGATTGAAATCAAGTCATGGTCCAGGGACAGCATCTTGGCAATAACCACCAAGATCTGTTCATCTGAAGTATATACCAAAGGGCTGGTCATTGAAGCCTTGAATGAAGCTGGTGCTGGGAGCAGGACTGAACTGGTCAAACAATCTAAAGCCTCACTTACATCCAAAATGCTAGAACAGCCTGTCAAAATTCCCACACCAAAACCACCACAACCACAACCCACTAAACCAATTCTCTTTCCCACAAAACCAATAGCCGATGATGTACCCCAGAAGAGGAAGAGAAGGGTACTGAGGCTAGAAGAGGAAGAAGAAGATAATGATGAAGATGAAGACAGGCTGCCAATCTCAGCTGTTATACAGTTGCCTAAGGCCATAAGTCACCCTCCAAAAATTATTCCTGAATCTCAAAGGCAAATTGTGAAAGTGAAGTTAGAAGAAGAAGAGCTTCACAAACAACATGATGAGGAACTGTTGAGAAGAGTCGACAAAGCATACGCTGCCACATCTTCAATCATCAATATGAAGAAACATGCTCAGAGATTATACACTCTCAGACATACCTTTCAATATCAAAAAGAGAGAGTGAGGATTTGGCCTGATCCCAGGGTGTCTCATAGGATTCAAAAGAAAAATATTCCACAGAGATACATTGGCCAAGTAAAGAAGATTGTAGATGAAGTGATCTCACTGGCCTTTGTAGTATCACCTGGGAGATCCTAGATGACTTCAAGAAAGCCTATAAGCTAAACTGACCCCACAAAAGATTCTAGAGAATAAAGTGGTGAAAAAAGGGTTAGTGTATAGGAGGCTTGAGGAAGTTAGAAAGAATGAGCTCCAGTTGTTCTTAGAGGGTATTCACCCAGATGAATTCGCATATAGAGTCATAACAACTGTGGAACTAAAAAATGGGAAGCAGGTCAAATACCTCTCTGAGTATTATGGGCCAGAGTCACTCTTTGAAGGAGAAGCAGAAGAGCTTACCATGGAGGAACAAGTAATCTTCCTTGAGGCCTATACAAGGGAGTCTTACAGACTCATAGTTGGGAAGTAGATCTCATGGATGGGGTAACAGCTCTGTGTCCAGTTCCCCAAGACAGAGTTCCCATCCATCCTTTGTCAAACAGATCATTGAGACTTCTTTCCAGACCTGTGCTTACAAGGGTCACTTCTGAGCTGATCTAGAAGACAAAAAGACCAATCTTTCTGCCATAATAAGTGGGACATCTTCAATAAGCTTAAAGGTTTTGGCTGCATTGGTTCAGGGGGAGTTTGTTGGACCAAAAGAACCAATGAGCCAGATTAGAAAAACCTTTAAGTCCCACAAGACATCACAACAACTACTGAAGACTTGATTAGCTGTTTGATAGAGTCTAAAGATCAACAGCTGGAGACTAAAGTACTGAAGACTTCAACAGCTGAAGACCAAAGTCTGAAGATCAACAGCTAAAGACTAAAGTACTGAAGATCAACAGCTGAAGTACAAAGACTGAAGACAACATCTGAAGACATCAGCTGATGACAACAACTGAAGTTCAAAAAGTCCAAGTACTGAAGCCTTCAGAGTTTGTCACAACAGCTGAAGAAGCATTCTTCAGTTGTTGTGATGGTTTCCTTTCAGTAGTTTTCTTTTCTATTTCAACACTTGTAAAACGACTGAAGAGCATTGTCTTCAGTCGTTGTTGTTTCAGTAGTTTCTTTTCAGTAGTTGTAGTGATAGTTAACACTTGGTATTTTTGTAAGAAGATGTCAGATGTTTGACATCTTCAGTAGTTGTGTTAACTTTCAGTAGTTAAATAACAGTTAGATGTCATTGTCAAGTGACATCAGCTAATGTCAGCTTCCCTTATAAAAGGAAAGATGACCTAATTGTAACGGCGGGGAAGCCAGCCGAAGCGTGTATTGAATGAATATATTCCTTTTGGTAGAAATTCTCTCTCTATAACAAACACTGTTTCATTGATAAATTTCATGTGTTCTTATTTAAATTTGTTAATTCGTGGGCTCATTCCGCTGCAAATCCAATCTAATTGATCAAACTAGATGCTGAGATCTTAACATTCAGTCATGCAAATAAGGGATACAACTGAGTTCAGTCATGTGGATGGAGTATACGATTGAATTCAATCGTACGAATAAGCCAATCGTGTGACTAAAGGCTGCTGTGTTTGTAAAATTAAATATTTTGACACTTTGACACAAAATACGAGTTTCCCAGGAACCCTAATCTGCCGTATAATGAAAAACTGATACTTTAATGCATGCAAGCATCAAAAACGCCTTTTGAAACAAAGTGGTGACTCTTTTGATTTAAAACGTAGGTTTTTAACACCAAAAGTAATCGAATCGAACGCAAAATCATGAGCCAAAGCTCTGATAAGATCGTGTATGTACGGAGTACTAACAGATTCTGCGTGAAACCAGATCAAATAGTGTGGATCCTATTTGATTGGCGATCCATCAGTGAGAACGATAACCCGATCGATATAACAATGAACTAAACGTTAAGAATGAGTAGGAATCGATCAAGATCGAACTATGAAGTTGGATTGGCTATCTTGGATGCTTTGGACTGCTAGGGTTTATGTATATTCGAACTATCTCTCAAAGTGTTCTTTTTTTCATGAATTAAGTGGTATTTATAGGTTTGTAGTTTAGATTCGTACGACTGAACCATTAGCATGGTTCAGTCGTGCGACTGACTCATAGGATTGATTCATACGCACGACTGAAGGTTCAGTCGTGCGACTGAGTCAATCTTATGGCTCAATCATACGACTGATCCAGTCTCCTGGTTCAGTCGTACGACTGGTCCATAAGCATGATATATTTATGCATATAGTCCCTAAGTATGGTCCATTAGCATGAATAATCACCCAACTAGGTTGAACATAATTCTCAATCATTATTGACTTAGAATTGTGTACAACACCCTCAAACCTATATATGAAGTTCATACATATGAATCAAAGATAAATAAACATCAAGACATATATCATACTTCATTACATTATCATATTACACATATGTAAGACATGAATTTTACATTTAAGCACATAAACTAGGAACATCATGTATCTACAGTTAGCGAAAACCTTGCCTATGGTGCATGTGAAAAACAACCGCCGTTTGATGCATTCCAATGATTGTTGTTTGTTGGGCAGTTGGATAGAGTAAGCTCAAGATTCATGAGCTTTTCATGAAGTTCATTAAATGAGATCAAGTTATCTCTAGCACGAATGGCATCGATAAGTGGTTTGTATGCCTCCTGATCAAGACCATTCATGATGATGTCAATAATGTTTTCATCATCCACCTTCTTGCCTAATATTGCAAGTTCGTCGACCAATGTTTTATTATTTTGCATATACTCCGTGATTGATTGATTAAGAGTTTTGGTAGATGTTTTCAAGTGATGTTGCAACTGCTTAATGTGGTCTCTAGATGGAGAGGTATAGGTAGTTGCAAGTATCTTCTAGGCTTCTTAAGAAGAAATGACATTAGTGACGAGTGATACAATCGTAGGAGATAAACTTCCGACTAGTACACCGAAAAGTAATCTGTCTAGGCGAAACCATTGTGCGTAATCCTTGTGAGGTGTTTTTGATCCATCCGCAACTGTTGTTGGTGGTGGTGCGGGATATGTGCCATCGATAAATCGGTAAAGATCAAGACCATGTAGCAAGGCCTCGATTTGAGTCTTCCATCCTAAATAGTTTGTGGATGTTAGTTTCAGTGTTACGGGAAAACTAACCATGGTGAGGTTGTTTACGGTGTTAACCGTGAGGTTGGAGTCGCTTGTACTCATGGTGGTCGATGTTTTGGATATTGATAGAGAAGAGGATGAACCGATGAAGTGGTGTTTTGTGATCAGGGTTCTGATACCATAATAAGATACAGAGAAGGAGATTGCAAGTGTTATTTCATTATCATTATTGGTATGAATATATACTGGATACATGAACAACTAAATTGAGATAAACAAGGAAGACTATAACAATATTTTGACTACACATATAACATGGAACAAACTATATGAATTTAAATATAAGATAAGTGGCGGGAGTTAGGTGATAGAGTTAATATTGGTTGACTTTTGTATATGTTTCATGGTGTTTATTATGTTAGCTTCGCCGAAGCTTCTTCATGAATAATATAATCATTGTTACTATTAAAAAAACAAATTTTATATGATTTTCTATTACTATACTAACTGCTAGAAATTAGTTATGAGGATGTATAGTTTGGTTTTGATTTTTTTAACTAAACTTTTGGTTAATAGTCACACAAGAATGGAGCAAAAAGAGAATTTTGATGGATTTTCACACACATATCTTATTACTTTAGGGTACCGTAACGAGAATCTTCATGTATTATATTATATACGTATCGATTTTATCTCACTATAAATACCCTTTATTTACAACCTATGACACAAAGATACTGGTGGCTCTTTTGGTTAACGCCTTTGGCTTTTAAGCGTAGGTTGGAGGTTCGGTTATTTATTTTGTTTATGGTTTTGGTTTTTTAATTTTTCTTATGTTTTTTCCAATTTAAATTACATTTTTATAATTATTAAATCGTAACGGGTAGACAAAATACTGATATACACTCATTTAGCAAGATCGGTGGTTGTTTCACCGACCTTGCCACGTGACGGAACCTGATTATGCCGCAATCTTTTGTATTTTTTTTATTTTTCCAATTTCGTTTAATAATAAATTATTTTTCTCCGAAACAGAAGTTAGCTACAAGGTTTGGTGCAGTGGTCAGAATTCGTCCTTTAAAGACTTGACCACCTGCAGGTTGTTGGTTCAAACACGTCACCATGTTAAATTTTGTATTTTTTTGCCTTTTATAACTTCTTTATAATTATAATATTTTCATTTAAAGTATCTTTTATCTTTTACTTTCTGTTATTTATATAATTTAAATTACTTTTTCAGTTGGTTACACGAGCATAACATAGATCATACGTATCTTAACATGTCGATAGATCGTACTACTTCTCTGCAACACATAGGTCTACATTTAAATTACTTTTTTTAAAATCGGACTTGTTATTTTCGGTTCGAGTTGATCTGCGTTTTAATATAAATTTTGTTTGGAAACGAGTTGGGTCAAATAAAATAGATATCATTGATGTAATAATTCTAAAATGAATTTGATCGATTGTAATATATACTTTACTACGTCACATACGGCCCCGGCGCAACGCGCGGCATGTAAGAAAACTAGTTTATCTTAGTTATAAATTTGATTTTATAGGTGTAGCCGTGTAAGAGACTATGTTTTTAGCTATAACTGGATTCATATAATTTTTTTATATATAGCATATGAATATTCTTAAGTGTAAAAGGAAATAAATAACACATATAACTTAAGAAATAGAAAAAAACATGTAAAAAGTAATAAAATTATGTTATAGTAAACCAAATGCAAATCATAAAAGTTGTTTCAAAATTTTGTTTTTTCTTATATTTTATTAATTGCCTATTACAACTTTTAAAATATATAAAATTCATGTTTCACGGTTGGAATGAGTTTATTCTTCGCAACATTTCGACATGATTTTCTTCTTAATGAGTTTATTCTTCGCAGCATTTCAACATGATTTTCTTCTTAATGTGAATGTTAATGTATGAGTCGTCGAAACCGAGCTATTTAAAAATAAATCTTTTAGTTTTACATTTATTTCAATTTAGTTATCCGTTCATATCTTTTGATATTCGGTATTTTATAATTCAAAATGTTGTCATGACATAAATATAAATATTATTTAAAACGGAGCAGTGTTTCCGCTGCAAGGGACGAGGTTGGTTATATTTTAAAACACAAGGAGTATTATAACTTCCATTGATTTTAAACCCACCATATGACAACTGATACCATACACTTAAGTATATTATAACTAAATTATATAAATCCTTCTTAGACGGGCATTGAAAACATGAGTTTAAGAAAAGCTACATCACTTTAATTCTATTGGTTTTGTCATTGAACCAACCATATATACAACATTGAAGGTGTCACATTATCAAGTTAAAGCATTAAGAGCGACCACCGTTTATCTAATGAATCAATGATTAAGATTATAGGATGTGTCACATAATCAAAGTTAAAGCAATAAATAATTATTTTATTCTCTTAATTGAATTTTAATATTGTTATACTTTTACTTTTTTATAGTATCGAAAATGGATTTATCTAACAAAACTACTGATATATGGTTCATATAACATGCCTAATTAACTAGTTTTGTTTAACGATATATATAGACACTACGCTAAAGTCCCGTGTAATACATGGGTTCAATCAAAAAATATTATTGTTTTTTAAAAATGTGCGTAAGCTATAATGTTGTTGATAATATTTTGTATATCAACGTTTATGCATAATTTTTTACATTAGTTATGTTTAACATTAGTAGTTTTTCTTTTTTAATATTTATACGTTTAAATAGTGTATAATATAGAATGAAATAACTTTATAAATAAGAACTTTAAGTAATATACAAATTAAATTGAACATGAAAATTAATATTTCAAATTCATAAACATCCGAAAATTTATTTATATACAATATTTAACATCTATCTACTTTTAACTCGAGATAATTTAACATAAAGCTTATCATGATCCTTATTAAAAAACAAACCAAATTTGGATAGCAATTGTCCATGACTTTTGTTTATTGTTATCTCAAAACACACTGATAACAAACGCTGTCTTTTTTAAAATTTAAAATAAATTCTTTTGTCTGAAGATGACAAAGTCAATTATGAATAAAAGTGTGATTTTCAATATTACTTATAGATACATCAAAACAATTTGTACATATCAAACGAATTCCAATCAAACATAACAACAACAATAATAATAATAATAATAATAATAATAATATGACAATACACATAAAAAGAAATAAAGAAGTTTAAAAAGTAAAAACATGTAATACCTATTTACAAATGAACTGTTGAAATAGATCAACTTAAAAAAAATTAAAGTAAAATAATATTAATACAAAAACATAATTGTAAACAATGATAGGTTAAATCATAATCGCTAAGGATGAGAACTCAAATATAAACGTAAGATCGCAGCGAGGTAAGTGAAATTCCAAATTTCGCTCTTGCTCTAAAAATAGGAAAGACTTGTCGGAAATAGTTTGTTTGCTTGGTCCGACCAAGAAAGAATCTATAGATGCTTGCGTTGCGGGATCACGCGGGAGGGTGAGACTCTCTTATTAGCTACTTAAAATAAATACATTGAAGAAAACTTGATAAAACCGAAGCCAAAATGAAAACGTAAATGAAGCCTGTCGAATTCGATATCATCAGACTTTATAAAAACAAATCACAAGGGTCGTAAACCTAGGATGTGTGAAATATTTTAAAATCAGGTATGATTTTATTTTAAAAAATAGATACCTATGAATTCATTCAAACTAAAGAGGAGTCGATTAAAAAATTTTGTAACTTTTGTCGATTTCATAGTTAAAGAAAATTATAAATGATTTGTATAGTTTTTATTGATAAAATATTTGAAAAAAAAATACCAGGCATGATTTAGTTTCAAAATAAAAATATGCTCTAATTTAGGGTTAAAGTTTCAAATTTTCTATAAATATCTTTTTTATAAAAGTTAACTTTTAGTTAATTGAACCTAGATTAACATTAAGAACAAATACATATTTAGACGGGAATCAAAAAAAATAAAGGCTTAAGAGAATGACACGTGACACTAAAATTATTGTTTTATTAATAAGTATAGATGTGTTGCGTAATTACAAATAAATCAGAAATACTTATGTAAGTAGTGAGATTTTGTGTAAGTAATTAGTTAACAAACATATGTAATTATGACAGACACCTATACCCCTGATACCCATTTCATATGTCACATTCTGATGAATTCATACGTTTATCAGCTAAATACCTTTTGTTAAAAAATCGTTCCGTTTTAATCAATTTTATATACGCAATACAAAATACAATTATCATATAAATTTTTTTGACCGGATCTTCTATTTTATTACAATACAAAAATCGTTCCAAAGTCTACTCGAGCTCTCCAACTTCCCTTACATCAAAATTGAAATATGTTTTTGGATTAGTTTGTTTAATTAAAATATTAAAGTGGAACACGCTAACATTATTTATTATTCATACTATTATATTCTCCTCTAGGCTCTAACCAAAGTTTGAAAAGTGCCCCAAACGGTATGATCCGATCATGCCACGTGTACCCTCCGTATATCACTCACGTGTCACACACACACACACACACACCCCACTGTCAAACATCTCCCAAAACTTGGGGCCAAAGTAAAGACCAAATACCAAACGGTAAATCCACGTTAACCCAAGGGTATATTTGTCATATCACCACCCTTCCTAAACAGAAATAGTAACTCTTGGATTGTACCGTACAACTTCCGCAGCTCATTTTTCTTCATCCTGTGTGGTGACGGTACACCGTAACGAATCTACAATTTTGAAACCGTAGACCGCGTAGCAGACGATCAGACTATTATTAATTTATTATTATTATTATAGATTATTATTATATAAACTTACTATATATAAACTTATAATGAATGTAATACGGTTTGTTTACTGATGTGTTCAGTTTCTGCAAACATACACCGATTAATAAGAAGTGTGTAGAAAACAACGATCTGGATCTGATTCAAATTATCACAATTAGAAGATGAATCGATTACTTGCGAATTCGGTTATGAGGCGGTGCGTGATCACCGGCGGCCGGAGTATCGCCGGAGGAAGCATGTTACAGTCGCCGGAGATGGCGGCAACGGTGGTGTTAGGTTTCAGGTCGTTTGATGAGGCGGTAATGGTTGGGGATCAGGAGTTTCGGAGGTTTCAGTGGAGGAGGATGATAAGCTCTGCGGCGGAGCCCACGACGAAGGCGCCCTCGGTGAAGCAGGCTGATGCGAAGGAGGGTGGTGATCAGGTTGTGCCTTCGAGTTATTGGGGGATTTCGAGACCCAAGGTCGTTAGAGAAGATGGTACTGAGTGGCCTTGGAACTGTTTTATGGTGAGTGAATTGGTGTTGATTGTTTTCATATTTGTTTTGATTTGTTGAGTGTTTGTAGTTGTTTTGATTGTATGATTGAACGATTGAGTTTTTGAGATCTGGATGTGTGATGGAATTGTTTTTCTTTCTAATTGATTGATTGCTCATCGCTAATTTCGTCTGGAATCGTATTTTTGTCTGTTGGAGATCACTATTGCATGATGATTTCGTTATGCTGGATGAATTTGTTTTAACCTCGTTAGAAATTCCTAAATGATATTTGGAACTCCGGTTGCAGAATAATTATTAATAAATTAAATTGATTTGCTAAATTATATGATTGATGAGTGATTGTGGGGTACGGAACTAGACATTAGCTATGTCCCGTCTCTTTATGTTTGTATAGATATTTTTCAATGGTTAACAGTATTACTAACGAGCTATTGACACATTTGATCCTCTACATTATTTGAGTGCGGAACTTGTAACATTAGGTTGGCACGTCCTTAAGAGGAATCTTAAGGACTCACGTGAGAACTTGAAAACATTTTTTTTTATTTTGTATTTTTTTTGTCATGATGAGACTTGAATCCAAAATTTTTATATGTTGGAGATCGCTATTCCATGATAATTTCTTTATGCTTTAACCTTATTAGAAATTTCTTAATTGATACGTGGAACACCCGGTTGCAGAATAATTATTAATTAAATTAAATTGATTTGCTAAGTTGTATGATTGACGAGTGATAGTGGTGGTACGGAACCAGACATTAGCTGTGTCCCATGCTTGATGTTTATATAGATATTTTTTACTGGTTAATTGTATCAGTAATGAATAACGAATCACTGACACATACGTGATCATATTCGTTACTTGAGTGCAAAACCTTAGAGTACTTAAAAATCTCACCAGAAACCTCTTTTTTTTTCTTTCTTTTGTCTTGGGTGGAACTTCAATCCAAAAGCTCTTTATATTTTATCAAGTCTTGATCATCTCACCTCAAACACTTGGACCGAAGATTAGTGGTTGATGTTGATATATCTATTGGACATGTTATTATTAGGAGATTTGTCTACATTTGGGTTCTTTATCATTACTTATTATAGTAATATCTTTGATCCGATATCATATTTTAAATCAAAATTGAAATTTGTCTATTCGTGGAGCACCTTGAAATTCTATTGAAAGATATGGAAAAGGAAATCTGCCGGAGTTTGTTTAGAGATTGCAGGTTGGATGTAAATATCTGTGAAGACACAACATTACTGGAACTCATGGGTTTGGTATAAAGCTATACGGGTCAATTTTGAGGTTTGTGAGGGGTCACTATTTGGAGGGTTAAGGGGTTCACTTATTTTGCCTGTTATTTTTAGAAACTTTTTAAATATGTGCTTCATGCCATAATCTAAGCTAATTGGTTATTTATACCAAAATTAAATGTGCATTAGCATTAGGTTTTATAGTTTAAGACACGATTGTTTTATATGCATTTGTATTTTTTGTTCTATTTTGTATTCTAAGAGTATTAATATGTAAAAAATAGAAAATCAGCCTAAGCGGGCCAATTTTATGTCAACTAGAAAATAGGCATGTTGCATTCGGGTTTACATGTGTAATATGATTTTCGGGTTCTTATCGTGCTCTAGTTTGAACAACCAACCTGCGACCTCAACCCTCCTTAAAAAGTCACCTGATTGATGTCTCTTGCATATCATATCCTTGTTGAAACTAGGCTTTTCTTTTTTTAATTTTGCTGTTCCATTTCATATTAGACTTTTGTGGTATGATGTTTGTTTCCGTATTTATTTAGTTTAATTATTCTTTCATTTTATAGGAGTAGAATGGCAATCTGAATATTTTCTTGGAAGGCAGATATTGTTAGATGTATGAGTTTACAGTCAATTCGTTTCTGAAGTTTATGTGTGCTACTGATTTGTGTTATCTTTCTCTCTCTATCTTGCTTTGTAGCCATGGGATACTTATGAATCGAACGTGTCAATCGATCTCAGTAAACACCATGTTCCAAGACCTTTGTAGATAAACTTGCTTACAGAACGGTGAAACTGCTGAGAATTCCAACTGATTTATTTTTCCAGGTATCTTCTCTTACTTATGCTATTATGCTTATGTTTACTATTAGTTATTTATATGTTCACCGAAGTCCTAACTATATGCATATAAAGTTGAGGTACGGTTAGTAAGACCAGAGGTTGATTTATGGTCCTGTAGGGTGATAATATTGCAATATGCTAATATTTTATTTAGGCATTTTTTAGCAGATGTGGGCATGGATTTGGAAGTTTTTTCATAAAATAAATTATTAAACTTAGGAATATATGGGTAAAGTTGTAGGTGAGTGTGTGTAACAAGTAAATTGATCCAACATTCTTGGGATTGGAGTACTCAAATTGGAAAAAAACTGCAATGGTGAGCAACTTAAATGGTTAGGCTTCAACACAATCTCTCGTTCCTCTGTTTGTTGAGGGCTATGATTCCTGGATCATACAACTGAAAATTCCGTTCAAGTCATGGATCTGTGAGAGTTAGTCGAAAATGATATATTTGAAGCCAATGAGATGCTAGTTTCAAATTCCCGGAAGAAAAACTTTTTCTTATTTCTTCTTCCGTTTATCTCTTTAGAAAACTCAATTGAAAGAAGAATATTTTTGTGTAGGATGCTGAGAGATTGTGGTTTTACTCTTCTTGCAAGTTAAAAGTATGGTTACAACAAGAAACTAGCACACACCTCTCGTATCACCTCTCTTTTGCACATTCATGGTAGAGTTTGTCGTATACAATGTGAACTAGTTTTATTAAACCTGTGTATTACACGGGTTGAATAAATAAAATATTAATATAATAAATATATTAATTATTAAATGATATTTTAAGATATAATATGACTGAAATTACGTATCATAAATAACTATAAATAATAAAATAGTGATATCAACTTTTTAAAATTTTATTTTTAATTTTTTTCAAAAAGATAAACATTTTATTCTAAAACAAACCGTATAAAATATCATTTTTAAAAACTTTCTTACTACAACTCCCAATTTTGATTATTTTTTGTTTTAAAAAATTAACTTATTAAAAATATCAATTTATTTAGAAATAATCTTAATAAATATATTTCTTTCTTAATTTAATATCTATTGAAATATATTAAAATAATATTATTAGTAATTAAGGTAATTATATAATAGGAGAGAGAGGCGGGAAAAAGTTGATGAGAATGATTGTAGTGTTGACATTATCACCCTTATTTACCATTTTATTAGAATAGTAAGATAAGATGCGAACTATGTTGCACCGTACTTTGAGTTATAGTCTTGGAAGATCATAAATGATTTTTCAAAAGATGGAAGCCTAATTTGAAGAAAAGGGGGGGTTTATGAGTAGATGTCAGCTGAAAACTGTATGAGAGACTAGGCCAACTTACTGCCCAAGCGATTCAATCAACAATGGGGAGGAGTTGTGCTCAAATTTCTCTCTTTCTTATAAAAATTTGTATGCCATTCCAATTTTAACTGAACTGTTCTTCGCCTATTATATTGGTCGACTTGAACTCCCCTTTAGTCCTAGAACTGCTACCTCACTAAACCTCTGATGAGAAAGTCGTAGGTGAAATCTGGCCTTTCACCGATACTCATTCAAAGGAGGAAAGTGGTTCCTACATTGCAACCTCATATATCCTCCAGCCGAGGAGCTCATCTTGAAAAATACTTGCAATATATTTTATTGCAACTGTATTCAGACTGCCACCAACCAAAGCCGTATTAAATCAAACGTCCTAAAAAGCCACATGTCTTAAACCTTCTGTGAGTTATCTCAAAGTATTTGATCTATTTCCTATTGATTAATTAATCCTCAAAATGAACAGTAAATTAAAAAAATTTCTGAAAAACGTACTTATATCGTGTACTTTAGGGAATTTAAAGCATACAGACTCTTTTACCCTAAAAATACAGATAAGGAGAGGTATAATGGTTGATGGGGAGTAACCTGGAGCAATTTAGAAAGTAAAGTAACCGTACATGTTTGTGTTGAAGTAACTCTACTATAACGAGGCACCAAACTCACCTGATATTTCTCCTACTCTCTACCACAGAGTTTAGGAGAACACAGCTCAAGTGCTGCATCATCCAAGACTTGTCTCCAAAACAGAAACTTGATGATATCTATTAAAGCTGTCAATTTGCATCAACTGTGTCTGATCCTCCCACTCACGAGGAAGCCACAAATGAAGAGTGCTGGAAGAGCTGAATGCAATTGTGAAAAATTCACGATGCTAGTTAGTAAAGCTACCAATATGAAAGAATGCTATTGGGAATTTCCAAGACAAAGTTCAGGTTTGATGGAAGCAGTTTGAAGCACTGTTAGTTGGCAGATGATACGCTCATCAACAGGGGGTTGACCGGTTGACTTCCAAGAAACCTTTGCACCAGTTGCAAAGTTTAAAACTTTAAGGTTTGTGCTTTTTTTTTCTGCACACAAAGGATGGAAGGCATATCAGCTCGATCTCAAGTCTATATTATACAATGGTGAATCACAAGAAGTGTGCATGGAACCTCCCGTGTGATTTGAAAAGATTATAGAAGAAGGAAAAATTTTTAAGTTAAAAAACCAAGCTGCTAGAGCTTGGTACTCTAGGATCACAAGTAATTTCCCATGGTTATGTTAGAAGCGAGAAAGAGCCCACACTTTATGTCAAAAGAACGCATGCCATGGTTATCTTAATTGTTTGTATGTATTTAGACGTAATTATATATAACAGCTCTTTGGAATGGCTACCGACTGAGTTCATGAAAGGTAAGAGAGTTTGAGCTGTCTGATGTGGTTTTCTGAGAGTTTAAGATGTCTGATAGGTGAACCGTTGAAAATTGCCATGCAACATCTTAGTAGTTTTATTCAGAGATTTTTATTCTTGTTTTAATATTATTGTTTCCATTATTATAATTAACAAAATTACTATTTATTATAAACATTAAGAGAATGGATAGAAAGTTCAACCTATGCTTAAACAGTGTTTATGTTTCTTCAGAGGCGATACGGGTGCCGTGCAATGATGCTTGAAACTGTAGCGGCAGTCCGGGGATGGTGGGTGGAATGCTACTGCACCTGAGATCTTTACGAAAGTTCGAGCAAAGTGGGGGTTGGATCAAAGCATTACTTGAAGAAGCTGAGAATGAACGGATGCACCTGATGACAATGGTGGAGCTTGTGAAACCCAAATGGTATGAACGCCTTCTGGTTCTCACCGTCCAGGGGGTTTTCTTCAACGCCTTCTTTGTTATATACGTATTATCCCCGAAACTAGCACACAGGATTGTTGGTTATCTTGAAGAAGAGGCCATACACTCATACACCGAGTTTCTCAAGGACATTGAAAGTGGTGCAATTGAAAACGTTCCAGCGCCTGCTATTGCTATCGACTATTGGAGATTGCCAAAAGATTCAACCTTGAAAGATGTCATAACTGTCATCCGAGCTGATGAAGCTCATCATCGTGATGTCAACCATTTCGCTTCTGTAAGTCCACCACCAAATAGACTAGAGCCGGCAAACAGGTCGGCTCTGGTTGACCCAAAACTATTTTTGTTTAATAAAAAGGATTTAGGTGGTTTTACGGATCAAAAGTACACTTTTGGTTCAATGTTTTTTTTAACTACCATTTTTTATTTTACAAGTTAGATATAAAATGCAACCAAATTGACCCATTGATGACTAAGGGGGCCACCTTTAATTATATGATGTTTTGTTGATGGTTTCTTATTGTTGCAGGATATCCATTTCCAGGGTAAGGAACTGAGGGAGGCTCCAGCACCTGTCGGTTACCATTAAACCATTCGCTTTTTATGGGTGTTTCCATCAAACAAATAAGCATTGGTATAGTGATTTGAACTTGCATTCAGGTACGATTAAGTATAGTCGTGATCATGTTACCTTCGTTAGATTGATGTGGATTCAACGCTCGTTTGCATAAAAGTAGTAGTTGCATTTGCGTGTGCCTAATGCTTTACTTGTTGCGCAAGTCACTAAAACTAATAAAAAAACGAGTAGTACTATCTATTTATTAAACAGTAAAGAACACCATCATTTTTCGAGTTTTCATCAAGAAGATTTACATAAATTAATAGCTGATCGTTACAGCCTGCTAGGGATGAGATCGGGGTAGAAAATGCTGATAATGTAAACAAGAGAAATTATCAACTGAATTCTACATCGATATGCTAGTTAGACTTTTAACATACTTAAAGTTAGAGTATCCAAAGAATACAACATAAAAAATGATACTGGTGTAGCTGCAGTAGGGTACACTGTACACACTAGTACCAAATACTGTTGATCACTACGGCCTACAAAGATTTTAATCGCAAGTTTGACTTATTCTAGTTTGGGTTGATAATGGATTAAAATGGGTTTTGGTTTGGAAGAGTTATTTGCTGGTATGGCTTAAAAGTAAGAAAGTTCTATCTATCTGGGTTGACCCGCCAACTTTTTCTTTCATTGTGTACATGACAAATTCATTAATTGTAAATTAAAACTATGTTATTAAAACAATCATATTATTTTATAAATAAACCAAATAAAATTCATTAATGATTAGCATGTTGCCTTGAAGATTATTCAAAATTATATGATTAGCATGTTGCCTTGAAGATTATTCAAAATTATATGATTAGCATGTTGCCTTGAAGATTATAACCTGTTATTTATATTTAAGTTTAACTATTAGCCTAGTATTTATTTAACTATATGTTTAGGTTGATTTTTACAAGTTGAGCTTGAGCTTTATATTTCAATTTATTAAAATAAATGAGCTTATTTGGCTTGGTAGTAAACAAGCAACCCGGTTTAGTTGGAACATCGCTAGTTTAAAGTTCTAATAGGGATAATAGCTTTTTAGTAGACTAGGCTTTTAATGTTGTTGAACAACTTTTGTATCTGTATCATTTGAAAAAGCCATTTTTCTCTTTCCACTATGGAAAAAAACAATAACAAACTACTCTTGTAGCCGTCGTCACTGTCACACGATCACAACCATCTGGAAGAACTACCTATCACACATCATCGTTGGAACCACCGCTAGCCGGTACACCAAGCCCATTAGTGCCACCAACCTTGAAACCCACCTTTGCAGCTGACGAAGCTTGCCACCATCACCAACACCACAAACTTTGTAACCTTTATCACCGTATACCAGCCTCCAACTCCGACTCCAACCAACCATCCTCCTTCATCGTTGTTTGGTGACAAGTGGATGGTCCGAAGGAGTTGTCCTTAGATATGGAACAATACAACAAATTTTAGGCAAAGCTATGTAATGAAAAAATTGTGGATGGAATGAATTTAAGGAAATGAAATTAATTATATAATGTTTATTTTATTACCTTCACCAATCAAACATGTATTTTTTTTCATTCACTCTCAATGGTTTATTTCATTCTGCCTCTCATTTCTGTGTACCAACGGTACCCAAAGGCAAAGCTAACGCCGATTCATCACAAATAAATAAGGCCATCAGACACTTCTAAAATTAAACAGAAATGAGCGAATCTGCCATTGGTTAAATTGAATTCAAAACGCGTGAATATGTTGATATTAAGCGAAAAGATGTTCAAGCCTATGAACAAGAGATCACATTACGTGAACAAAAGATTGCACCACGTGAACAAAAAAATATTTTTAAGGATACAACCTATGTGAATTTTGAGCAAGTCGCATTCCATATAAAACAAAATTAGGGCAAAGTATGATATTTAGGTAGTTTAATTGTTGTATTGTTTAAGTTATGTATTATTTAGTTATTGTAACGTTTAATTATGTAATGTTTGAATTTCAAGTTTTTAGTATTTAGAATTTTCGCTCTTACAAAAAATACAGTTAAAATTTCCATCTGAGGAAAAAAACAGTTAACTTTTAGTTTTAGAATTTTACAAAAGACATAAATATTTCGTTTATATTTTATATTAACATGAAAAGATTGGTAAGTAAAAACAAATGTAAATATGATAATGATGTGACATAAATGATGTTTGTAAGGTTTTTTTGAAGTTTTTTAAGAATGAATGAGTTTTAATTTTAGCTTCTAACTATGCATCTTTTTAATGTTTTTTTTATTTTACTATTGGTGATGCTTTAAAAAGTCTTAAACAACTATAATACATTTATTTGATGCACATATTAGGCCAAAAGACTATTCGGAGCAAAGCCATCGTGAACAAAAACAAGAGCGTTAGCAATAAACAGTCACAACAGACGCCCTCCAAAAATAAAATCATACAAACAAAAGGCATCCAACTAGTTAAAGTAAGGTTATTGAATTTTAATAATCCCAAGTTTCATTTATTCGTCGAGATTAATCCCAACTTAGTAAATGTAACTTTAAGTTTATTTTCCTCCAACGATCCCCTACTAACCGAAAGTTAACCTCGTTAATTTTTTGATGACGTGAACTGTTTTTGTGGCCAAAACACTAAACAGATTGTTAAAATCAATAGTCAGGTCCATCAATTTGAAACTCCCTCACCCAAAAACCCGTCAATCTCCATCTCCTGATTGAAACACTGAACTCTTTGGAGATATATTTCAGGTGATGATGGAGGCTAGACAATGAAAAATAAACCTAAGTGAAACTAGACGGTGCTAAAATTAAAAAATGGCTCAAAGTTAGCCCCATTTCATCATAAAAACACTAACGAGTGTTAACTCACGATTAGTAACGGATCATTGGAGGAAAATAAATTTAAAGTTAAAAGTGACTGTAAATATTTCCTGAGTTGGGATTAATCCTGACTAATAAATGAAAGTTGAGATTATTAAAATCGAATCACCTGTTAAAGTATGATACTATGCTATGTATGACCAGGTACCTATGATAAATGAAGAATTACCAAAATAGAGTAGAAAAGTAATGAATTATGTCATAGTGTGTTACTTGTGATGCCTGACTTACAAGCGACTACAGCGTAAATCATTAACGATTCAAGATTCTAGCTCTGATAAATGAAACTTTATGATCATTAACAAGATATTAACATTTTATATTTAACTATAGCAACCACACACATAATTAAAACCCAAACCAACTTCCAGCATTACATTCTCAATCACCAACACTAGTTATGATTATACCCAGTAGCTTCTTGCATTTCATGACCCAAAAGGCCGCAAAAACGACAACGCGTTCCTCCTTCCCCGACTGTGTCCACTGTTGTCTTCACTGCCACCGCCACTACTGCTGCTTCCCCTACTTGTACCATGAGCAGGAAGCTCCACTCGACACACGGGGCAAGAATTATGCTGTACCAACCATGGCTTGATGCAGCCAGAATGGTAGATATGGTTGCATGGCATTTGGCTAGCTTCGCAACCCAACTCAAACCTATCTTTACAAACCGGGCAGTGAGAATCAGTGTTAAGGTGTCTATTTGTAATCTTAATAGTGGGCATAGAATCGATTGCTGACTGGGATGCTGGTGGCGGGCCTTGCCTACCATCGTTCATTGACAGTTGTTCGAATAGTTCCTGTAACCCAGGACCCATAAAGATATTACTGACATTGGACCGTAAAGGACCTGGTGGTGCACCATTGAAGAAAACCTCGAATCTATCATCAAAAGGCATCCGAGCAGGACCTTGACCATCATATACGAACCATGGAACCACACCAAGTTCAGGGACGAGTCTGGATCTCCTCCTAATATCAAAGTTTGGGTTTCTTCCAGCCATTCTTTGGCTTATTAACTCGGCAAAAACATCCATGATTCTGTTTCTAGGGTCCGGGAACGGCTCAATGTACCCATAATCAGAATGCCCGTGTCCATGAGTAGGCCTGATATCTGGTTGTCCAGGTTCAACCACCTCGCTTAGTTCTTGTACAAATCCCCCAGAACAAAATGGGCACACGGGGTCACGATCCCAAAGCTGGACTGGTCGTTGGCACTGGTAGCACCAATGTGTATTGCCGCTGCTTGACATCCTAAGTACTACTGCAGTTGAACATATAGAATCCTCACACTCAGATTTTCATGCATATGAAGGAAAAAAAACTACCATGAGCAAAAAGTCTTGTAAAACCTATGTTGCAGTCTTAGCCCTTTGGCCTCTATGAAGTATTGTTTTGCACATAGATTAATCAATATGAATTGTAATGTTTAACAAAAAAGGCATCGATTCCAGATAAAACAAAAAAGGAAGATGCTCCGCACTTGTCTAAAATGATTCCTTTAACAACTTGACAATTATGGTTGGAAGCACTTTGCAATTGCCCAATGTTCAGGCATCTCCAATAAACAACTGATAATAGTATTATATTACGCCAAGAAAAGCAATAACACCTAACTAGAAGTATAATAAAAGCTCCTTGTTATTCTTAGAAATCTCCAAAAGAAATACAAGAAGAGAACTTGGTAGTGTTTAAAGCATCTGTGGTTCAAGAACATGAAAATACTAATAAACGTAGCATCTTTTTGTCCAATAAAGGATCAATATATGATTTGAGGTAACATAGAACATGATCTGTTCACTTGACCAGAATTCAAATAAAGTTATCCCAAAAGGAAGAACTGCTTAAAGCATCTCAGATGAAGAACATGAAAACTGACAATTAAAAATGGGATCTTTTATACCTGAATTAAGAAAAGGAGAACAATGAAAAATCCTTGCCAAACAAGCTAATTGAAGACTATATAGGAGAAACTTTATCCAGAGAAGATATAAAGGAATGTCTAACAGAAAGAAGAAAACAATGAAGATCATAATTAACTAAAGCTACTCATAAAAGCTAACAAAAAGATGTGAGTGAACAATAATGATGGGATGTATGAAAAAGACTTCTTCCATGATTCATGTAGCTTTGATCTTGAAAAAGACAAGAACAACGGGTATCGATATGACAAATATGAGAGATAAAGTCCAATTTCCTTGTCTAAAAGTTTTTAAAAAAGAGAATATTATAGCGCTTTCCTTCCAAGTTTACTTCCCAAAATGGAAGATCGGGATTAAAGCATAGAAGAATTGAACACTAGATTGCCATAACTACATAACCACCCTTTTAAATGTGAGAGGAAAGGCTAAAAATCATTGTTCTGTCGCATCACATAGCAAGCATCTCTGTTATGCACGCACATATAAAAACGAAGAACATGCCAAACAACAAAAGACCTTAACAAAAATGTGACCGTATGATTCCAAAATCAAAATAAGATAATAATCTCTAGCAACTAGTTACGTAACAACGTGACTTTTTTCCAACTCTTGTCATCCAGGTTAAACATTACTTTTATCCCTAGCCCACTGGGAATGTGGAGAAAGTTATTTCGGATAAAACAACATCAAACACATCAACTAATCAAGTGACACACACATATTCACGAAATCACGAGGATACACGATATCCAAATCCCGAATAGAAAGAATAAACAAGGGAAAACCTTAAGAAGAAACCCGTGTGAAGCAAGTCTATGACAAAGATTAGCTTCTTAAATTTTATTTGCTTCCATAAAATGAATATCATGTTTAGTGTGAAACGACACTAGGATTCATTAATATCCTAAAAACTTGCTAAAGAGAATCTCATATCACTGGAACAAAATTAATAACCACGGATTGCTTTCTACGTAACATTGATAAGCTTCGTAAAATAATCAAATCATGAACTTGAGTTAAAAATCATTCAATCAATAACAGATAGAGTAGCTCCGACATCGAATTCCGATTCCCTGAGACCAAACTCACAGGAAATAAAACACACACTTACATCCATTCATCATAGCAAATTATCGATCTCAATTAACCTAGATTTCACAAGCATCATCAGATCCATCATATATACAGCAAACAAATTCTAAGAATTGATGAAGAATCGAATAGACAAAAAGACCTGAAATTGGAGGCTCGATTGGACCTAGACGATGAAGATGATATTATTGATGATGATGTTCATGGCGGTGGTGAGTTAAAGCGGGCGAAGGTTACACACAGACACACACACACACAGAGAGAGAGAGAGAGAGAGAGAGAGAGAGAGGATGAGTGAGTGAGTCGACGTTGACTGAAAGAATAATATTATTTGGACGATAAGGATCCTTCTTGACCAAACCAAATGAAGACTTACCAAATACCAACTACTTTGCCTTTGCCTTTGCCTTTGCCTTTGGCTTTGGGTCTTTTTTAATTGATTGTAACATAAGCTAAACTTTTACATTTTTCTTGTTTTGTTGAATGGACGGTTTCAGTTTGGTTTTCAAAAAACATATATTTGAATGTGACTTGTAGGTTATAAAAGAGAGTTTATGTAATAATTACGTATTGATATAAATAATAATATAGGTGCAATGAAGTAATAGTAATAACAATTTTTATTCATTCAAGCATGAATTTAAGTTACATATAACAAATTCACTTGTCATTATGATGATAAGATCATGATACAATGTTTGGCATAACTATTTATGTTTACGTTATAAAGTTAGCTTCAATAATATTCAAACGTCAAACTAGCAACGAAAAACAAAAATTGTTGAAGAAGCAAAAGTAGGTCGATAAATAGCTCTGTGTGGATAATAATGAGCTCAGGACAACACAAAGCTGAATTTCATGAAAAGAGGGCATGCGGTTGAGACAACGTATGATTATATATCTCCACACCAAAAATAATCTCTTACAGATAATATATTGTTACCACACCAAAGAATTTGGTATCAAAGTCATACCACGGCTCATATTCTCCCTTTTTAGGTTATGATTAGTATGGTATGCGTCCCGACTTACCACGAATCTCTCACATAGAAAACAAACTTACTAGGTCTTGGCGAATAGACTAGTCCAACACACTAGATCTTATTTAGTCGTAGATAGCCTCTTGTGTGAGTGGTAAGTCAAAAAGAGGTCGTGTTAAAGTGTTCTTTTGGTACGGGCTAGGAAAGCTCGGTAATTGTCATACAAGTCTAAACTCATTTATGACCAAGATATAGGTTTGTCCCGTTCTAGTTCTATGTCTAGTTTTAGAACATCTTTCTCGTCTAGTATTGATCAGTTGTTGAGATATTATACTTGTCTAACAATTCTAATATCCTATCATTAGTATGCCCTTTGAAACCCTATAGGGCTTTTCCAAACTTAGTAGTTCTCTGTCTAAAAAAGTTAATAAGATAATAAGTCAGCATCAAAACTTGTTGTCAAGGAGTTTGTCCAAACCTTTAAGTTTTGATTCACACCAACTCCTTGCCACAACCTTTGAACACCTTGTCACCCTATCTCTCCCATCAAATCGTTCAAGGATTTATCAAACCTATGGATGTAACAATATCCACTTCGATCTCATAAGATTAGCCCTTACCTTCAGGAGAAATGCAGGAACGTTCAAGGGCTTGAACACAATTACAACACAACACCACAAAGAGAGATTAACTAAACGTTAATCAAACAGTGAACTAGGTAACCAAAGGTGATGCAGAGAACACAAGTAAAGCAAGAGACAGAACAGAGAGTATAGTTTTCAAGGTAGCAGTATATTGCTTTCTCAAGTTCTTTTACAAGTGTTACAAAGCATTACTGAAAGATACAAGAACTTGGAATACTTATACTACAACCTACAGCCGGCTATACTATGAAAGCCAGCTGGATACAATTGACTAGACACTAACAAAATCAATTGTAGGATCAAAAGGCATATCTGCCTTTTGACCTTGTGACTATGACATGCCATAGCTCACATCCTTATACATTATAAAAAGGATAAAGTACATAAAGTGGAAAGTTTCAGACTCAAGACCTCAATGTACAGTTACCAAAAGCATGGACCTTTTCACCAACTCTTGTAAGTTGGTGACTTATCAGAGACGCAGCGGAAAAGGTGCTTTATGGAACAGTACATCAGATAAAGCATGTGTACTAAAAGTCTTCGGAAGAAATCTGTCTTCATAGGTTGAAGCTTCGGAAGACTTTGTCTCTTCAAGCTTCGGAAGACTTCATGTTAGGCTTCGGAAGATATTGGTCTTGGCTTCGGAAGATATTACACTTAGAGTATTTTCTAATGCTTTGTGTAATTCTTCCGAAGCATTCTTCACTTCAGTACTTAGTGCATGTTGCTGAAACACTTAGGCAGTTTTGGGTTGCATCAGACTTCAGGAATCCTTACAAACTCCCCCTAGGCTGATGCTACCAAAACACCTAGAAGATCTTTAAATGTTTGTAGTCTTCAGAATAATCATACCATCCCTTTCTTCATTTGATGGTCAGGATCATCAAGACTCTCATAGTATCTTCTCATTTCAAAGAGATCATGCAGAGGTAAGTTGATTATGTCTTGCCATGAGTAGACATTTTCACACCTTGATCTCTGATAACATTCCATCTTTCTGGATTGGTAGAGTAAGTCCAGGATAAGATGGGTGTCTCGGTTGCTAGAGGAGCCACTTGCATAGGAGTTGATTGGGCTGCCTCATCATGCACTTCCTCAGGTTGATCTGATTCACCCTGGGGTAGAGGTAGATGACTTTGGCTTCTTCTTTTTAGTCTTTGGTTTAGAGGCCATTTTCTTCTTCCTCTTTAATGTCTTTAACTGAGAAGACTGGTCTGCAGCACCATGTTGATCATCAGTGTCTTTCTCAGTTGGGTGTTCCTCCCTCACAGGTTCAGAAGGAGAGGGAGTTTGACCCTGTCTTGGATCAGAAGATGAAGTTTGCTGAGGCTCAGCTGGAGGTTCTGGTTCAGGTGTCTCTGGTTGTTCAAACTTGACCTCCACTTCAGGTGGGACTTGACTTGGAAGAGAGTGCAAATCAATGAGTTCACCACTTTTAATCTTCTGCTTGATTACCCTTATATGCTCATCCATTGTAGATAGAGACATGGGACCAAGTCTCCTTCCGGAGAATCCATATGACTTCAAGAAGCTCATCATTCTTTGTCTGTCAGCAGACTTCTTTGCATTCTTTTGAATGATGGCTCTTGACTTTGCAGCTTCTTCCCTTAGCTTCCTTTTGGTTGTTTTTTTTCTTTGACTAACTCAAGCTCAAGTTGCTTTAAGTACTCGAACTCAATGAAGTCATAGGACAGGGGAAGAAGTGTATTTGCCTGATAGAAGCCTGTGGCACTCAGGTAGTTTATCATTTTGATTCTATCCTCTTCTTTATCTACCTGAGGTTCTTGTGGAGCCACATCTTCCTGTGCAGGACTTTCTTGAACTGGAGAGAGAGTGGGAGTATGCTTGTGAAGTCTTTTCTGTCTCCTCTCCTCTTTGAATTGGAGAAGTAACCTTGCATCCTCTTTCTCCTTTATCTCTCTTGACACTTCCATGTCAGCCAGTTCATTCAACTCTTCTAAGGGGAGGGAGATGATTTCATCAACATCATAGTTCCTGGTCTGTAAATAATTAATCCTGACTGCCCTTTGTTCATCATTTTGAGTATTTGGTCTGGGGGCAGCCCTGATTGCAGCTTGCATGAATTTTGATGACCCAGAAGAACTTTCTCCCCTTAGCCTCCTTTTCCTCTCTCTCTCTTCCTCCTCAATTTCCTCAGGAGTCATTTCCTTTTCCCTTTGTCACCAACAGACCTTTGTGACTCAGGTGGATTGAGGCTTGGCCTTCATTGCTTGGTGTAGCTTCCATGCTCTGGCCAGAGAGAGGCTGAGAGACACCTTCACCAGCAGGTGTCTCAGATGGAGTTTGGACCTCTGCAGCAGTTGTTGATGGTGAGACAGGGGTCTCAGGTTCTGCCACTGGGCCTTCAGCCAAGGTTTCCCCTATGAAACTAATCTTAGGGTCCACCTCAGCATCCAGTTGACCGATGACATTGCCTGATTGCCTAAGTCTCCTTCTTAGAGAGAACTCTGCAAGGATCCTGTCTTGGATTCTTTGAGCCAGCCTGTCAGCTTGTCTAGATTTGCTTGGATTGACAAGTGGCATGTTGACTAAATCCAGTCCTTCATAGAAGCTCAGGCTTTGGAACTGAAAGACTTCTTGTTGACCTTGAACTCTGTGAAGTATGAGGGCTCTTCTGTCATCATCATACCTCCATCTGATGATGTAGTTGCCAGTTCCATGTGGTGGAGATGAGACAGCCCTTGGTATACCTTCCTCAAAGAGACTCCTGATGAGAGAGTCTATAGAGTCCACATTAATGTGAACTTGAGGAAGTTGCTGAGAATGCACAACAGCAAGTGAGGATGGTGAGTCCTCTATGTCCATTCTCTTTGAAGAACTCCCAGGTTCTGTGGTTGTGATAACTTTCTCCCCCTTTTTGGTAGCATCACCCACTTGCATAGGTGAGCTGGAGGATAAATCAGTCACTTCCACAGGTTCTTGTGTTCCTGGTTGAGCTCTCCTTAAAGGTCTCTCAGCTAGTTTTTCCTGCAGATATGAAATCTGGAGTTGCTGATCATTGACCCTGTTTTGCAGGGTAGTCACCTGAGATTCCAAGTGACTAACCTTAGAGACTAGATAGGTGCATGTTTGTGACAATTTTGTACCTTTAGTCTCAAATTCCCCTCATCTTCATCAGAAGAATCACTGGGGGATGAGAGGATTGGACCAAAGTCCCTTCTCTCACCACCAGCTTGAGTTTCTTGGCTGCTGGTTTTCCTCTGCTCACTGGCAACCTCAGTTAAGATGCCATGGGCTGAGTGTTGCCATGGTTGAGGTCTTAATGATGTAATCACTTTCAAAAGTGAGAGCCTCTTCCATATGGACATCCTGAACAGGTTCAGATGTGTCCACCTCAGTAATAGGTGACTGATGAGGGATAGACTGAGGAGAGTCAGAGGTACTCATCTCTCTTTGAGTAGGGGAGGAGAAGAGAGACTCATGGTACTCACTGAATCCTAAGTCTTCATCAGTGTAAAAGGATAGGTTGGGAATTGGTTGGTTTAGATCCAAAGGCTGGGGATGGTAGCTGTCCCCTGAAGGTTGTTCACTTGAGTGTTGAGACTCAGAGTGAAGGCTTACAGTTGTTGGGCTAATGAGCTCATCAGGTTGAGCTTGAGGAACCTCAGCCCTGATAGGTAAAGTAATGGGAGTGGTTTGCTCCTCAGGAGAAGTGGGAGCTCTGGAGTCCACTTCTTCCTGTAAGGTTGAGTATTTGGGGGCCTGCACAGACTCAATAGCCTGAGCAGGGGTTCGTTGGGATTTTCTTTTGTAGGTGATGAATATTGGAGGTTGTGAAGAGGGTAGGAGAGCAGTAGGTGTGGGTTCAACACTAGCTTGGACTGCTATGTTGTCACCTTGAGCAATGAGCTCTAACATTTTTGGGACTAGGGCTGTTTCTACCCCTGAGAAGCCTACAGTTGGCTTCTTCATAATTTTAAAGATGCCGGGCTTCATCTGTCCCAGTTTAAGAATATTGCCTGTTTCCCTCAACTGTGAGCCCAGTTCACAGTTAAGAATGTGTTGAACATATCTAGGAAACATGTAATATTCTAAGGAGTCTAAGTTTGCAAGTAAATTAGTATAAACAAATTGTGAATACCTGAACTTGACCCCCTGAACCATCCCATGAACTATAAAGGAGAGATCCTCAGGAATCTGGTCCCATCCACCATGCTTGTTTGATAAGCTGTGGATAACCACATGGAGCAGGTATTTCCACTGGGATGAGACCTTCCCTTTCCTGAAGGTCTTTACAGAGAAATCTCCTTCATAGCCCATCTGCTCGAAGGAATGATTAACCGCTTCTTTGGAAGAACACTTCACCTGCTTCATCATCCAGCTGAAGATGTCGGTTGATGATGGCCGGAGTGATGAAAATTGTTCTCCCCTGCACTGTGGCAGACAGTGCCTTCTCCCCATCCATAATGACCTCTTGGCAGGTCTTCCAGAATTCAAGCAAATGATCCTCATATAGAGGAGGATCAATGGTTAGGGAGGTGAAGTAGTGAGACAAAGACAAGAAACGGCAAACCTCTGAGAAATGAGGATCTTTGTCAGAGCATAACAGAGCAACCTGATTGTGTTGTCTGTGTAGCTGCATGGCAAAGTGAGGATCATTTCTGTGTGTAAGGTCAGCCATTGTGAGGTAGCTCAGAGATGAAGAGAAAAGAATGGGAAGGAAATTTCAGAGAGAAAGCTTGGGTTTTAGGTATGAAGAAAAGCAGATGATAGAAGAGGGGGGAAACCGTTGGGTTATATGAGAGAGAGGATTTCAGATAAAGTTTAATGAAAGAGGATAAACTTTGAAATCCGTATGTCGGTCCCACCTCTGAAAAAGTAGTTTACCTTTTTGCTCAAAAAGTAGTTTTCTTGGAATTCGAAAAGCTTCCGAAAGTAATTTGTCTTCGGAAGTTTGATTGAAAAAGCTTCCGAAGCTAAAGTGACTTCGGAAGAATTTTCCTGAGAGTCTTAAAGATTTATGCTTCGGAAGAGAAATAAACTTTTGGATGCTTTGTATAAGAATGAACAAAGCTTCCGAAAGTAATTTTTGCTTCGGAAGGAAAAAGTCCTTAAAAATGAATAAGTGTCTAAGTTGAGAATTTTAAGCTTCGGAAGATAAATTTTGACTTCTTCCGAAGGTAAAATTTCTTAGACAGTCATTTATTTTGAAGACATATTTTTCTTCCGAAGGTAAAATGTTATCTTCCGAAGTATCAGAAAATTTTCAAGAATCCAAGGAAAGTCTTCAAAAGAGTTTTTTATTCAAAGAAAACATGAGCTTATGAAAGTGATGAACTAGACAACTTAGGACACACATATTTTAAGAAGAAATAATTAGAATTAGTTTTTAAAAACTACTCAAAGTTAATCATCCCAATAGCTGATATCAGATATTAAATCTCTGTTCATCAAAAGCTTTTGTGAACAGATCAGCATATTGTTCATCTGTGTGAACTTTGACTAGTTTAATTAACCCCTTTTCATAGTTATCTCTTATTAAATGATACCTGATGTTGATGTGTTTGGTCCTTGAGTGCTGCACAGGGTTCTCAGTGATAGAGATAGCACTGTTGTTGTCTATGTGGATAGGAGTCTCTTTGAAGTTAAATCCGTAGTCTAGCATCTGATTTTGAATCCAAAGCACTTGAGCACAGCAGCTTGCAGCAGCAATGTATTCAGCCTCAGCAGTTGATGCAGACACACAGGTTTGTTTCTTGCATTGCCATGAGACAACCTTCCACCAAGAATTGACATCCCCCAGATGTAGACTTTGCAGTCATGTTGCAACCACCATAATCACTGTCTGTATAGGCATACAGATTGAAATTAGAATTCTTTGGATACCATAACCAAGTGTTGAAGCACCTTTGAGGTATCTTAAAATCCTTTTCACAGTGATTAAGTGAGACATCTTAGGATTAGCTTGATATCTTGCACAAATACATGTAGCAAACATGATATCAGGCCTGCTAGCTGTAAGATACATAAGAGACCCAATCATAGCCCTGTATAAGTGCTCATCTACACACTCCCCCTCAAGATCTGGACCAAGAGAGTGGTTTCTGGCTATGGGTGTCTTAGCAGTCTTACAATCAGTCATGTTGAACCTCTTGAGTATATCTTGAATATACTTTGACTGACTTATGAAAATGCCATCTTCAACCTGCTTCACTTGAATTCCCAGAAAGAAATTAAGTTCTCCCATTGAACTCATTTCAAATCTATCTTTCATCAGCTTTTCAAAGTCTTTGCAGAGCCTTGAATTGGTTGAGCCAAAGATGATGTCATCCACATATACTTGAACTAGCAGAATGTCGTTTCCTTGTCCTTTGATGAAGAGAGTTCCATCTATAGTACCTCTCCTGTAACCATGTTTACAGAGATACTCAGACAGTGTCTCATACCACTTCCTGGGTGCCTGATGCAGCCCATAGAGAGCTTTGTCAAGCTTGCAGACATAATCAGGATGATCAGGATCTACAAAACCAGGTGGTTGTTTGACATAAACCTCCTCATCAATCACTCCATATAAGAAGCACACTTTACATCAAGTTGGTAGACCTTGAAGTTCTTGGATGCAGCAAATGCCAGGAATATCCTAACAGCTTCTAGTCTAGCTACAGGAGCAAAGACATCAGTGTAGTCAATCCCTTCTTCTTGTGTGTATCCTTGAACAACTAGTCTAGCCTTGTTCTTGATGATGATTCCTCTATCATCCTTTTTATTCCTAAAAACCCATTTGGTTCCAATGGTAGTCTTCCCATGAGGAAGAGGACAAAGGTTCCAAACTTTCTGTCTTTTGAATTGAAGCAGCTCTTGTTGCATAGCTTCAACCCAACTTCCATCCTTTAGAGCCTCCTCAACTTTCTTTGGCTCTAACTGGGATAGAAAACAAGAGTGAAGACAAACATTTGCTTCATGGGTTTGCCCTCTTGTCTTTACCCCGGAGATAACATCTCCAATGATGTTTGTAGTAGGATGAGACTTGTGGATCCTTAGCTGAGGGATCACAGCAAGTTGCTGAGATAGATCCAAATTTGAGAAATTAGATCTGGTCTTGAAGATTGATCCTCCACATTATCACACTTATCAAGATTAACTTGATCCAATGAGTGTGTGACATCATTGATGTTATCATCTATGGTATGGTTATTAGCATCAAGAGATTCTTGATCACTTTCACCATCACCATTGTTATCTTCTGCAATTGAGATGTCTTTATCTGGTTGAGAGGCCTCTGAACTGGAATTTGAAGGCATGCCAGATGTATCAGCTGGATTTGTCATTGTTGTGCTGATAGAAACCTCATTTGCTGAAGTAGTTCAACTGGAGCTGAAGGTCTTCCAGCTCAAATCTTGGATCAGGATCACCTGTATTTAAATTTTCTGCAGATCCTGAAACATGCTCACAAGATTTATTAAAACAGTTGGTAACTAAATCAAGATCAAATAGCCAATCCGGACCAGAACCAGCCACACTGGGAGTGTGCTCATTGAAAGTCACATTGGCTGACTCCTCAATGATTCTAGTTCTGAGATTGTATACTCTATAAGCTTTAGCTTGAGAAGAGTATCCAATGAAGTGTCCATCGTCTGATTTCTCAGCAAACTTGGCAACTTGATCTTTGGTATTCAAGATGGTGCAGGGACATCCAAATGACCTGAGAAAACCAATGAAAGGTTTCCTCTTGTGCCAAAGTTCATAAGGAGTCTTACCATGTGTCTTAACTACTAAGACTCTGTTTTGCACATAGCAGGCAGTATTAACTGCCTCTGCCCAGAAGGTGATAGGCAGTTTAGAGTCAGACAACATAGTTCTTGCAGCTTCAATAAGTGTCCTGTTTCTCCTCTCAGCAACTCCGTTTTGCTGAGGAGTCCTGGGAGCACTGTATTGTCTTGTAATACCCTTTTCATCACAAAATGTATCAAGGATTTGGTTCTTGAATTCAGTTCCTTGATCACATCTTATGGTTTTGACCTTGTGATCACATTGATTCTCAATCTTTAAGATGAAATTCTTTAGAATCTCAGGAGTCTCATCTTTAGTTCTAAGAAGAAAACCCAAGTGAATCTTGTAAAATCATCTGTGATCACTAGACAGTATAAGGTCCTTCCTAAACTCATTACACTGGTGGGGCCAAAGAGATCCATATGTAATAAGTGTAGGGGAGTAGTGATGGAGTTCTTTCCTTAGGCTTGTGAGATACCTTGTGTTGCTTCCCTTTCAGGCATGCAACACAATGATCATCACTTGTAAACTCTTTCTTTGGCATTCCAGTTACCAGATCATGTTTGATTAATTTATTCATATTCTTAAAGTTTACATGGCACATTCTTTTATGCCATAGGAAAGACTCATCACTATTTGCTTTAGATAGAAAGCATGAAACTTCTCCAGAGGGAGATGTTTCTTGCAAATCCATCTTGTACATGTTCCCTTTCCTGGGGGCTCTGAGCAGAATATGCTCATGAGGAATGACCACTCCAGGTTTGAGAACAATGCACTCATGCTCAGTGAAGAGCATGTTATGACTCTGATCACAAAATTGAGATACACTCAGAAGATTGTACCCAAGCTCCTTAACAAGTTTACCTTCTCAATGCTGAGCTTACCATTTGTGACCTTGCCCCTTCCATAAATGTAACCACCTTCATTTCCTCCAAAAGCAACTGGTCCTCCATCAATTCTCTCAAAATTATGAAGTAAAGACCTATCGCCTGTCATGTGCCTGGAACAGCCACTGTCAATTATCCAGACATTCTTGTTTGTCTTGAGCTGTTCCTGCACAAAGAAAATGATTAGTTACATTTGGAAACCCAAGCCTTACTTGTCTTGGGTTCAGTAAGTGTAATAGAGGTAATGCAACAGTAATAGATCCTATGGTTGTACAGAGGGGATCTTCGGCTGTTGTTGATGGAGAAACCTCAGTCATTTGGTCTTTCTTAGACTTCCACACCACCTTTGGAGTCTTGGACTTGACCTTCAAAACCTTAGAAGCTTTTGGAGCTTCACAAGTTTTAATGACTGATACTTCGGAAGAATCTACAGTCACTGCAGTAGACTTTAGTACTTCGGAAGAACTCCTTTCTTCCGAGACCAACTTTGCTTCCGAAGGTAATTTTCCATTTACCTTCTTCTTTGATTTGGAGCTTCCGAAGGAAACAGACTTTCCTTCCGAAGCTTGAGACTTCTTGAGATTCTTTGAAGTCTTTGTATTGGTCATGTGGATAGTACTTTTAGGATTGTATGGACAATCCTTGGCAATATGAGAAGTACTTTCACACATAACACACAGCATTTTCTTCTTCAAA
Organism: Flaveria trinervia; assembly: GCA_025506515.1. Classification (NCBI taxonomy): domain Eukaryota; kingdom Viridiplantae; phylum Streptophyta; class Magnoliopsida; order Asterales; family Asteraceae; genus Flaveria; species Flaveria trinervia. The sequence continues at coordinate 21,583,674 of CM046453.1, read as the reverse complement.
GAAATCTCCTTTTGAGAGCAAGACTGGCCTTGGTCACATTCCTTTTTCCACCTTCATCTTGGTAGATTCAGACAGTTCCCTTGGGCTGTGAACTGTTCTTGGAATTTGATGGTCCAGGCTGTGCAGCAGTGGTACACAAGCAGCTCAGTCTTCTTCTTTGTACTGAGATGATTTGAACATGAACCAGAACTCTTAGATAAGAGGCTTTGGTGGATGTCTTCAGTCCTTATTGCTTTGAAACCTGCAGAGATGAACACTTGTTTCTGCTTAGCATCAAAGGTAGCCTTGATTTCTTGAGCCTTCTTTGCTTTCCTTTTGCTCTTCCTGATCAAGTTCTTTCTCTTGGACTTGGTCATCACAGTTAATTTCTTCTCCTCAGAAGGATAGTGGCCCTTGGAGGAATCCTCTTCTTCACTCTCTTCTCAGAGGGATTCCTCACTATCACTTCTTCATCATCCTCACTTACTGGATCTATGAGAGGAAGCTCATCTTCACAAGTTCCACACCTAGGAGATCTTACAGACAAGATTGTGTGTGGAGAGCTATCTCATTTGATCCCAGTCCCTGTCTATTTTGATAACAAACCTTATTGTGTAGGGATGAGGATATCATGTTCTTGAAGGTCTCTTCTTCAAGAACACTTTTCTCTGCCAGGGCTTTGCTGATCACAAGCTCAGCCTGGCACTTAGTCAACTTAGTGATGAGATCTTGGATCTGAGTTCTAAAATCTGTATGTTCATGTTTTAGTACTGAAATAGTTTTCTCCAAGTCTTCTATCTTTAACTTGTAATCATTTTCAGACTTTCTAAAGTCAGATTTAATATGTTTAATGACTCAAGATCAGATCTCATCTCTAGGTTGTAGGACCTGTATCTATTTACTTTAGCAATGCATTCAGGGGAGCAAAGATGTTCTAATACCTTGGCTTCATCATGATCAGCCATCAATGCTTGGTTTGGAAGCATCCTCCGAAAACCATCCAAATCTCCATCAAAATCCCCTCAACAGCAACCGCAGCATGTGGCTTTGTCTTCTCAGCCTGAGGGATTGTTGGTGAAGTTTGGTCTGAGTTGTGTTTGACCCCCATTTGCTCTGGGTGCCTTACACTCCCTGGCGAAGTGACCCATAAGGTTACAATTGTAACACTTAACTTTGCTTTTATCCAGGCCAAACTTACCACTGGTAGCATTGCTTGGAAATTTTCTTCCTGTCCTCTTGTAGAACTTCTTGGCTCTGTGAGTGAGAAGAGCCATCTGCTGAACTATCTCCATGTATTCCAGGTCATCTGGATGGATACAGTCTAGATCTTCAAGAGTGAAGAGATAATTTCCACAGCTTTCATCTGCAGACACAAAGGCTTGAGAAGAACTTGTCTCTTGGAATGGGCTTCCTTGAGTAAAGTTCTCCCTTGGTGTCTCCGGGAAGGTGATGAAAGGACCCTTTTGTGAGTTGTCAGGGTAGCATAGGAGATGATGTTGGGGTTCTATGCTGTCCCTTTCAACCACATGAAGGGCTGAACCCATTTGATTGTTAGAGTTGCCAGATGAACCTTGTAAGTTCATCTCCATCTGGTATCCACTGAGAATCCCATATAACTCTGTCAGAGTAAGAGTTTTAAGGTTCTCAGTCCTCTTGATTACCACACAATAGTGTGTCCATTGCCTAGGAAGTGAGGACATGAACTTCCTTACAATGTCTCTGTTCTCAAGAGGAACTCCTCCATCCACAAGGGTATCCACAATCTCAACATACCTGAAGTATTGTTGGGTCATGGTTTCACCTGTTTTAAAGGTGAAATTTTCAAACTGCTGCTTCAGAAGATCTTTCTTGTTCTCCTTGGCTTCAGAGGAGCCTTCATACATCAGCTTCAGTGCATCCCACAGCTGTTTAGCTGTTTTGCACTTCTTAAAACTCTGTATACAGAGTTTGGGATAGCAGTCTGAAGAGCAGTCATGGCCTTCCTGTCAATCTCTACTCTTTTCCTATCTTCATCTGAGTAGTTGGCCACATCTTTAGGAATCATACCAGCACCGGTAGCAGAGGGGGTGCTAGGTATGAAAGGTCCATATTCAACAGATTCCCACATTCTTGAGTCAAGAGACCTGATGAAGCCTTCCATCCTCATGCACCAGGTGTCGAAGTCATCAAGAGTGATCAATGGGGATTTGTTCATGGTTCCAGTCTCCATATCAGTCTTTGAGATGGAAGCCATTTGAAAAAGTTTAGTTTTTGTGTGTGTGAGGGATCTTAAGATGGTAGATCTTATATCACGAGCCTGAATGCTCTGATACCAATTGCAGGAACGTCGTTCAAGGGCTTGAACACAATTACAACACAACACACAAAGAGGAGATTAACTAAACGTTAATCAAACAGTGAACTGGTAACCAAGGTGATGCAGAGAACACAAGTAAAGCAAGAGACAGAACAAGAGAGTATAGTTTTCAAGGTAGCAGTATATTGCTTTCTCAAGTTCTTTTACAAGTGTTACAAAGCATTACTGAAAGATACAAGAACTTGGAATACTTATACTACAACCTACAGCCGGCTATACTATGAAAGCCAGCTGGATACAATTGACTAGACACTAACAAAATCAATTGTAGGATCAAAAGGCATATCTGCCTTTTGACCTTGTGACTATGACATGCCATAGCTCACATCCTTATACATTATAAAAAGGATAAAGTACATAAAGTGGAAAGTTTCAGACTCAAGACCTCAATGTACAGTTACCAAAAGCATGGACCTTTTCACCAACTCTTGTAAGTTGGTGACTTATCAGAGACGCAACGGAAAAGGTGCTTTATGGAACAGTACATCAGATAAAGCATGTGTACTAAAAGTCTTCGGAAGAAATCTGTCTTCATAGGTTGAAGCTTCGGAAGACTTTGTCTCTTCAAGCTTCGGAAGACTTCATGTTAGGCTTCGGAAGATATTGGTCTTGGCTTCGGAAGATATTACACTTAGAGTATTTTCTAATGCTTTGTGTAATTCTTCGAAGCATTCTTCACTTCAGTACTTAGTGCATGTTGCTGAAACACTTAGGCAGTTTTGGGTTGCATCAGACTTCAGGAATCCTTACAGAAAAGGATTGCAAGCATGCGCTCGTCTCGTATCACCCTCAGGGTCGATATACTCGTTATCTTGTTCCTGGTCAGCTCCGTACCCGCCTCCTTATCGCATCCTCCCCAATTAAAGTAACATAAGGAGGGGCACTATCATTTGAATAGCATCTCAAGAGATGAGGTCTACGCCCTCGAGAAAATCATAGAACAAGGTGGGAATAAGATCTAAGGTAGGTCAAACACAAGGGCAATTCAATGGCTTTATGGAGAATCCTTAGACTTTTACGGTAGGCAGGCTCAGCGGTATCCATCAATGTAGTCGGCGGATTGTGGATTACCAACATGCCACAAATCGGTACTATCCACCCACGTTAAACGCTAGTACAATCTTTTTCACCACCTCAATACGCCTCTCAATGACCCAGTACAATCTTATGAACATTCCCTAAGTGACGGGTCATTAAGAGGCATATTGAAGTTGGGTTAGAAGGAGACAAAGATTGTGCCGATTTTGCAGGCGTGTTAGCATTCCAAAAATCTAGTACTTGCGAGGGCAATATAAGAGAACGCAATCAACCCTTTTCTTTCATGGAATGTAAAGGCTAATCTTATGGCATCGAAATGGATGTGGGTATATCCATGGGTTGGAAAGATCCTTGGAACATCTGAGGGGACAGATAGGGTGACATGATGTTTGGAGGTTGTGGTAAGGAATTTGTGTGAATCAAACTTTGAGGTTTGGACAAACTCCTTGACAAATAGGTTAAATGCTAAACCTACTTTTTTACTATGTTAGACAAAGAACTACTAGGTTTAGAAAAGACACTATAAGGGTTTACTAAAGGCATACTAGTGGTAGGGTTTTTAGAATCGTCACACAAGTATGATATCTCATATAGCTAATCAATCCTAAACGAGGATGACCTTCTAAAACTAGACATAGAACTAGAATGTGACAAACCTATATCTTGATTCGTAACTAGGTTTAGACCTCTACGACAATTACCTAGTTTTCCTACCCATACCAAAAAGAGACTTTATCATGATCTCTTCCATGTATAGCTATAAAAGACAAAGATATGGGGGGTTAACGCTGATCTATATAATACTAGTAAAACTCATGGAAGACTCCAGGTGTAAAAAGAGATAGACTACGAACTGAAAATTACTCAAAGACTTAATGGTCTAGACAAAAAAGCTAGAGAGAAATATAAGAAGATGGTTTTTATTAGTTTACAAGGATGGATTATAAATAAGGGGGGGGACCTTCCTTATATAGGCAAGGAATGGTGCACCACTACAAAATAATGACATAATCTTGACCTAAAATTTTAATGATATCTCGCCTATGAGATAACTACTTGTATCACATGAGGGTGATTTCATGCTTTTGGAGAAAGTTCTAACATATAAGTAACATAATTATTTAATTTCTTCTCGTTGTGATTTATGCTTTTGTTTCTCAACTAGGACACACCTAAAATAACATATATTCATCGTATCCTTAAATACTAGCGTCGAATAGTAGGAGGAACAATGTCTTGGTAAATTTTTGATTTTACACCTATCTTGTATCTCATACATAACTTACTTTGTACACTGAAGGGGTATCACCCCCAAAACTAAAGCAAGGAAGTACTTTGGTATGGATTGCGATTGAGACACGGCCCACCTGAACCACATTAAAGCTAGACCGTGGCTCACCCAAACTGCATTGGGCCCATGCCACGGCCCACTAGAGCTACGTCGGAACCATGTCACGGCACACCACCACTGAGCATACTGCGGCTGCAAAGAGCATGAAAGCAAGAGCCCAAAGCCGCGGCTGTGGCGACAAGCCTAATGCCGCGGCAAGCCTAATGCCGCGACTGGGCACATTAAAACCAAAACGGATGCTCAAATTCATAAAGCCCCCGTGTTCAACACTTATGAAAACCTTCATGTAAACTTGGTAACCAAGGAAGCCGTTCATTGGTTACAAGGGAGTAAGAAAGAATCATAATATGACAAAACGAATAAAGCCAAAACATTGACAGAAATTCAGAGCATCCACCAAATACCCAAGTCAACTACAAAGACAAACTACATTAATGTCAGTCAGAAACCCTTTGCACTGGAAAGGTATAAAACCCCTGGCTAGGGAATTTCAGTCCCATATTGTTGACCACAGGCTTCCATGAGTAGAACCATGTCATATCTGGTCCCCATACATCAATACTATAATTACTTCTTCTATTACAAAGTAAGAGAACATTCTCAGAACACTCTCAATATAAGCTATTTACTTATCTTTCCTTTAAAATTTATCTCAACACAAATACATATTCTCACGTCGGAGTGTGGTCTCAAGGAGGAAACCCTTCCCGCCCAAGGCGAGGCTCATGGTGTTGTCTTCGTATCGCAGATACTCCTCTCAGCCGAGGTCAAGCTCCAGCCGGATCCTCGACGTTATGCCCAATTGAAGCTAAGCCCAGCTGCATCTTGCTTCACAACAGTCAATGCTAAGTTCTAACCTAACTGTCACACCCCAACCATGACGGCGGAAACGTCGAAGTGTGAGGGTTAAGATTGTTCACAGCCACATAACGCTATGTTAAAATATAAATGCCTTTAATCAATTGTTTTCAAACATCACATACATCCACGTCTTACAAGAAAATAAATAACAAAATAGGAATCCAAATGTTCATTTAAGTCTAGGTCCATATTCTATGCTTAAGCGTTTCTTCAGTCATCATTAAACTTGCACATTACCTGAAACATGTTGAAAATAAAGTCAACTGGCAAGTTGGTGAGTTCTCATGGTTTTAAAATACAATAAGTATATATCATGAGAAAGATTGTGGCAATTCTAGTCAATGGTCACAAGATAGTAAGTACATAGAACATGCATAGTTATAATCAAACCTTGACTGAATAATATGAATAAGCATGATTAGCTAAGTGTATTTGGTTCCCTAGTGCACAAGCATACGGCTCCTAGGAGCCGGCAATCCCTCGGCTTTAGCACCAAATAGGCTTGTCAGGCCCAAAGATCTAAGACTTCGCCAGGCTAGTTATAGTTAATGATTGCACACGTATGTCACATCTCATATACAACTTAGCATATACAAATACCACGACTATGTAAAGAATTGCACGTGCATAATAAGTACCAAAACGTGTATGAGTATGTTTGTATAACCAACATGTTTCACCCCGAAAGGTGTACAATAAATGTAAAATGGGGCATAAGAACTCACATGATAATAAGAAGACTTGAAGATGAAAACACGAATAAGATTTCCAACACAAACGTCACAAGGCACCTAATTAAGAATAAGGTAACGCGTTATAATCGTTTGATGATTAATTATTTTGTTTTAAGGTTCTTAATTATGGATTGAATAGAGGTTGACATCTATTTATTTCGTGTTATTAATGTGAATCGGGTTAATGGAACGAAATGATAATTAGATTTATTGCGCGAAAGAGAAAGGCTAATATAAATAAAGAAAACTAATCGCACGTTAAACCGATTTATGAAGGTTGTAAATATTGATTATAATAAGTGAAGAAATATATATATATATACATACTTTGATATGTTTATATAATTATAAGTATATATGTATAACTAATTAATCATTCTAATTGTTTGACAATATATATACATGTATTTTAAATAATTTAAAATATTTTTACACAAGTATTATCTTTTCCATAACAACATTATTTTAAATAATTCAAAATAAGGAAAAATACCATAATGTATTCTAAACTGAAACATATTTATAAACCTTTGCTTTAAAAAAAATATAAATAAATAAATAAATTCTGAATTTATAAAATAAGTTTGCTTAGAAATTTTTCAGAATTAAAATTTAAGCAAAAGAAATGATTAAATAATAAAGAAAAAATAAAACAGAAAAGAAAAGAAAAGAAAAAGAAGGGGGGGGGGGTTGCCCGGGGTCGAACCCGGGACCTCCCTTAGGAGTTGAGGTGCGAGAACCAGTGAACCAGGGCCGTGGCCTTGGTTCTCTTTGGTTTGTTTTAAATTTAAACGGAACAGCCTCGTTTCCCCCAAATCCGATGAACCCTAGGTTCATCTGATCCAAAATCGACCCTCGATTCGATGTTAATCGCACGAATCATCATGGGGCTTTTGATCCTTGGACCAAATCGAGCAGATAACAGGTTTTAATTACCTGAGTTGCTGAGGTTTTGAAAGATTTCGAGTTCGACTTAAGCTCGAATGTTCTTGAATTGGGGCTTTTCAATTGGAGCTTTTATGATGAAATTGGGGGTTCAGAGAGTTTAGGAACTTCAAAATGAATCCGAAGCTCTCATTTATAGCTCTGATTTTATGAATACGGGCTTAACGCTCTCGGTTTGAAACCGCGTTTAGACTACCAAAATTAAGAGATTCGGGTTGTTATCTTGAAATGTTGATTGATTTGCGGATTGATTAGGCCGCGTATTAAGTTTGGAAGTGTTTAATTTGATTGATTTAGTGATTCCAGACGAGATTTGATTCGGATTTTACTCGGTTAATCCTCGGTTTGATTTGGAAGTATAGCACGAGCGGGAAACTCAAATTGGGTAGGGTTTGAGTTCGAATCGCAAGGCCGAGAGGTTTGGGCGGTTTGATTGGGTCAAAACCGATAAAAATTGGTGGTTTGTAGCTTCGCCGGAGCTCGGCCGGAGCTCCGGCCGAAGCTGCCGGAAAAGCGGGCAAGGAGGGAAAGAAAGTTACACCTTCAGCCCCTGAAGTTTGGGCTGTTGGTTAAACCGATCTAAACTTTGATTTTCAAGTTTAGAATTTGGCAGAACACCCCCCTGAACTTGATTTAAGAATTTATATTATTAATACTATTATTATTGTTATTATTATTATTAGTATTACTATGATTATTATTATTATTATTATATTATTATTATTATTAAACATTTACTAACGAGGCCACGCACAAACATAAATAAATAAGGATGGAAAAATTACAGGATGTTACACTAACCATTGGTAACAACCCCATTCTCACACTACTCCCAGGTCTTAGTCCCTTGATTAGGATTTGTGTAGCAATATTTGGCGCCATCCGTGGGACCCAGACGTTACTCAAAAAACTACCATGGATCCCGGTCAAGGAACTCCTCACCATACTAGCGATACTAAAAATCCACGCGCCATCATCTCCTCGTTGGAAATCAGTGCAGGGGGTGGCAATAACGGTGGTATGTCATTACCCCAGAGTTCATCAACAAAAACCGAGAACAAATCATCTCCATGTTGGATCAGGAAGAAAGGGAGCAACACCTTGGAGAAATCTGAACACGCCTAGAATATGAAGAGACCCAGAGGAAAGGAATCATAAGGGGGGAGAGGGTAGTCGAGGAGACAAAGTAAAGAATGTTGAAGACAAAGCAAAAATGAGTCTAGGCACCACCATATCCGGAGAGAAAGCGGGAATCGATGATGATTTTAGCAAGCCATACCGCCCGTCGATGGTGCGAGCCAGGTCCAAGTTTATACCACGAATAGCCGAATTCACCTTTCCCCCAAAATTCAAGATGCCACCCAATGTGGTAAAGTATAACGGCATGGGAGACCCAGACCATCATCTTGCAATCTTCATAGGTGCTGCCGAGGTAGAGCAGTGGTCAATCCCTATATGGTGCCACATGTTTGCTCAAACCCTGACTGGTGCAGCTAGGGTGTGGTTGATAGCCTTCCAGTCGAAGGTTGTCACACCCCAACCTTGACGGCGGAAACGTCGAGGAGTGAGAGTTAAGATCGTTCACAGCCACATAACGCTATTATTAACCCAAATATAATTTTATCATAAAATTCGATTGTATTATTACAAGCATAAGTCCCAAAGAAATAAAACCATAACATAAAAGATAACAAGTCGTTTTAATTCACTTATTTATCTAGGTCCATTCCTAGATGTGTAAGCTTCAATGTGTAGGAATCAAACTTGGGCGTTTCCTGAAACATGTTAAAAATAAAGAGGTCAACAATAATGTTGGTGAGCATTCCATAGATTTTAATACATAGATTATATAAAAGATGGCAATTCAAGTCATAAGTTAGTGAATAAAATGATTAGGGATGTTATGAACAATGCAACAATCAAACCTCGACAAAATTTTACAAGTCTCAAACGTTACAAGATTATACGATCAGCTAAGTGTACTGGATCAACCAAGCAGGCTTGTCTTGCCCATAGATCTATGACTTCGCTGGGCTAGCAATAGTTAATGATTGTACATATAACGCCATAACATGGTAACCACGAAAGTTCAACTAACCACAACTTTACAAGATGAATTGCCATAGGTTTACAAGTCTCAAATAAGTTTACAAGTGCAATAGTATAAGTTAACATGTTTCACCCCAAAGTGTGAAAATAGGAAAAAGGGGTATAGAATAATCACATGATCAAAAGTATTATAGGATGATTAATAAGAAAATAATCAAAAGCGTCGATTCAGCGTAGTCCTTCACAATGCACCTAATTTACGCATTTACAAGATTTAAGTTCAGATTAACGTTTAAACATAATTTAGGGTTTCAAGGGAAGCTTGGGATTCCTTGATATATATATTTAAGAAAAAGAATTACATTGTTTTAATAATGAAGACATAAACTTTGAATCGTTGGATTTGGTTAACAAAACAAATTATAAGGTGTAGGTAACTTTTTATATCTTAGCTTATAAAAATTATAAATTTTAAACAATAAAGTGTGAACCAATAATAATAATTTTTTTTATGATTTAACCCATTATTTAAAGTTTTCTTTATAAAATACCAAAAATAACCCTTGTTTTACAAAATATTAACTTAAATAAATTAACAAAAATAACTTTACAGAAATTTATTAGAGTGCTTAAAAAAGTAAGTTTATAAAATTACTTTTAGTAATTTATCAGAATTTATATATATATATATATATATATATATATATATAATATATATATATATATATATATATATATTATATATATATATATATATATTTTAAATGCTGAAAACCCCCAAAATGAAAATGTGAGGTTGCCCGGATTCGAACCCGGGACCTCATGTTTAACAGTGTACTGTCTTAACCAGTGAACCAAGGCTACAGCCGCGGTTTAACTTGGTTTGAAAATTTTTTAAACACAAAGTACCAGATTTCCCCATTCCCTTAGAACCCTAAATCGATTGGGCCACAAATTGAACGTCAAATCGATTGTGTTAATGGATACAAACATGGGGCTTTGATTCCCCGTGTAAATACGAACAAAATAATGTGTCTAATTACCCGTTTTGATAAAGAATTGAAGATGAACAATATGAGGATCGAGTCGTGACCGAGCCTTGTTTCAATATGTGAGCAAACGACTAAGAAAACCAAATTAAACTTGTGTGAAGCTTCGTATAGTGATCTTGATGCAAAGCCCTCTATCAATCGATGGTTAGGAGGCTCGGAATGTGATCAACGAGTGGATGACAGTTTGCGACGAAAGTGCTAAACGAGTTCTAAGTTTGTGTTTGATTCAGGTGAAATTGAGAGATGTAAACGATTAAGATTGCTTAGATGATTGATTAGGTGTGTTTAATTAAGTTATTATTACGATTTAAGGGACGACGGTGGTGTCATTGAAGGTTCGGTTATAGAATTGTTTGAGGTTGTAACCGGTGTTTGAAGATGATTAATTGATGAGCATAAGTTCGAAACGTTCAAATGAACCGATTGGAATGATTTTGGTACCAAAATTTAAGGGTTTCGGGTGGATTTGGGGGTCACCGGCGCCGCGCCGGACTTGGCCGGCCGGCGGCCGGAAATACGGGGAAAGAGAGAAAGGGGGGTTTGGGTTTAGTTAATTTACACCATTAGTCCTTGCGGTTTCCAGTTTATTATTTCGTGCCCAAACTTTCTTTTCAATGTTTCTAAATTGACAAAAAGGCCCCTTGAACTTAAACTAAGTTTAATGCTTAAACATTTTCAAGTTTAGAAATTTTCATTTCACCTTTAATGTTCTTATTATTATATTATTATCATCATTATTATATTATTGTTATTATTATTATTATTATATAATCATTATAACCTTACAAATTTAAAAGAGCAATTAAGGTAAATTTTCATAAGCAACCCATCAGTTTCATGAATAACACAATTAGCCCATGCAAGAATTTAACAAGGCTAACTTTAAATTAACCCAAATTACAAGATGTTACAAAGGTATTGGAAGCTTCGAGGAGCTGGAGGAGGACTTCCTAGGAATTTCAGTCAGCAGTGATTGTCCGCTAAGGATCCAACTGAGTTGCACAACATCAAGAGAGGCGATGGTGAGTCCATTGAAAACTTTATCACATAGTATTCAAAAGAAACCATGTAGGTACGAGGAGCCGGGGAGACGATCCAAATTTTGGCTTTCATCCACGGGGTGAGAAATGATGAGTTGGTAGAAAGATTCCACGAGCATCGTCCTAAGATAGTGGATGAAATGTTAGAGAGAGCCAAAGCATTTGTCAGAGGAAAGAAGGCGTACGGACAGTTAAAAGAAAAGGAGCCGAAAAAACTTATGTCTCCTGTGTGGGACCCATAGAAGAGACCGGGAGGGTCGAGGTCATAGGAGAAACCACGCTTCCAGCCATGATACCCCCAGCGAAGCCCACCTTTCAACCTCGTTTCGCATCCCCTGTCGGAACCCACAAGGTCCCAATGTGACCCTCCCACCTTTGACTAAAACCCCTAGCGAAATTCTAGCTACAGAAAACATCAACTTCACCAAGCCCACACCATTGAAGCCTGGAGTGAAGAGAGACACAAGCAAGTACTACGAGTTCCACAAGGAAAACGGACATGCGACACATGATTGTTTCTCGTTGAAACGGCAAATAGAACTGGCAATAAAAACCGGAAAGCTCGCACACCTACTAAGAGAGCTGAAGAAAACACCTCAAGCAGGAGACAAAGGAAAGAGATATTCATGATGAGGGTCGCAGAGTGTAGCGTCAAGTGTCATTCTGACCACATGGAGCCTTGAATGGCCCAAGAAATTCATTCCCTCCAATTAATGGCGCGGGAGTTTTGCCAATGGCCCTCTAACGATTTCTGCCATCATCGCATGGCATCGTGGTACACATAATATATGTAGATAGTGGGAGTAGTACATAAATTATGTACGAACACTGTTTTTTGCAGCTTGATGAGGAAATTAAAAGAAACCTGGATACAAGGACACACCTACTCACTGGTTTTGCAGGAGAGATAGTACAGACCCTGGGCCAGATACAACTGCCAGTCGTAATAGGTAACCACGCAGGATGGCGGGAAGTTACCATGACCTTCCTGGTTGTGCTATCGGATTCGTCTCACAATGTCTTACTTGGAAGGCCGTGTTTGTGCATGCTTGGAGCGGTCATATCCACAGTTCATACCGCAATTAAATTCCCCAACCCGACCGGGGTTGTCACTGTATATTCCAGCAAAGAATGCAAGGATGTAAAGGCAATCACTCCAGGAATAGCAGCTGGAGAAGACGAGTTGATATGTCCAACATTGGAAAAATGGGTAATTAACCCTCTCTTCCCAGAACAAAAAATCACCATCGGGGACAACTGGGAGATGCCACTAAAGAACGACTTCATCATCTGCTGCAACACAACTTAGACATTTTCGCATGGCAACCAAATGACATGGAACGCGTTCCCCATAACATGGCCGAGCACAAGCTGAACACACGTTCATCAAAAGAGCCAATTGCCCAAAAGCGTCGACACATAGGCCAGGACGAAGTCAAGCCGTGGTTGAAGAAGTCAAGAAGCTGCTGGAGGCGGATATTATCAGAGAGGTACATTATCAAACCTGGGTGGCTAACCCGATAATGGTAAAGAAGAGCGATGGCACATGGAGGATGTACATCGACTTCAAGGATCTTAACAACGCTTGCCCTAAGGATTGCTATCCACTCTCGGATATTGATTTGAAGGTGGATTCCTTGGCAAGCTTTCCCCTAAAGTGTTTCCTGGATGCATACAAAGGATATCACCAGGTGCAAATGGCGCCCGAGGATGAAGATAAGACGGATTTTTACACAAATATTGGCATCTTTTGCTTCACCAAGATGCCATTTGGTTTGAAAAACACAGGTGCAACATACCAACGATTAATGGATAAAGCTTTTTTACAGCAGACAGGAAGAAACAGTGAAATCTATATGGATGATGTGGTGATAAAAAGTAGCGATGAAGAAGCCTTGCTCGCAGATATCGCCTAGACTTTCCAAACTTTGAAGACAATCAATATGAAGTTAAACCCCAAGAAATGCTCATTTGGAGTAGAAGAAGGGAGGTTTCTGGGTGTGATCATGACAAAGAAAAGGTTGGAGGCTAACCCCGAGAAGGTGGCACCCGTACTCAATATGCCACCACCCAAATCCGTCAAAAAAGTGCATACACTTAATGGGCGATTGGTAGCCCCGAACAGGTTCATGTCGAAGCATGCTGAGCGTGCTTTGCCTTTCATGACTACTTTGCGCAACTGTTTGAGCAAGAAGGATTTTGTATGGACAAAGGAAGCATAAGCAACATTTCAGCAAAATGAAATTATACTTAAGCAACCTGCCCAGGCTAGTAGCTCTTTCCCCAAAGAACGACTGGTGGTGTACCTATCCGCAGGAGAAGAAGCCGTAAGCGCGGTGCTGATGACAAACAAAGAAGGAGAACAAACCTCAATCTATTTCATCAGCGGAGCTCTCAAAGACCCAGAAACCAGGTATTCACCTATGAAATACTAACTCTTGCTTTAGTGCATGCTTCCAGGAGGTTGCGAAGGTACTTTCAGGCCCATGTGATTGAGGTTTGGACTAGCCAACCTATACAACAGATACTGAGAAGGCTAGAGATATCAGGAAGGTTAGCAAAATAGGCCATCGATTTGGGGGTCTTTGAGATAGAGTACAAGCCAAGGGTTGCAATCAGGGGGCAGGTCGTAGCTGATTTTTTAACAGAGATGCCACAAGAGAAAGAAGGTCATAATGCCAATGAGAAACCCACGAGTCAGGACGACAGGGAATGGTGCTTGCATACTGATGGCGTATCAAACGACGAAGGGTCAGGCGTCGAAATGATACTAGTGGGGCCTGAGCAGGAGGAAATAACTTACGCTTTAAGGTTGGACTTCAAGAGCTCTAACAACGAAGTAGAGTATAAGGCATTGTTGGCTGGCTTAAGGATGGCCAAGCAAATGGGAATCCAGACACTCCACGCTCATGTAGACTCATTACTGGTAGCAAACCAGGCCAACGGGTCCTATGATGCTAAAAGAAGACAATGAGGCTTTACCTGGATAAAGCAAAGAGCATGATCAGTAGTTTCAAAAAGCTTTGCATCTCACACATCCCGCGAAGCAAGAACAAGAAGGAGGATGCCCTCAGCAAACTAGCCTCCGTCGCCTTGGGCACCTGGCAAAGGAAGTCAAAGTGGAGGTATTACAGGCGCCGTCAATCGAAGAAAAGGATGTGGCCTTTGTAGAAGGTATAGTGGAGGAATGTTGGATGAGCCCGATTATCAGGTTTCTGGAAAATGGAGACCTGCCGGAAGAGAGAGGAGAAGCTCGTGCAATACAAGAAAAACCCTTACATTATGAATTACTGCAAGGAGTCCTGTACCGAAAGTCATATATGGGGCCGCTGCTGCATTATCTCACGCCAGATGAAGCCAACTACGTTACCAGGGAGATACACGAGGGTATATGTGGGATACATGCAGGACCAAGGATGGTGGTAGCGAAGGCGATGGGAGCAGGGTACTACTGGCCAGGTATGAATAGGAGTGCTATGGCCGAAATCCAAAGGTGTGAAAGTTTTCCAGAAGCACGCCCCCATGTGCCACCGTCCAAAAAGCGATATGATATCCATCAGCGTTGCTTGGCTTTTACAGAAATGGGCAATGGACATCGTTGGTTCATTTCCGGAAGCGGCTGGAAGAGTTAAGTTTCTACCGGTAGCTGTCAACTACTTCACAAAATGGGTAGAAGCCAAAGCACTCGTGACGATTATGAGGCAGCAGGTTAAGAAATTTGTTTGGGAGAATGTCATATGTCGTTTTGGTCTTCCGTGTTCATTGTAACAAATAATGGCAAGCAATTCACTGAAAATCCTTTCAATTCGTGGTGCGAAGATTTGAAGATCCAATAGATTTTAACTTCGGTAGCCCACCCCCAAGGCAATGGTCAGGTTGAAAGAGTGAACAGTTTTATCATAGAAAGAATCAAGACGCATCTGGGTTTAGAAGGAAAGAGTGGCTCGTAGAACTACCAAGCGTCCTTTGGGCCCATAGAACCATGCTAAAGACCAATCACGGAGAGAAACCCCGTTCAGTCTGACCTATGGATCAGAGGCCATGATACCTGCTGAAATTGGGATGCCATCAACTCGTGTCTTACAAGTCTCACGAACCAACAACGAGGAAGAACTTCGTCTAAATCTGGACTTACTTGAAGAACGAAGGATGATAGCGGCTATTCTTGAGGCAAGACAGAAGAAGGAAGTAGAAAAATATTACAATTCAAGGGTGAAGAAACAATCTTTCAAACCGGGAGATTATGTATGGCGAAGCAATGAAGCAAGTCGGGTGGAAAGCCAAGGAAAGCTTGGATCCCGTTGGGAAGGTTCATATCAGGTGATTGAAGCAGGGATGAATGGAGCTTACAAAATAGGGAAGTTAGACGAGACGCCCATCCCACGAACATGGAATGGAGCTCAGCTCCAGCGATGCTACATGTAATAGGTAGTAAAATCTTAACGATGTAACTCGTTTTTCATTAAGAAGGCGCATGCGAGCACAAGTAGTTACACCAGATTAATAAATCTTTTATATAACCAGTGTCATAACAAGCATAAACCATAATGACGCGTGAGTAAAGAAAGAGAAGCGAAATACCAATGCAATCATTCAAGTGACGTTTGTGAACAGTACAATAAGTAACCAAACAATTTAATGTTTGCCAAGCTAAGTTAAACGAAACCACAAGAAATAATGACAAAAGAAAACAAATAAGCAAGTACAGGCTATTCTCGAGGTTTGATAGTAGAAATCGTTGTTCTTAACCAAATTACAAAGAAAACCAAATGTGTCGCTCCAAACACATGGTTATACTTTGGCAGACAATTAGAGCCACTTAACAATGTCCATTTCCATTTGGCTAAAAACCCAAGCCAGAAAAATAGCTAACTTGAAATCAAAACGAGTGAGAAGGTACCAATATGTCGAGTATAAGGAAAAATAATATCTTTTATAGTTTAAATAACAACGATAACCAAAAAATACCTTGATGCATAGGTTCCCGGCCAAAGTCAAAGTCGCGGCCTAAGCTCCATTAGCGGCCGAAGTTACGAATCACAGCTAAAAATGTAACCATAATTACATTGTGAGCAAATGGCAAGTCGCGGCTAAAAGCGGCGACCATGAAGCAAGAGCTATAGTCAAAAGCCGCGGCCAAGTGGCGGGTCGAAACCAGAAAAGCCACAAAGTGGCAAGCCTCGACAAGAAGCTACAACCAAGGGGAGTACTGCGGCCAAAATTACAACCATATTATGGATAAATGACAAGGTGCGGCTAAATGCCGTGACCACAAATCTAGGTGCGGCTAAGAGCCGCGACCGAGAAGCAATTCACAGCTAAGAGCCATGGCCAAGAAGCAATTCACGGCAAAGAGCCGCGGCCGAGAAGCAGTTCACGGCCAGAAGCCGCGGCCAAATAGCAGGTCGCAACCAAAAAAGTAAAAAAATAATAATAATAATACAACCATCCCAGCCGCAGCAGGACTCACCCTACGCCGCGGCTTACCATCATTTCGCTCAAATCCATGATCTCTCACGATTGCTTGGTCTCGTTGCGGTTTGGTCACTTCCGGTCAAGGTTTTGTTTAAGCTAAAGGTGAGTCAGAGCAGCAACTGCGACGCGAATGGCGGTCAACATTGGTTTCCAAAAGAAAGTCAAGAACATGTAATAAACCAAGTTACAATCAAGAAAGTCGAACAAACCCAATAACCAACCACAGTTTACAAACATACATATAGAGCGCCAAAAGTCCAATACCATTACAAAAATAAACAACATAAAGTCGAGTACATGTTTAGAAACATACACACACACAAAAGGAGAAAAGACACCCAAAGATGAACCAGCTAAACTTGAGTAGGGCCTTCAGCTATAGGGGTCAGGAACGACTTGATCTCCTCACTGGTCGAGTCGCACATAGCCGCAATAGTCTCCGCCATGGGAAAAGTAGCCTTATCAAATGAGTCAGATTCAGCTCATAGTTTCTTCAATGCATTTTTGTCAAAATTCTTGGATGCCTTGGGTTTCTTGCCCTCTGCAGTGAGGCGAGCTCCATCCAGCAGACCTACATTATACCCCACTTTGTCTGACAGGTTGTTGATCCAGGCTAAAATATCAAGGAATTCGTCACTATCGCTAATCTTGTTAAAGGCCAAACTCACACCATCTGACATGACCTACCTCCTCTCAGACGCGAGACATTTAACCTGCTCTTCCAGACCAATAATACGGTTTTTAGAAGTTGTCTTGCTATCTTTCAGGCGTTTCACGGCAGCGTGCTGAATACAAAGCTCCTCACGAACACCACCAAGTTCATGGGCAAGTTGCCTTTCCGCAGCCTTAGATGTGTCACAACGGGATTTGAGAGACAAATTCTCAACCTCCAGTTTAGACACCTACTTCTTAAGATCATGGATCTCATTGACACCATCCACCCAACGGCCATGAATCTCAACAAAGAAAACAAACTACTCGCCACGGCCAAACAACCGGCGTTTGACAATTCTCTGTTTTTCAAATCTTCCCCACGATAAAATTCAGCAGGAGTACGAGACGCAAACATAAATTCTCTACATGACTCCAGAGTCTCGAAGGTGGTTCATTTAGTCAAATCCCAATCAGGAACAAATTTCTCTTCCGCGTTCAGGTCAGTGTCTTTAGAAGAAGCAGCCATCTTTCATTTATCGGAGCCACCAACAGATGGGCCATCAGAAGACAGGGCGAAGAACTAGCACTACCTGACTCTGAGCTGGAAGACGCCACAGCCGCGGCTGAGGGCCCTGCCCCGTGAGCCGCGGCAGACCTATTGGGGGAGACAGCCACGGTTTGAGCCCCGGACCACCCAACCCTTTTTGGCGATTCATTTTGGGTCGGCTCACAGGGGCCGCATTTTCGTCATAACTTTTTCGTTACCAAGAGGGCGGTGGTATAGATTCACCTGGTTGAACGACAAAGCCAACTGTTGTCTCCAATATAGGAGTGGCACCCACAGACAAAACCTCAACCTGTTTAGAAACATCTTCCTTGACAGAAAGCTTCATGCGCTCGAATAGCCCCATACCTATAAAAGCACATCATACAAACGATAATTAGGCACATGAACGTACACATTGAGGCATAAAGGGGGAAGCAACTTACGTTTCCCTTGATAAGTCATGAACGGAACCATGTTAAGGTCGATCCAATTACGACTAACACCGGCCATCATGAAGAAGTGCTCAGAATACCTACGAAGAGGAGTTGGCTTGGCTTTCAAGAGGTCATAGGCAGACATGTCAAACGTGTCAGGCTCGGGAAAAGGGTCTTGAATGCACTTACTACTTTCCAACCAGTGCATCTCAAAAGGAACTATACTAGCTGAAATAAAGAAAAAATGGTCTTTCCAATGTTTCAGGCTGGTTATGGTTTGTAACACTAGAGGAGGTTTAGGCGCTTTTCTTTTCTCAAAGGTTAGCCAATCGCCTACCCTAGTCAACTTGTAAAACACCCTGAAAGGTTTGCTTCAGGTTCTAAGCTAAGGGCACGACACGATATCTCAAAATGATATACCTTGACTAATCCTAAGGGAACAAGTTGAGACAAATGAATATCATAATGCCTAAGAAGCGAACACAAGAAACGACTAACTGGGTTCCGAAATTAAAAAGCTAAAGAAAGAAGTATAAAGGGGTATCATCCCAGCCGGAGCGTCCTTCACGGACGACGAATGAGGAGGGACAAGAGGACTAAGATCGGGGGAGATGCCATAGCGAAGCACGAAAATATTTAAGAAATCTTGAGAAATAACAGATTTTTGAAGACCCATATCATTCCTACAATCCATTACAAACGCAAAAGATGAAAAAGAATTCAAAGAACTTACCAGAAAGATTTGTGTTCTTAGATGAGAGATATGAGAGAAACCTTGAACAATGGAAAAATGAAAACAAGAGAAGAAGAAGAGTGGGGTGGAGAAAAAGATTGTTAAGAATTTATAAGGGCAAGGCCTAGGAAATCGACCCACCAAAAGGCGGCTATGGGGGCCATAAATCGAGGGAGAAAAGCCCGAAGGCCGAGGGACTGTACGACGGCCACGACTCAAGGGAAAAATACCCGACGACCGAGGAAACGTGTGGCGGCTAACCGGTCGCGACTTTGAGGAAAACGGCCCAAAGGCCAAGGAGCTATGTGGCGGCAGAGGGCCACGACCCGAGAAGAAGAGAGGCCTATAGGGTAGGAAATGATGTGATGGAGCCGAGACCGGGGCTCGAGGCATGATTGAAAGGTATCAACAATCTTTGTCACATCAGTTGAAAAGACGACAGGAACGTACAACCGTCAAAACAATTATTATTATTCCGATGGCATGCTTGACACCATGACATTGGACTGGGGGACATGAAGTGGTATCACCCCAAAACTAAAGCAAGGAAGTACTCAGGTATGGATTACGATTGAGATGCGGCCCACCTGAACCACATTAAAGCTAGACCGCAGCTCACCCAAACTGCATTGGGCCCATGCCGCGGCCCACCAGAGCTACGTCGGAACCATGTCACGGCTCACCACCATAAAGCATATCGTGGCTGCAAAGAGCATGAAAGCAAGAGCCCAAATCCGCGGCTGTGGCAACAAGCCTAATACCGCGGCTGGGCACATTAAAACCAAATCGAATGCTCAAATTCATAAAGCCCCCGTGTTCAACACTTATGAAAACCTTCACGTAAATTTGGTAACCAAGGAAACCGTTCATTGGTTACAAGGGAGTATTAAAGAATCACAATATGACAAAACGAATAAAGCCAAAACATTGACAGAAGTTCAGAGCAGCCACCAAATCCTCAAGTCAACTACAAAGACAAATTACATAAATGCCAATCAGAAACCCTTTGCACTGGAAAGGTATAAAACCCCTGGCTAGGGAATTTCAGTCCCATATCATTGACCACAGGCTTCCAAGAGTAGAACCATGTCATATATGGTCCCTATCCATCAACACTATAAATACTTCTTCTATTCCAAAGGAAGAGAACATTCTCAAAACACTTCAATATAAGCTATTACTTATCTCCCTTTAAAAGCTCTCTTAACACAAATACTTATTCTCACGCCGGAGTGTGATCTCGGGGAGGAAACCTTTTTGCCCGAGCCGAGACTCACGGTGTTGTCTTGTCTCGCAGGTACTCCTCTCAGCCGAGGTCAAGCCCAGTTGAAGTCCGGGTCAAGCTCCAGCGGATCCTCGATGTTCTGCCCAGTCGAAGCTAAGCCCAGCCGCATCCTGCTTCACAACAGTCAAGGCCAAGTTCCAACCTGACCCTTGGTAACAACCCCATTCTCGCACTGCTCCCAGGTCTTAATCCCTTATTTAGGATTTGTGTAGCAACATACACCAAACATTACCTTAAGTTGCTTAAAGCTTTTTACTCTAGTGACGTTAATGATTGCCCTAACTAATGTGATGTGGGTTTAAATTTTGCAAGTGAAAGATTAAATGGAACTTAAGGAGGAAAATTGTTGCTACTTTTTTTTTATCTTAGTGAGTTATGTGTGCAAACCTTAAACTTTTCTTTTTTAATGTGTTAATGATTTTTATGTTCCATAAATCTTATAATCAATGAGTCAATACATGTGTATACATACATATGTATACAGTGTATGTTAATATTTCATATCTAGAAACTCTGAGGGCGATACAAGTATTTAAGATACAAATGAAAACTTTCAGATCTGTTATATTTCTTGTCTTCTCGACCCACAACTAAGGTTGTGACACATGACCGTCCCGCTAGAAGGGCAAAAAAAACCACACATACACTACAACAATCAAGATGGTATATGTATATGAAATGTATCTAAACGTAGTATCTATGCAAGTTTTATGGTATATATGAAAATTGTCATTGGGTTGATGGGAGAGACTAAAGAGTAAGGAGATATCTGAAAGGGATCAATTCCTCTTTTGTACGGGACGAATGAGTCAAAACGTAACAGGCCGAAGTCTAATGAAACAACCAAGAACAAACCTCAAGCCTAAACCCACTCGACAAGGCGCTCAACTGGGATACTGTAACAAAAGTGGCTGAGCAAGTATCATTGAAAAGGAAGAACATGTAGGTTCAACAATTATATCAAGGTGGTGATGTTCATCTCATGATGGTGCTCTAGTCGATGTAGTGGTGGTTTAATCCCAAAATAAGATAGTTCAAAAAATAAGAAAATCATTTACTTTCACTTTTGAAATGGGTAAAAGTTCAACACATTGATGCACACACAATTGAAGACATAAATAAGCTTTGAACACACAGCTAACGGATGCTGAACAAAATTAGTATGGAAAACAACTCATTTCTATACCGCATTCTTTGAACTTCAACAACTACACATATGTTAAGTGAAAAAACATCTGAATTGAATGTACAAATAATACAGAACTCTGTAACAATAAACAACAACTCTGTAGAACCCAAAACACACAACTGAAACTGCAAAACCGATGGTCATTGGTTCCACCATGTTGGCTTGAGCCAACACCACATCATATAGAAGCTGCTCAAACCATATGTGTGATGGCCACTTCCATCAAACGCGTGTGCGGGACACTCAAAGTAGCAATCCCCCTACGGCAATTTTTCCTCAAAAAAGCGTAAAAGTAATTTATGGCCAATTTCTTAGTGAACCAGGAGTCTTTTCGTGCCCTGATAGATACATGACCAAGAAGATAAACAACCCCTGATTCCTTGGCAGCATGTAGAAGCATGAGCTCGTTTTCAAGGCTCTTGTCTTTAACAGGTTGCTAGAGTTGTTTTGGGGCTCGTGTGAAGTGCTTGCTTCTGAGGTTATGGGGTGTTTAGTGGCTTTGTTTTTGTATTTGGATAAAAGAGGGGCACCAAGTGAATAGACAGACCCATTTGGATCAAGTAGAACGTGTGAGGATTCATCTTCGGAATCGGTATCGTCATCCCCATCACTTTCCAATGATCTTTCTTTTGCCTCTCGGAGAATGAACTTCTCAAGGCTTTCGATCAAAAGTTGCTCAAATAACTGGTGATTCTCCCTATGGACATCCTTATAGCCATATCTGTAAGAATACGTATATTAAACCCATGTGTTAGGTGGTTCCCAAGTCTCTTAATAAATGGGCGGGTCATGTGGATAGTTTTTGCATGACGAGTCAGGTTGAATTGAAGTGCTTTTTATCTGGAGTTCTTGGTTTTATAGATAATTATTGTGTCAAAAAGAGATTTTATGCATTAAAAATATCTTTAATCTTTTACCATTTGACCTGGTTCCATTTTACCTCTTTTCCCATTTGACCCTGACCAAATCAAACCATTGAAATTAGAAATCTGTATACAGGATCATGTTCAATTGCAAGGACCTAATGCCTCATGAAGCATGATCCTTAAAAGGAGGAGTTGATCGCCCTTCTTTATTGCCACATTGTTATTTATTAGAAAAAAGTAAAAGTTTAGGATAAGTCTTTTCAAAACCTGCCATTTTGACCACTCGCCAACCCACTTTGCCTTGCCTATATGAGCATAAACGAACACGCTACAAACCTAAAAAAAATAGTTACCTGGCAATACAACGAAATATGTGGTAGCTTTTTGGGCAAACTCTTCGGAACAAGAATCGCTCACTCGGAGGCACAAAAGGGACAGGTACATTTTTTATGCACACAAAAATAATCATTGAATGGACAGCTGGAAGAGTTGCGATAAATTGTCCAAATATTGTAGGCACACCTTTTGCCAGCTCATTGTAAAGCAATCCAATGCCAGGAGCTCTGACAGTTCCAAGATTGCTACCTAATTGGCGCATTACATCCATTGACATCTTTTTGGTGACCTCTGTTCATATTTCAGCTTGCTACCATAATTCCATATATACATTATGAAAAATACAACCATAGCGAACACTAATATGAGCCAGCTTCCATCCCTGATACCCCATAAAACTGATGAAAAGAATACAAACTCCAACCCAAGGAAAATGACAGAAAAACACATAACCAGAATGATGTTTATTTGCCATATAAGAAGCATTACAAGGATTACTAAGATAGTAGTCATCATCATCACTCCAACCTCAGCAATGCCTGTATTTTATATACAAATCAACATTAGACATAAGGAAAATTCCATACATGTTAAATTAACAAAAAAAGGCAAGACATTAAAAGAGCTGAACAGTCAAACAGATCAAAAGTATGCGAAAGTGTATTTTAAATGCATACGACTCCTTAATCGTAGTATTAAGAAAAGTTAGATATTGAAATAAAGTACATCATTTCATACATGTGGAAAAAAAGGCAAGACGTTAAATGAGCTGAACGTCAAACAGATGAAAAGTAGCCGAAGTGTATTTTTAAAGGCATACAACTCCATAAGACATTGTAATCATGTTTAACACAAAATTCTTTCGTAAAATATTTAACTGTAAGGGGCTGTTTGACAACTTCTGAATGATTAAGTGCTGAACCAATAAAAGGTTTGAACCATTAAGTGCTGAACCATTAAGAGGTCTAAACCATTAAGAGCTAGTATATCATTTAACTATTCAAAGGCAATGTCTGACCAATTCAGATAATATGTCTTAACCATTAAGCATTAGACCTCTTAACCATTCAGCATCGGGATAATACTTAACCATTCAGAGGTAAATGTCTTAACCATTCAGACATGTGCTTGCGAAACAAACAGTCTGAACCATTAAATGCTGAACCATTCAGACATCTGAACCATTAAGAGGCTAATTAAGAGTTTGCCAAACAACCCCTAAGTGTTTTAGGTCAACCAGATTCAAGCCGACCCCGTTCAATCCTGCTACCAAACATGACCATTTTGCTACCACTATATAGTAAACTATAAAAAGAATTGAGGTACAATCATAGATTTCAATGCTAATTCACATGAGTAAGAAAAGGACCACCATGCAAATAAACAAGTTTATGAGATCCTCTTATTAAATTAAATTGGGACCCTAGTCTCAAGTTAAGAAGAAAAAAGGACAATGCATCTATTAATTAATAAATGATTGGTCATCAGATTAAAGAAAACATTTGCAGAATAAGAGAAAACAAGGAATACCATATGCATTTCCAATCTCTTCAGTGTTTGCAATAAAGCAGACAAGTAGAAGAGCAGCACCCAGCAGGAACCAGTTAATTACTGGTATATAAATCTGACCCATGAATTTGCGAGAAGTATGTATAATTTTTAGACGAGGAAAACAACCAAGTGCTATTGACTGTTTGACACAAGAAAAAGTTGCTGTTGTCATTGTTCTACTAGCAATCAATGCTGCAACATTAGCGATTAGGAAGACCAGCCAAAAAGCACCATCTGCAGGCAGAACACAATATACACCAAGTATTAGCCACGAGATCCTCTTGCACCGCTAAGCTTAAAGATTTCTTATACAGGTGGAAATATCAACTAGTTTATTTATAAATGGGTCAATTCAGATTAAGTTATTTTTTTTCTCTAACGCATCAAACGGGTAAACAGAAATATAGCTGTTGAAAGAAAAGGGTGAAAAAGTCAGACATGGTGTATTTTTAAGGATGTTGTCATAAAAAAAGTAACCTACTATGTTGTGCCAATTAGTCATTATACTTGGTCAACTGTTCTATTTTCACCATTTTTATTGATTTGTAGAATGACCAATGTAAGCATTTGAGAAAGTATGTTGCTCTTTTACAAAAATTTCCTTGTTTTTAGTGCATAAGACATCTTAAATATTTTATTCAAAGCAAATTATTACTGAAAAGTATGAAATGCTATACAATTTTTGTAATTGTATTTTAGAGTACTGCTTATTAAAATTTTTAAAAAAAGTGAGCTGGGTCAATTCAATCCTGAGTTCTCGACACGTTTGGATCTGTAGCAAAAAATACTCAATGAGCCTATGGTCAGAATAAAAGAAGCAAAATGAAGTTAATGTGCGCCAGGCTGGCAGAAACAGAAAAGGAGACCCACTTGGGATAGAAGAAAAGAAAGGCTGTTGTGCATGGCCATTGTTATCCATGAGGTATGCAGCTTGACCCAAGTAACCCAGCAAAAGGCACGGAAGTACAAGGAAAGCAAAAATTAGCTGCAAAATACAGATTCCATCTAAAGTAAATCAAATGAAAGCACTGTAAACAAGAAAGTGGGCATAAAATCATTAGCAATACGTGTTTGCCTTACCTGGATAGCTCCCACAGAAAAATAGCAAAGATCTGCAAACATTGCTTCTGAACCTGAAGATACCAGAAGAAAAGAAACAAAGGTTTAAATTATAGTTACACAAACCAACTTAAAGCTAACTGCAGCTAATTTGCATGGTTCTTTTCAGTTGCTTACCCTAATCTTATCAATTAATCTAACATTCTCGACTATGGAGAAAAGTGATGAAAAGAGAGTATAACAATTTTTTCCTGTTTGTTCAAGAGTTGAAAGATAGGAATGCTTAAAAAGTTTTCATTTCTCTTCTGAATGTAGTTGAGACTGGAGAGGAAGGGAAAGGAGATCGTCAAAAAGAAAAATATCATATCCAACTTTATGTTGATCTTGTAAGCATGCTACAAAAATTACAATGTAAACATATATTCGTATAGAACAGGGGATATTTTAATTTTACAATCTTATATGGTACAACTACAAAATTATTAACTGTGTGCCATCTAGTGTATTCAGAGCTTTTATTTGAAATTTGGTCTTATGCTTCATACATTTTTATGTTACAAATTTGGATGCATTATTATTTGCACATAATGTAGATTATAAAGATCAGTAGCATTATTTTGTATATAGGTTTGATCCACATGAATGTGAACGGATCCAAGGGAGTGGTTTATTTAAATGGGTAATTTACTGAATGAAATATGATTTGTATCAATAATTGGCTCAGTGGATCATTTTTTTAATCGGTTGGCACAACCTAATGGGTCGAGTCATATCAAATGTAGATCATGATCTAGTCCACATACATGCTAATCAATAACACTTTGTTAAGAGTTAGGTAATGTGGATGATACAGTATTTAGAATTCCTGAAGTTTGAGGAACTGTAAAAAGAAGCAACATAAACAAATAAACAAATAACTAACAATTAACAAAACATCAGTTTCTATGTTATACAAGCATTAAAGTCTTATCTTTGCATTATTTTGTGATTTCTATTGTTCAAATGATAAAACTGGTTTAACTACCTCAAAAAAAACAAAAACAAAAAAAAAAACAGAATGCATCCTTGAAAACATTGTATTTAGGTAAAGGAAAATGGGCCAAGTTTACTTATAAATGGATGGATTTAGGTTAAGTTTTACTTCAAATGTCCTTAATAACTTTAAACTAAATTTAGGTAAAGGAAAATGGGCCAAAATACCTAAAATGTATGCTTAATCTATACAGCCTCCTAAATCTTTTGTTCATACTTTCATATTATATTAAGTAATAAAGTTTTTGTTATCATATGTAGCATGTTAACAATTAATATAGAAGTTTAAGAACTAGACAAAAAAAACTTTTGTGGCTCAACCCAATCCAAACATAAGCTAAAGGTTACCCATCTTGCACCAAACTCGTTTCAACCCATTACCCAATCCAAACAACACGCTCAAGTTTCACCTATAAGACACAAGACAAGCTCAAGTTAAATTATCAGCCTAAGCACTTACCTGTTGCACACAATAGACATCCACCCAGAGAATACCAAGCCTTAGCCAAGTCCCTTTTGAAATAGTAATAGATGTGAACAGGATTAAACGCCTTCAAGACACTGCTGTCATGTTTCATTAGGTTGTAGATGCCAATTCCGCCAAGGGAGCAAAACCATATAAATAAAGCAGGTCCAATAGCAAGCCCAATCTTACTTGTTCCAATTCTTTGAACACTGAACAAAACAATAAGATATGCAACTGAAATCATCACCACATGATCTGCATTTAAAAAGAAGATACGAATAATGGTCAAAAGAATATCTTGATGATCGAAAGGAACATTATATTATGATAAACTACATATACATAAACAGACATTAATACAGATCAGATAGCATAGCTATAAAATCTTGACATTATACGAACTATATATTATTGGGTTAATAAGGATTAGTTGTAGCATCATATCACCTTCCTCAACCATAGGAACTCCAAGCTTCAGCCCACGAACGGCAGACATGACTGCAACAGAAGTAATTAGATAAGATTAAATTCAAATAGATCCCTCCAAGATTTCTTGACAAAAACACCACAAACTTGATATCATAAAAAGTTTGTGTATCAGAAATATATCAAAGATTCAAAGGTACCACAAAAATAATTGAGGAAGGTACTAGAAACCTGACATTGCAGGCGTAACAACCCCATCAGCTATCACCATGGAAGTACCAGCAAGGACCAACATCAAAAGAAGCTTTTTCAGCCTTAATGAAGCTTCAAGGCGCTCCTTAAGTTTCAGTGACCTCTCAAGTTCTGCAGATGGAACCTTCAACTTGAAGCTTGATATACGTGTATCAGAAGCAAGCTGATTCGGGAGTAGACTAACCTTAGCATGCCTACATATAAGTGAATATAAAGCAAATGTACCACCTGCAACAAACATACCCAAAAAATCAAAGACCATTTACATGAGAGGGCTATCCTTTTGCAATGACAGAAGCAACTTACGAAAAAACTGTTTCCACATGTGAGCATAAGATAAAAACAAAGCACGAACTAATAGTAAAACTTACCTTCACCATCATCATTTGCCCAAAGAACAATAAGGACATACTTGATCAGTGGGATCAAAATTAGTGTATATATAACAAGAGATAGAGCTCCAATAACATCTTCTTTTCCTCTATTGGAGCCTTGTTGAACATCACACTGAAAGTATACAGTGGACTCGTCCCAACATCCCCAAAAACAACCCCTAGTGTTTGAAACGCCAGTTTAATGCTTTTACTAAAAGTAAGATCCTGCAAAATACAATCTCAAAATCAGAGAGGCTGACACTCATCATAATAGTTCATCAGCAACTCCTATCACCTTCCAAATTAACAGTTTCCAATTGTCTAAAGTGACAAAACATTTCTACACATTAAGTACTTAGGTCAAAACATTACACCAAATTGAAGCATAACGGTTTACACAAGCTAAATCAGCTATGATAAACACAAGTAGTGTTCAAAATTCGAACTCATACCTCCAAATCAATCCGTTGAGCTCCTGAAACCTCAAGCGTTTCCACATCTAACGAATCGATCCTCGGTCCAGTGCGAATCAACCTGTGGTCTGCTGCATTATCTTCATCCTCAGAATCCATCCCATTCCGCAACGGCAACTCATCATCTCCGTCATCATCGATCTCCGAATCATCTGCGTCTTGAAACACCCATCGGTGAGATTCAACTGAATCCATCGAAGTCAATCCTCCATTGCCCTTGCTTGTGCTCGCACTCAGGAACCCCTCCTCTTCCGCCATTCGGTAGCCTTGATCGTGTGTTGTTCTCATTGCAGTTATTAATGGAATCAACGATGATGATGATCGGACAGTTGTAACTCCATTATCGTCAAAAGTGGTGAATACTGATTACAAACCCTGATTTTTGCTCTGATGGTGCCGATGTGGTTTATGTTGAGTTGATTAATTTAAAGCTTGCTCATGTGAACAACTTCTTTTAGTGTTTTTTTTTTATAATATCTTGTGGGTTTGCTTAAGAAACCTTATTAACACCAATTGCGACGCTTGAACCACGTTATAAACGGAACGGAGACAAAAGTAAATTATTCTGTGGGGAGCGAAATCTATGTATTATTAAAATATTTATGTTACTGGATTGAAAATTAACATTATTCATGAAAAAAATTAAGGTGAGGCCCTTCAATACCTTACTAAGCTTGCCCCTTGATTAACACATGGTGTACCTTATCTTGATGTGGTTCATTTTCTATGTATACAGATATAAACATATTTTTACGAGCGCTTACACAAGTATATGGGTGTATAGCATACGTGTATGGGTATGAGAGTGTACACGAAGATAAGCGTATGCGTCTATATGTGTATGAACTAATAGCATATGTTTACAAGTGTATAGCATATCAATCCATTGGTATAGTGAGACTATATTAAAAACATAAATGACTAATATGATAACTTAATGAGATGCTTTCCTTAATATATGCAGGATTGGTTAAGGGTCACTTAACACTTAGTTTTTCTTTCAAACTCACCTTGAACAACACTCGGATGAATGTAGAGTCAATAAGAGTTGATCACAATATAGTAAGTAATACAGAACACAGAAAGTAATTTTCAAGGTACTTGCATATATTGCTTCTCAACTCAATATTACAAGACTCTTACAAGCTTATCTTTTCGAGTTACAATGAGAAACTATATATAATACTACCTACAGCTGGATATACTTTGATACCAGTTGGGATCCTATAACTAAAACCTATACTACAAGACTATAGTTTAAGGTATCTCGGATAAAGTCTTATTTGAGATTGGTAGTCAGGACATGTCCCTGACTTACCTTTTGTCACCAACTAAAGTTAGTAATATGTACTATCGTAAAAAGGTAAACAGTGAAATAAAGTATGGTTAACTGCATGGCTCTTTGAGAAAATGCGATGCAGTATCAGAGGTCTGCAGCGGAGTATCAGAGACCATACTTATGTCCACTGGTTCATAGCAGTGTCTTCCGAAGGTTAAATGGCTTCGGAAGAACAAGTACGTCCGAAGCTGCTTATACTTTGGAAGAGGCTGCTTCTTCTAAGGCTTGGGAACTTCTTCTTTTCTTCATACTTCGAAAGTAGTCTTCTGATTGCTCTTCTAAGACTTAACCTTCGGAAGCATGCTCTTGACTTCGGAAGTAGTGTTCTGTCTTCGGAAGCTGATCTTTCACTTTATCTTCGGAAGAACTCTACAACCTTCGGAAGTTCCATGCTAAGCCTCGGAAGCCTTTGCATGTAGCACCAAAATTATTAAGTGATTTAGTTTTGGTTGCACCAGCCTTCTTCTTGATCTAAAAAACTCCCCCTAGGCTGATGCTACCAAAACCTCACTTGTTTATGCTTCTCAAAACTTTCAGCACCAAGGAGAGTAGATATTTATCTGTTTCCTTGTTCTTCCCTGATGTGGTGCTGAGAAGTTTGTACAAATCCTTAGTAGACAGGAAGTCCAGTCTGTCATCTTGGATGATATGTACCCTCTGTTGTTGCCCTCTAAAAAGAGTTAGTTGATGGAAACTGTAGTCATATTCCCATCTAACTATAGGTTCCAATTCAGGACCCTCTACCGTCTGTAGAAAGGCAGTGCCTTTGGTAGGAGGTCTTTCTTGTCTTTATGTCTTCTCAATCTAACTCTTCTTCAATCTTGGCCTTTGCAGTTAGCTCAGCTAGATGAAGACTGCTGAGATGATTTCTGATGAGTGCAGCAATTTCAGAGTTGGAAGGGTTGGAGAATGGCTTCTCTACTAACTCAGCAATATCAAATCTGCTAGAGTGTAACAGAGAGGTTGCATTAAGTTTGTTGACTTCGCCATTCTCCCTCTCAACAACAAAGTTGTGAGAAGTTTCATCAAACCTCCACTGGGTTATTCCTTTTCTAGGCACAAGAGACTGACTGGGAATCTTGTCCTCTTTCTTAGTATCCAGCAGAGTCACCAATTTCCTTCTAAGTTTCTTTTCTTCATCATTCAGTGAATCTGAGTTGAGACCTAGAAGTCTAGCTGTCTGGTCCAATGTTCCTCTAGGTAAATCAAGGAATTGATCTCTTGTGAGGGAACAAGAAGATCCATCAACATAGGTGGTATTGATAGAATCTTCATCACATGAGACTTCGCTCAAAGTTGTGCAGTTGATGAGCTTAGTCTTGATTACCTTGAACTCCTCAAGAGAGAGATGTTGAGAAGGCTGGGGGGATGGTTGTTGGGTAGGTTGTGGTTCAGAGGTTCTGGGAAGTTTTTTTGGTTGAAGGATAGGAAGTTTAGGTGGTTGAGGTGATGAGGCGGGTGAGGGTAAGGATGTGGGTTCAGGGGTGAAGGGCTCAGTCTTGATGGTGAAGAGTAAGGGTGAGGGACCAGGTTGTCGTTGAGTAGTTGTAGTGAAGGTCATCCCCTTTACCCTTCTGTACATCTCTTTTCTCTTTCCCAAGCGGATGTCAGCCTTGATTTCGCTGACAATCTGTTGGAGTGTCCTCTCTGACATGGGACCCACCTGCCTTCCAGAGAAGCCATGAGCCCGAAGATAGTCCTTCATCCAGGCTTTTTCACTGAGCTTCTGGTTGCAGTGGTCTTTGCTTCTTCCTCCTTCTTCTTCCTTTCCTTTAGCTTTTCTCTTGTAGCCTTTCTTCTCTCTTTCTCCATTTGATCCTGCTTTTTGTTGTAGAGCCAAAGGATTGTTTCATTGTCGTGTGGAGAGAGTTCTTGAAAATTGAAGCCTTTGGAGATTAGGAACTCTATCCTATCTCTCCTCTGCCGCAAGTCAGCCTCCTTCTGTTCTTCTTCTTTCTCTTTCTCTAAGGCCAACATGGCTGCTTCTTGTTGTTCTCAAGTTGCAGTCTGGTTGCCTTTCCAGTTCCACCAAATCCTCTAGTGGTAGCAGGAGTGTTTCTTCATTGGCAGCTCCCAATTGGATGAGCTGATCAATTATCTCTTCTCTCCTTTTATTGTTGACAGCCTTCTGATTGGCTGCAGCTGCTTTTGTACTAGCAGCTAGCAACTTCTCAGTTGGAAGTCTTCCATCCTTCTTTAATTTCTCAATCTTCTCCTCTTCCTGAAGCTCTTCCGCAGTCATCTTCCTTTTCCCTTTGTTATATTTAGAAGAGCCTGACTGTGGTGGTTCTTGGAGAGTGGATATTGATTGTGAGAGAGGCAGAGAGGGTGTCTGGGATAGAGGTTGCAGGATCGTTGAAGGGTGTAGAGTTACAACACAACAACACAAAGAGGAGATAAACTAAACTTAGATCAAACAGTAAACTGGATTAACCAAGTGGTGATACTAAGAACACAATTAATATATGAGACAAAACACAAAGAACACAAGTGTTTGGTTTTCAAGAATGCAGTATATTGCTTCTCTATGTTCTATTACAAGTGTTACAAAAGCATATTCGAAAGATACAAGAACATGAGATACTTATACAACATCCTACAGTCGGCTATACTTGAGAGCCAGCTGGATACAATTGACTACACACACACAAATCAATTGTAGAGTCAAAAGGCAGATTGCCTTTTGACTTGTGACTATGACATGCCATAGCTCACATCCTTATCTATTACAAAAAGGATAAAGTACATAAAGTAGAAAGTTACAGACTCAAGACCTCAATGTACAGTTACCAAAAGCATGGACCTTTTCACCAAACCATGTTAGTTGGTGACTTGCAGAGTTGCAGCGGAAAGGTGGCCAGCTTTATGGAACAGTACATCAGATAAAGCATGTTACTAAGAGTCTTCGGAAGAAATCTGTCTTCATGAACTGAAGCTTCGGAAGACTTTGTCTCCAAGGCTTCGGAAGATGTTGGTCTTGGCTTCGGAAGATTTCACACTTAGAGTATTTCTGTTGCACATGTGAAACTTCTGAAGTATTCCACTTTAATGCACTTGTGCAGCATGCAGGAAAGACTAAAGATGTTTAGGTTGCATCAGCCTCTTCATTAATCTCTACAAACTCCCCCTAGGCTGATGCTACCAAAACATTTAGAAAACTTCAGATATTAACAGTCCTCATTAGGATGATCACCATTCCTTTCTTCATAAGATGATCAGGATCCTTCAGGCTGTCAAAGTGTCTTCTCATGTCAAAGAGATCATGCAGAGGCAACTGAAACATATCTTGCCATGTATAGATGTCTTCAATGCCTTGATCTCTAATAACATGCCACCTTTCTGGATTTGTGGTGTATGTCCAAGACAAGATGGGTCTTCCTGATGCTAGAGGAGCTACAAGTTAGAATTGATTGAGCTTCCTCTGGCTGCACATGCTCAGGCTGTTCTGATTCATCCTGAGGTTCAGAAGGGGATGCAAGCTTCTTCTTTTCTTACACTTTGGTTTAGAAGCCATCCTTTTCCTTCTCTTTCCAAATTTTAACTAAGAAAACTGGCCTGCAGCACCAGATTAATCTTTACTGTTTTTCTCAGTTGGGACTTCCTCTCTCTTAGGTTCAGATGAAGAGGAGGTTGACCCTGCTGTGGATCCGAAGATGAAGCTTGCTGAGCATTAGCAGGAGGTCCGGGTTGTGTTGTGTCTGTTTGTTCAACCTTAACCTCCACTTCAGGTGGGGCCTGACTTGGAGTGAAGTGTAAGTCAGTGAGCTCTCCACTCTTAATCTTCTGCTTGATTACCCTGATATGCTCATCCATAGTGGATAGAGACATGGGTCCAAGTCTCCTTCCGGAGAATCCATACAGCTTCAAGAAGCTCATCATCCTCTGCCTATCAGCAGACTTCTTCATGCTCTTTTGGATGATGGCTCTTGACTTTGCAGCTTCTTCCCCCAGCTTCTTCTTGTTGTCTTTCTTCCTTGACTAACTCAAGCTCAAGTTGTTTTAAATACTCAAACTCAATATAGTCATAAGGTAAGGGAAGGAGTGCATCTTCCTGATAGAGGCCTGTGGCACTCAGGTAGTTAATCATCTTGATTTTGTCTTCTTCCTTATCTACCTGAGGTTCTTGTTGAACCACATCCTCTTGTTCAGAACTTTCTTGAACTGGTGAGAGGGTAGGCATACCATTGTACAGTCTTTTTCTTCTTCTCTCTTCTTTGACTTGTACTAGGAGTTATGCATCTTCTGCCTCCTTCTTCTCTCTTGACCTTTCCAAATCAACCAGCTCACTCAATTCATCCAAGGGAAGAGAAATTATATTATCTATGTCATAGTTCCTAGTCTGCAGATAGTTGATCCTGACTGCCCTTAACTCATTATTCTGAGTATCTGGTCTGGGGGCAGCCCTGATTGCAGACTCCATGAGTCTTGGAGACTCAGTAGAGGAACTTTCTCCCCTTAGCCTCCTTTTCCTCTCTCTCTCTCTCTCCTCCTCCTCAATCTCCTTAGATGTCATATTTTTTCCCTTTGTCACTCTCAGACCTTTGTGACTCAGGGTGGAGAGAGCTTTGGCCTTCATTGCTCGTTGCAACATCTGAGCTCAGGCCAGAGAGAGGTTGAGAAGCACCTTCACCAGCAGGTGTCTCACAAAGAATATGGGTCACTACAGCAGTTGGAGATGATGAGACAGGGCTCTTAGGTTCTGTCACTGGGCCTTCAGTCAAGGTTTCCCCTATGAAGCTAATCTTAGGGTCTGTGTCAACATCTAGTTGACCGATGACATTGCCTGATTGCCTTAGTCTCCTTCTTAGGCTGAACTCTGCAATGATCCTATCTTGGATTCTTTTAGCCAGTCTGTCAGCTTGTCTTGATTGGATTGGGTTGACAAGTGGCATGTTGACTAGATCCAGACCTTCATAATAGTCCAAGTTCTAAAAATTGAAGACTTCTTGTTGTCCTTGAACTCTTATGATGATGAGGGCTTTCCTCTTGTTGTCATACCTCCATCCATAATGTGATTGAAGGATGGTGAAGGTGACATAGCCCTTGGTATCCTATCCTCAAACAGACTCTGTATGAAGGAGTCTGTGTAGTCCACATCAATGTGAACTAGAGGAGGTTGCTAAGAATGCACGGTTGCAAGTGAGTATGGTGAGTCCTCAATGTCCATTTTCTCGGAGGAACTCCCAGGTTCTGTGGCTGTAATGACTTTCTCCCCCTTTTTGGTAGCATCACCCACTTGCATAGGTGAGCTGGAAGATAGATCAATCACATCCACAGGTTCTTGTGTTCCTGGTTGAGCTCTCCTTAAGGGTCTCCCAGCTAGTTTTTCCTTAAGATATGAAATCTCAAGTTACTGATCATTGATCCTGTGTTATAAGGTAGTCACCTGAGATTCAAGGTGACTGACCTTTGAGACTAAATAGTGCATGTTTTGGATAGTTTTTGCACTTTTAGTCTCAAATCCCCCTCATCTTCATCAAAAGAATCACTGGGGGTGGAGAAGATTGGACCAGAGTCCTTTCTCTCATGACCAGTTTTAAGTTCTTGGCTACTGGATTTCCTCTGCTCACTGGCAGTCTCAGTTGAGATGTCAGTGGGCTGAGTTGCCATGGTTGAGGTCTTAATGATGTAATCACTTTCAAAAGTGAGAGCCTCTTCCATATGGACATCCTGAACAGGTTCAGGAGTGTCCACCTCAGTTGTAGGTGACTGATGTGGGATAGATGTAGGAGACTTAGTAGTACTCATCTCTCTTTGAGTAGAGGGAAAGAAGAGAGATTCATTATATTCACTGAAACCTATATCATCATCAGTATAGAATTCAAGGTTGGGAATGGGTTGGTTGAGATCTATAGGCTGGGGATGGTAACTGTCCCCTGAAGGTTGATGACTTGAGTGTTGGGACTTAGAGTGATGGCTTAAGGCAGTAGGGCTAATGAGCTCATCAGGCTGAGCATGAGGAACCTCAATACTGATTCTGGAAGAGATGGGAGTGGTCTGCTCCTTAGGAGAAATGGGAGCTCCAGTGTCCACTTCTTCCTGTATGGGTGAGTATATGGGGACCTCCACAGACTGAATAGTCTGAGCAGGGGTTCGTTTGTATTTTCTTTGGTAGGTGATGGAGATTTGAGGCTGTGTGGGTGGTTGGGAAGTAGCAGGTGTGGGTTCAACACTAGCTTGTGTGCTAGGTTGTCACCTTGAGCAATGAGCTCAAACATTTTTGGGACTAGGGTTGTTTCTACCCCAGAGAATCCAACAGTGGACTTTCTCAATATTTTAAAGATGCCGGGCTTCATCTGTCCCAATTTAAGAATGTTACCTGTTTCCCTAACTGTGAGCCCAGTTCACAGTTAAGAATGTACTGGACATATCTAGGAAACATGTAATATTCTAAGGAGTCTAAATTAGCAAGCAAATTTGTATAAACAAACTAGAGTACCTGAACTTGACCCCTTGAACCATTCCATGGACTATGAAGGAGAGATCTTTAGGAATCTGGTCCCATCCACCATGCTTGTTTGATAAGCTGTGGATGACCACATGGAGCAGGAATCTCCATTAGGATGAGACCTTCCCTTTCCTGAAGGTCTTTACAGAGAAATCTCCTCATACCCCATCTGCTCAAAGGAATGATTAACAGCTTCCTTTGAGAAGAACACCTCACCTTCTTCATCATCCAGCTGAAGATGTCGGTTGATGGTGGCCGGAGTGATGAAAGATTGTTCTCGCCTGTACTGTGGTAGACAATGCCTTCTCCTCCATCCATAATGACCTCTGGCAGGTTTCCAGAATTCAAGCAACTGATCCTCATAGAGTGGAGGATCAATGGTGAGGGAGGTGAAGTAGTTTGATAGAGACAAGAAACGACAAACCTCTGTGAAATGAGGATCTTTCTCAGATCATAACAGAGCAACTTGATTATGTTGTCTATGTAGCTGCATGGTAAAGTTGGGATCATTTCTGTGAGCAAGGTTGGCCATTTTGAAGTAGCTTAAGGATGAAGGAAGAAGAAAGAAAGAAATTTCAGAGAGAAATTTGGGTTTTAGGTTTGGAGGAAGAACAGATGATAGAAAGAGGGGGGAAACCGTTTGGTTTATATGTGAGAAGGATTTCAGATAAAGTTTAATGAAAGAGGATAAACTTTGAAATCTGGATGTCGGTCCCACCTCTGAAAAAGTAGTTTACTTTTTGCTCAAAAAGTAGTTTTCTTGGAAGTCAAAAAACTTCCGAAGGTTAATTATCTTCGGAAGTTTTAATTAAAAAGCTTCCGAAGCTAAAATGACTTTGGAAGAATTTCCTGAGAGATTTGAAAATTTTGCTTCGGAAGAAAAATTAAAGCTTGAGTGCTTTGTGTGTAAATAGACAAAGCTTCCGAGAGTTAATTTTGCTTCGGAAGTAAATGGTCCTTAAAAATGAGTAAGTGTCTGAGACAAATATTTAAGCTTCGGAAGATAAATTTTGAAAACTCTTCCGAAGGTAAACTTGTTAGACAGTTATTTAATTTGAAGGCATGATTTACTTCCGAAGTTAAAAACATAACTTCCGAAGTATCATAAATTTTCAAAAAACTAAGGAAAATCTTCAAAAAGAAATTTTCATCCAAAGAAAACATGAGCTTATGAAAGTGATGAACTAGACAACTTAGGACACACATGAATTTTAAAGAAATAATAAGAATTAGTTTTAACAAAGATCTACTCAAGGTTGATCATCCCAATATATAAGATATTAAATCTCTGTTCATCAAAAGCCTTTGTAAACAGATCAGCATATTGTTCATCTGTGTGAACCTTGACTAGTTTAATTAATCCCTTTTCATAGTTATCTCTTATTAAATGATACCTGATATTGATGTGCTTTGTCCTTGAGTGCTGCACAGGGTTCTCTGTGATTGAGATAGCACTGTTGTTGTCTATGTGAATGGGAGTCTCCTTGAAGTTTATCCATAATCCAACATTGATTTTGAATCCAAAGTACTTGAGCATAGCAGCTTGCAGCAACAATGTATTCAGCTTAGCAGTTGATGCAAAGACACAGGATTGTTTCTTGCATTGCCATGAGACAACCCTTCCACCAAAAAATTGACATCCCCCAGATGTAGACTTTGCAGTCATATTGCAACCACCATAATCACTATCTGTATAGGCATACAGATTGAAGTCAGAATTCTTGGGATACCATAGGCCAAGTGTTGATGCACCCTTGAGGTATCTTAGAATCCTCTTGACAGTGATAAGGTGAGACATCTTAGGGTTGGCTTGATATCTTGCACAAATACATGTAGCAAACATGATATCAGGCCTGCTAGTAGTAAGATACATAAGAGACCCAATCATAGCCCTGTATAAATGCTCATCTACACACTCCCCCTCAAGATCAGGTCCAAGAGAGTGGTTTCTGGCTATGGGTGTTTTAGCAATCTTACAGTCAGTCATATTAAACCTCTTGAGTATGTCCTGAACATACTTTGACTGACTTATGAAGATGCCATCTTCAACTTGCTTCACTTGAATTCCCAGAAAGAAATTAAGTTCCCCCATGGCACTCATTTCAAATCTGTCTTTCATCAGTTTCTCAAAGTCTTTGCAGAGCTTTGGATTAGTTAGAACCAAAGATGATGTCATCCACATATACTTGAACTAGCAATAGTCTTTTCCTTGTCCTTTGATGCAGCCCATAGAGAGCTTTGTCAAGCTTGCAGACATAATCAGGATGATCAGGATCTACAAAACCAGGTGGCTGTTTGACATAAACCTCTTCATTTATCACTCCATACAAAAAGGCACACTTCACATCAAGTTGAAAAACCTTGAAGTTCTTGGATGCAGCAAATGCCAGGAATATCCTAACAGATTCTAATCTTGCCACTGGAGCAAAGACATCAGTGTAGTCAATCCCTTCTTCTTGTGTGTATCCTTGAACAACCAGTCTAGCTTTGTTGTTGATGATGATGCCTTTATCATCTTTCTTGTTCCTAAATACCCATTTGGTTCCAATGGTAGTCTTCCCAGAAGGAAGAGGACAAAGGTTCCAAACTTTCTCCCTTGAATTGAAGCAGCTCTTGTTGCATGGCTTCAACCCAACTTCCATCCTTTAGAGCTTCATCAACTTTCTTTGGCTCTATCTGGGATAGAAAACAAGAGTGAAGACAAACATTTGCTTCATGGGTTTGTCCTCTTGTTTTTACCCCAGAGACAACATCTCCAATGATGTTTGTGGTAGGGTGAGACTTGTGGATCCTAAGCTGAGGGATCATAGCAAGTTGTTGAGAAAGATCTAAATTTGAAATTTTTTGATCTGGCATAGATGTTTCTCCAACCAGATTAGCACACTTTTCAAGTGAAACTTGATCCAAGCAGTGTGTGACATCATTAATGTTCTCATCCATAGTGTGGTTAGTGGCATCACGAAATTCTTGGTCACTATCACCATCACCATTGTTGTCTTCCACAGTTGAGGTGTTCTTATCTGGTTGTAGAGCCTCTGAGCTGGAATTTGAAGGCATACCAAATGTATCAGCTGAATTTGTCATTGTTGGGTTGATAGAAACCTCATTTGCAGAAGTGGTTCTAACTGGAGCTGAAGATATATGTCTTGAAGATCTTCTTAGCTCAAATCTTGGATCAGGATCATTGTATTCAAATTTTCTGTAGTTCCTGAAACATTCTCACAATATTTGTTAAAACAGTTGGTAACCAAATCAAGATCAAACAACAATCCGGACCAGATGCAGTACACAAGGTGTGTGTTCATTGAAAGTCACATTGGCTGACTCCTCAACAATTCTAGTTCTGAGATTATACACTCTATAAGCCTTAGCTTGGGAAGAGTATCCAATAAAGTGTCCATCATCTAATTTTTCAGGAAACTTGGCAATTTGATCTTTGGTATTCAAGATGGTGCAAGGACATCCAAATGACTTGAGAAAACCAATGAAAGGTCTCCTCTTGTGCCAAAGTTCATAAGGAGTTTTGCCATGAGTCTTAACTACTAAAACTCTGTACTGCTATAGTAGGTAGTGTTGAATGCCTCTGCCCAAAAGTGAAGGGCAATTTAGAGTCAGACAACATGGTTCTTGCAGCTTCAATCAGTGTCCTGTTTCTCCTCTCAGCAACACCGTTTTGCTGAGGAGTCCTGGGAGCACTAAATTGTCTTGTAATACCCTTTTCATCATAGAATGTGTCAAGGATATGGATCTTAAATTCAGTTCCTTGATCACATCTTATGATCTTGACCTTGTGATCAGATTGATTCTCAATCTTTAAGATGAAATTTTTCAGAATCTCAGGAGTCTGATTCTTAGTTCTAAGGAAGAAAACCCAAGTGAATCTTGTAAAGTCATCTGTGATCACTAGACAGTATAAGGTCCTTCCTAAACTCATTACACTAGTGGGGCCAAAGAGATCCATATGTAACAAGTGTAGGGGAGTAGTGATTGAGTTCTTTTCCTTAGGCTTGTGAGATACCTTATGTTGCTTCCCTTTCAGGCATGCAATACAGTGGTCATCACTTGTAAACTCTTTCTTTGGCATTCAGTTACCAAGTCATGCTTAATTAACTTATTCATGTTCTTACAGTTTACATGGCACATTCTTTTATGCCATAGGAAAGACGCATCACTATTAGCTTTAGACAGAAAGCATGAAACTTCTCCAGAGGGAGAGGTTTCTTGCAAATCCATCTTGTACATGTTTCCTTTCCTGGGGGCTCTAAGCAGGATATGCTCATGAAGAATGACCACACCAGGCTTAAGAACAATCCACTTATGCTCAATAAAGAGCATGTTATGACTCTGATCACAAAATTGAGATACACTCAGAAGATTGTATCCAAGCTCCTACAAAGTTTACCTTTTCTATGCTGAGCTAACCATTTGTGACCTTGCCCCTACCAGAAATGTAACCACCTTCATCTCCTCCAAAAGCAACAGATCCTCCATCAATCCTTTCAAAGTTCTGGAGTAGTGACCTATTACCAGTCATGTGCCTGGAGCAGCCACTGTCTATGATCCAGACATTTTTGTCTATCTTCAGCTGTCCCTGCACAAAAGAGAATGATTAGTTACATCTGGAAACCCAAGCCTTGCTTGTCTTGGGCTCATTTGCAGAAGGTAATTTAACAGTAATAGATCCTATTGTACTAAGAGGATCTTGAGCTGTTTTTGATGGAGAATCTCAGTCACTTGGTCTTTCTTAGACGTCCACACCACCTTGGAGTCTTGGACTTGACCTTCAAAACTTTAAAGCTTTTGGAGCTTCAGAAGTTTTGATGACTGAACCTTCGGAAGATTCTGCAAACACTGCAGCAGACTTCAGTGCTTCGAAAGAACTCCTTTCTTCGAGACCAAATATTCTTCCGAAGAGAATTTTCCACTTCCCTTCTTATTAGATTTGGAACTTTTGAAGGAGACTGGTTTTTCTTCCGAAGCTTGAATTTCTTAGAACTCTTTGAAGCTTTGTTTTGGCCATATGGATAGTACTTTTTGGATTGAAGGGACAATCCTTTGCAATGTGAGTGGTGCTGTCACACATAACACAATTCATCTTCTTCTTCACAAGCCTTGTCTTGAGAGTAAGACTGTCTTTGGTCACTTCCCTTCTCCACCTTCATCTTTGCAGATGCTGAGACAATCCTCTTGGGCTGAGAACTGTGCTTGGAGTTTGATGGTCCAGGCTGTGCAGCAATGGTACACAGCAGATCAGTCTTCTTCTTGCTGCTGAGATGAGTTGAACAAGAACCAAACTCTTGGCAGAGGAGTTTTGGTTGATGTATTCAGTCCCTACCACTTTAAACACCTTTAGAATCTAAAACTTGTTT
This sequence comes from Flaveria trinervia, assembly GCA_025506515.1. Lineage (NCBI taxonomy): Eukaryota > Viridiplantae > Streptophyta > Magnoliopsida > Asterales > Asteraceae > Flaveria > Flaveria trinervia. The sequence continues at coordinate 21,541,961 of CM046453.1, read as the reverse complement.
CTGCTTAGAGTCAAAAGTAGCCTTGATCTCTTGAGCCTTCCTTGCCTTTCTTTCGCTCTTTCTGATCAAGTTCTTCTCATGGACTTGACATCAAAGTCTTCACTTTCTCCTTAGAAGGATAGTGGCCTTCTTGAATCCTCCTCTTCACTCTTTGTAGAGGGATCTTCACTATCTCTTCTTCATCCTCCTCACTCATAGGATCTATGAGAGGAAGCTCATCTTCACAAGTTCCACACCTAGGAGATCTTACTGACAAGATTGTGTGTGGAGGAGCTATCTCATTGGATCCCAGTCCCTGTCCTGTTTTGATAGCACACTTTGTTATGCAGGGATGAGGATATCATGTTCTTGAAGGTCTCTTCTTCAAGAACACTCTTTCTGCCCTGGCTTTGCTGATCACAAGCTCACCTGGCACTCAGTTAACTTGGTTATGAGATCTTTAATTTGAGTCCTAAAATCTGTGTGTTCATGTTTTAGAACTAAAATGGTTTTCTCTAAGTCCTCTATTTTCAGCTTATAATCATTTTCAGACTTTCTAAAATCAGATTTTAAAATGTTTAAGGACTCAACATCAGATCTCAGTTCCAAGTTATAGGACCATGTACCTGTTAACTTTAGCAATGCATTCAGGAGTACAGAGATGTTCCAATACCTTGGCTTCATCATGATCTGCCATCAGTGCTTGGTTTGGAGAAGCATCTTCCACCTGAAAGCTCCAGTCAAAGCCTCCTTCTTCAACAACACAGCAGCTTGCTGCTTTGACTTCTCATTATGGAGAGCTCTGTCAGTGTAGTTTGGTCTGGATTGTGTTTGGCCATCATTTGTTCTAGGTGCCTTACACTCTCTGGCAAAGTGGCCCATCAGGTTACAGTTGTAACACTTGACTTTGCCTTTGTCTAGTCCAAACTTTCCACTGGTTGCATTGCTTGGAAACTTCCTTCCAGTCCTCTTTTAGAACTTCTTGGCTCTGTGAGTGAGAAGAGCCATCTGTTGACTATTTCCATGTATTCCAGATCATCTGGATGGATATAGTCCAGGTCTTCAAGAGTGAAAAGAGAGCGGCCACAACTTTCATCAGAAGACACAAAAGCTTGAGAAGAGCTTGTCTCTTGGAATGGGCTTCCTTGAGTGTAGTTCTCCTTTGGTGTCTTTGGGAAGGTGATGAAAGACCCTTGGGTGAGTTGTCAGGGTAGCATAAGAAATGATGTTTGGGTTCTATGCTGTTCCTTTCAACCACATGTAGGGCTGAACCCATTTGATTGTTGGAGTTGCCAGATGAACCTTGCATGTTCATTTCCATCTGGTATCCACTGAGAATCCCATACAACTCTGTCAGAGTAGAGTTTTGAGATTTTCAGTTCTCTTGATCACCACACAGTAGTGTGTCCATTGCCTAGGAAGTAAGGACATGAACTTCCTTACAATGTCTCTGTTTTCAAGAGAATCCTCCATCCTTAGGGTATCCACAATCTCAACATTCCTGAAGTACTGCTGAGTCATGGTTTCACCTGTTTTGAAGGTGAAGTTTTCAAACTGCTGCTTCAGGAGAACCTTCTTGTTCTCCTTGGCTTCAAAAGAACCCTCATACATCAGTTTCAGTGCATCCCACAGCTGCTTGGCTGTTTTGCACTTCTCGAAACCTCTGTACACAGAGTTTGGAAGGGCAGTTTGAAGAGCTGTCATGGCTTTTCTGTCTATCTCTACTCTCTTCCTATCTTCATCAGAGTAGTTAGCCACATCTTTGGGGATCATACCAGCACCAGTAGCAGAAGGTGTGCTGGGTATGAAAGGTCCATTCTCAATAGACTCCCACATTCTTGAATCAAGAGACCTGATGAAACCTTCCATTCTTAAACACCAGGTGTCAAACTCATCAAGAGTGATCAGTGGGGACTTGTTCATGGTTCTAGTTTCCATATCAGTTTTGGAAATGGCTGCCATTTGAAAAGTTTAGTATTTGTGTGTGTGAGGGATCTAAAGATGGTGAGATCTTATATCAAGAGCCTGGAATGCTCTCATACCAAATGCAGGATCGTTGAAGGGTGTAGAGTTACAACACAATAACACAAAGAGGAGATAAACTAAACTTAGATCAAATAGTAAACTGGATTAACCAAGTGGTGATACTAAGAACACAAGTAATATATGAGACAGAACACAAAGAACAAAAGTGTTTGGTTTTCAAGAATGCAGTATATTGCTTTCTCTATGTTCTATTACAAGTGTTACAAAAGCATATTCGAAAGATACAAGAACATGAGATACTTATACAACATCCTACAACCGACTATACTTTGAGAGCCAGCTAGATACAATTGACTAGACACAGACAAAATCAATTGTAGAGTCAAAAGGCAGATTGCCTTTTGACCTGTGACTATGACATGCCATAACTCACATCCTTATCTATTACAAAAAGGATAAAGTACATAAAGTAGAAAGTTACAGACTCAAGACCTTAATGTACAGTTACCAAAAGCATGGACCTTTTCACCAAACCATATTAGTTAGTGACTTGCAGAGTTGCAGCAGAAAGGTGTCCAGGTTTATGGATAAAGCATGTTACTAAAAGTCTTCGGAAGATATCTGTCTTCATGAACTTGAAGCTTCGGAAGACTTTGTCTCTGAGGCTTCGGAAGACTTCATCTTTGGCTTCGGAAGATGTTGGTCTTGGCTTCGGAAGATTTCACACTTAGAGTATTTCTGTTGCACATGTGAAACTTCCGAAGCATTCCACTTTAATGCACTTGTGCAACATGCAGGAAAGACTAAAGATGTTTAGGTTGCATCAGCCTCTTCATTAATCTCTACAGAGGTAGATTCAGAAAGTCCTCACTGTTCACCTAAGATGCCATTTCTAGGATAGCATCTGTGATGATCAGTTCCTCGGTCATCTTGAACAGTCCTTCTGCAGCTTCCATTTCAGCTTCGGAAGACTCAACTTGTTCTTCCAAGGCTTTAACTTCAGCTTCGGAAGTTTGAGGAAATACAGATTCTGTCCTGGCTGTTTCAGTTGCTGGGCCATCACCTTCTGTAGTGGTAGCTGAATCTGTATGAGTCCCCTCTACATCAGTGGGACTCACCTCAGTTGTGAGCTGCTGATGTGGGCTAGAGATAAGGGATCTCTCTTGGCTCTGTTGATCTTGGAGAGGGTGTTGTAGATCAATTTCATTGCCATGGAAAGATGTTATCTCTTCATCAGTTTTAAAAAGAAGGTCAGTGAAAGATAGGGATAGTAAGCCTACTGACCCGGGACCTTGGTCAATGTCTACAGGCATTGAGCCTTTAGTGGGGCTGTCCCTTATTGGCTGCTCAGAAGAGTGTAGATACTTATCCTGAGGGCTGTTGGTTTGGGTGTCGGGCTCATGGGTTTGAGACTGAGGAGACTCAAAACCCAAATTGAGGTCGAATGAGAAGGATGGTGAGACCTTAGACTGAGTGGGAGCCCATGTTTCCACTCTAGTCTTTTTGGATTGAACAGGAGGTGCTTACTCAGTCAAAGTAGATTGAACAAGGGTTCGTTTAGGGCGTCTCTGGTATGTGATGGTGATGGTAGAGAAGGCAGTTCTGGCATTGTGGAGGTGGTTGCTGGTGTGGGTTCATCACATATGGGGTGAACAGGAATGTCACCAGGAGCTATGCGCTTAATTATACCTAGAAGTAGAGAAGTGTACCTTCCAGTGAAGTTGGTGGACACCTTCTTCAAAGTCTTGAAGATGGTAGGCTTCATGTGTTGGACAGTCAGAGTAGCTGCACAGACAAGCATACTCTGTTCCAACTCACAGTTGATTATGTGTTGAATGAATCGGGGATACATGAAGAATGTCCCCCTTTGAAGATTCCCAATGAGATTGGTGAACACAAATCTTGAGTAATTGAAGCGAAGGTCTTTCACCAGTCCATGAACTAAGCATCCTAGTTCATAAGGGATTTGATCCCATCCCCAGATTTGTTGGACAAACAGTGGAGAACAACATGCAGGAGGAACTTCCAGTTGTAGGAGAAGTTGTACTTGTAGACTGTCGACCTGCTCACATCTCCACCATATCCCATGAGGATATAAGTGCTGTCTAAATCTTCTTTGGGGAATTCAGTAGGAGCTCCTTCATCATGAAGCTCGAGATGCTCCCTGATAAGTTGTTCAGTAATGACCAACTCTTGTTCACAATGTTGGACCTTAGTACACGAATCCCGTTTAGGGTTTCGACTTGACCATTTTCCTAATATTCGGCCATTTGATTGGAGTAAACAGTGGGGTTAACGATAAGGGCTGTGTAGTAAGATGATTGGGGTGAGAAAAGAGATGATTTTAGAGAAGTCAGCATCTCTTGAAGAATCAAGAAGTGCGATTTGGTTGTGCTGAGGGTTGAGTGCCATTGGAGAAAGGTGAATGAGGATGAATTTGAGCTTGGGTAAAGTTGGAGTGGAGAAAATTTCTAGGGCAGTAAAAATTTCAAGTAAGAAGATGAGATTGAATAGTCGGGATTATTTAAAAGAGGGTGGGAAGGCGGTAATAGAGGTTAGATAAAGTGATTTTGATGTTTTAGTGGAAGAAATGACAGTGGCGGTAAGGTTAAAATCAGTTAAATAATCTGACATCATTAACAAAATCTTTGCTTTTTACAGTGTGGGGCCCAAGAGATTTCCGTTACATAGTAAAATCTCTCTTCCGAGTATAGAACATTTCCGAAGGTAATTTGTCTTCCGAAGGCAATTCTTACTTCCGAAGCAAAGACTTTGCTTCCGAAGGTCAGGATTGCTTTCCGAAGGTCAGGATTGCTTTCCGAATGGAGAGTGTGTATAAGCCTCGGAAGTAGATCTGATATGAGATCATTCGCTTCTTCCGAGACCAAAAACTCTTCCAAGAAAAAAATTATCCTTTGAGAATTTTGCTTCGGAAGATATGAAAATAGCTTCCAAGGGTTATTTCTCTTCGGAAGAAATTTATACTTAGAAAATTGCAGAGAGACCAAGGCTTAAATTGTATTGACATAGAACATTACATATTAAAAGGTTTTCAAAAGAGGTAATCTAATCAATGTTTATCATCCCAATAGCTGTTATGAGATACTTAATCTTTGTTCATCAAAAGCTTTGATGAACAAATCAGCATATTGTTCATTTAAGTCAACTTTGATTAGTTTAATCAGATTTTTCTCATGAATATCTCTAATGAAATGGTACCTGATATAAATATGCTTTGTCTTGGAATGCTTCACCGGATTTTTAGTAATGGAGATAGCACTGTTGTTGTCAATATGGATAGGAGTACTCATAAAGTTGAATCCATAGTCTAACATCTGATTCTGAATCCATAACATATGAGCACAGCAGCTAGCAGCAGCAATGTATTCAGCTTCAGCAGTTGATGTAGAGACACAAGATTGCTTCTTGCATTGCCATGAGATGGTCCTTCCACCAAGAAATTGACATCCTCCTGATGTGGATTTCTTGTCAATGTTGCAGCCCCCATAGTCACTGTCAGAGTATCCATAGATATTGAAATCCCTATTTCTGGGATACCAGAGACCTAGTTTGGGTGCTCCTTTGAGGTATCTGAGGATTCTCTTAACAGCAGCTAGATGAGACACCTTTGGAGCAGCCTGATATCTTGCACAGATGCAGGTAGCGAACATGATATCAGATCTACTGGCTGTGAGATACATCAGAGAACCAATAATTGCCCTATACTGATGTTGATCAGTATCCTCCCCCTCAAGGTCAGGACAAAGATTGTGGTTTCTAGGTATGGGCGTCTTGGCAGGCTTACAATCTTTCATCTCAAATCTTTCTAAGATGTCAGAAACATACTTAGATTGATCAATGAAAAACCTTCTTTCATTTTCTTCACCTGAATTCCAAGGAAAAAGTCCATTTTTCCCATGGAACTCATCTCAAACTTTTTCTTCATATGCTTTCAAAGTCCTTACACATTTGGTCATTTGAAGAACCATGTCATCGACATAGACTTGAACAAGAAAAATGTCCTTTCCAGACTTTCTGATGAAGAGAGTCTTGTCAATGGTACCTCTAGTGTAGCCATTCTTCAGAAGAAACTGAGACAAAGTCTCATACCATAGCCTAGGCGCTTGGTGCAACCCATATAGAGCTTTATCCAATTTGCACACATAGTTGGGGTGCTGTGGGTCTTCAAATTCTGGAGGTTGGCACACATAGACTTTCCTATCTATATCCCCATATAGAAAGGCACACTTGACATCAAGCTGGTAAACAGTGAAGTCCTTGGATGCAGCATAAGCAAGGAAGATCCTAACTGCCTTAAGTTTTGCAAGAGGTGCAAAGACATCAGTATAATCGATTCCTTCCTCTTGGGTGTATCCTTGAACTACAAGTCTTGCTTTGTGCTTGATGATCAAACCTCTATCATCTCTATTGTTTTTGAAAACCCATTTAGTGCCTATAGGTACTTGACCAGATGGTAGCGGAAATAGGTTCCATACCTTCTGTCTCTTGAATTGAAGCAACTCCTCTTGCATCGATTCAAGCCAGCTACTATCTTTAAAGGCATCTTCCACCTTCTTGGGTTCCATCTAGGATAAAAAGCATGAGTATAAGCAGACATTCCCATGATGCGTTTGCCCTCTTGTTCTTACACCTTCAGACATCCCCTATGATGTTCTCAGTTGGATGAGTGTTATGAATCCTAAGATAAGAAATCACTTCTAGCTATAGAGATAGATCCAGATTGGACATGTTCTGCTTAGGAGCTGGTACACTCTATCCAGCTATTGTTTCAAAGTCATTCAATAAGGACTGATTAAATGAATGAGAAACATCATCATGGTTGGCTGTGAGGTAGTATTAATAGTTGCATGTTCCTTCAAAATACTACTTTCTTTTGCCTGGTGTTGTGGTGGATCACCTGATGAATTTTGAGGCTCAGCAAGTGATTCACTTGTTGAAGCTTCACTATTCCTTGATATGGTTAAGCCGTCAGATCTATGAATGGTGGAAACTTCATTTATTGCAGCTCTTGGAGAATTTGGAAGAGGTCTGGGTAGCTCAAACAATTGATCATCAACAGCAGTATCAACATCATTTTGAGCACATGTTTCAGCTAAAACATTCTTACAAGATGGTTTAGAATAGTTTGGAAACAATTCTAAATCAAAGATATGATCAGGGCCATTCCCCCTAACACAAGGAGTGTGCTCATTAACAACTATATTGGATGACTCTTCAAATTGTTGATTCTTAATGTTGTATACTCTATAAGCTTTGGAGCTAAAAGAGTATCCAACAAAGATAGCATCATCTGATTTTTCAGTAAATTTTGCTCAATTGTCTTTTGTGTTAAGTATGGTACACCTGCTGCCAAAGGACCTTAAAAAGCCAATGAACGGTGGCCTCTTGTTCCATAGCTCATAAGTGGTTTTTCCATGTGGCTTAACTACAAGAACCCTGTTCTGCACATAGCATGCAGTGCTAACTGCCTCTGCCCAGAATGTAAGAGGTAGTTTTATATCGGTTAACATAGTTCGAGCAGCCTCAATAAGTGTCCTGTTTCTCCTCTCAGCAACACCGTTTTGTTGAGGAGTTATGGGAGCACTGTACTGTCTGGCAATCCCTTTTGAGTTATAGAATGAGTCAAGAACGAAGTTCTTAAACTCAGTCCCTTGATCACTTCTAATAATTTTAACCTTGTGATCAATTTGATTTTCTATTTTAAGAATAAAAGATTTTAATGTTTCAGCAGTTTCATCTTTAGTTCTTAAAAATAATACCCATATGAATCTTGTAAAATCATCAACTATCACAAGGCAGTATGATTTCCTTCCAATGCTCATTATACTTGTGGGACCAAAATGATCCATGTGCAATAAGTGTAATGGAGTAATGATAGAGTTAACACATTTGGATTTATGAGAGGTCCTGTGTTGCTTCCCTTTTAGGCATGCAACACAGTTATCTTTGCAGAGAAACTCCTTTTTAGGCAAGCCATGTACCAAGTTATTTTTAGCCAATTTATTCATTGTCTTAAAATTTACATGACACATACGAGTCACACCCCAACCTTGACGGCGGAAACGTCGAGGTGTGAGGGTTAAGATCGTTCACAACCACATAACGCTATTAATAACCCAAATATATATTAAACATAAGTTCCATTTGTACTATTACAATAATAAGTCTCAAAGAAATTAAAAGCATAACATAAGATGTAACAAGTCATTTTATTTTCTTTATTTAACTAGGTCCATTTCTAGATGTGTGAGCTTTAAAGAGTACAAATCAAGCTTGAGTATTTCCTGAAACATGTTAAAAATAAAGGGTCAACAATAATGTTGGTGAGATTTCCATAGTTTGCAATACATAAGTATATAAAAGATGGCACTTCATGTTGTAAGTTAGAGAACAAAGTAACTAGGGATGTAAGACCGAATGCACAATCAAACCTTGACAAAGTTTTACAAGTCTCAAACGTATACAAGTATATACGATTAGCTAAGTGTATTTGGATCAACCAAGCAGGCTTGTCAGGCCCATAGATCTATGACGTCGCCAGGCTAGCAATAGTTAATGATTGTACATATAATCGACATTACATGGTAGTTACAAAGGTCATCTAATCACAACATGTAAGTAATTGTCATTAGTTTAAAAGTATCAAACGAGTTTACAAGTGCAAAAGTTTTAAGTAACATGTTTCACCCCAAAGTGTGAAATAAACTAAAAAGGGGTATGAAAATACTCACATGATCAAAATATAATTGATGATTAATATGAATAATAATAAGCAACGTTTCAACGTAGTCCTACACAATGCACCTAAAGCAAATGTATATTTACAAGGTTAAAGTTTAATAATATATTTAATGGTTAAACGATACTAGGATTTCAATTTGGTATTTGACGTTTTGATAAACAATTATATTTATCGAATGAAAATCAATTATATTATCTTGGAATAAATGCTAAGAAATATATAAATGTTTTATATAAAAATGAGAAGAGAAAACATTTATAATAATTATAAGATTATTAAGTTTAAATGAGATGTTTATAACTAAATGAAGTTAGCACGATTTAAATAATTTAAAGGCGACGCTTGAAATACTAAAAAAACTATTATTTAAAATCTAAGTTTTAAATAAAAGTAAGTTAACTATAACATTAGCTTAAGGATTTTTAATAAAATCTTAATCTTGAATAAATCTTGATAGTTTGTAAACAAATCTTCATTTTAACAATAACATACATTTGATGGTGATTGTTCTAATACTAACTTAGTAATTTAACCCATTATTTGAAATCCAACTTTTTTTATAGGAACAAGCTAATTGTAATGTTAATTAGAGTATAAAGAAAAGTGCAAATAAATTTTAGAATTATTTAATTGTCTTACAAGTTAATTAAAATTCATAAAATAATTTTTATAATTTTTAGAAATTTCTGAGTTATTTAAAGGCCAAAAAGCATTAAAACAAAAAATGTGGGGTTCCCCGGATTCGAACGGGGACCTCAGGTGTATGGAGCGTGCACTTTACCAGCGATCTAAGGCCTTAGCCACAGTAAAGCTTTGTTTAAATAACTTAAAACCCCTAAATGCTGCATCACCCAAATCGCATGAACCCTAGTTTCATTTTGATTCAAATTGAACACCGATTGGAGTGTTTCAACTTGATTAACCTTAGGGCTTTGATCCCTAAGCTTAATCGAGCATAATGATATATTAAAATTACCTGATTACGATCTAAAAGATGTGATTAAGCTCTAGTTTATCTCGGTTCACACACGAAGAACATCGAGTTAAAATCCGACCTTGCGATGAGTTTTTTATGCAATTGAGTGTTTAGAGAGGTTAAAGGGAACGAATGGGATGATTATCTCTGTTAAATAGGTTCAATTTGGACGTTAGGGTGCCGAACAAGCTTTAAATTCCGTTCAACCAATTCGGTTACTAACACGTATTTAATCGATAGTTTAACTCCAGTTAAACACTAGATTAAGGTTGGAATTGATTATACGAACGTTTCCAACCGTTTAATTTGATTAATCGACCCTTGTATACGTTGAACGGTTATGAACCGATTTTGATTGTTGATTTCGATTCATTTCCCTTAAATGTCGAATAAAGTACCGCAATTAGTCACGGTTCGAGTTAGAAACACCTTCGCGAGTCATTTGGCTTTAATTCGAGTCGGTTTCGAGGGCATTTGTTGCGGTTTTGGGCTCGCCGGAGCTTGCCGGAGTTCGGCCGGAAAAAGTGGCCGGATTTGCGTGGAAAGGGAAAAAGGAAATTGGGTTATGGTTAATTACACATATAGTCCCTGTTGTTTACATTTTGTTATTTTATGTCAAAACTTCCTATTTTAGGTTTGAAAACTTTTTATAAATTATTATTACTATTAATATTATTATTATTCTTACTATTATTTAATATTGTTATATTTATTATTATTGGTATTAGTATTGTTATTATTATTGTACAATTTAATACTTTAATTATTAAATTTCATAATTTAAAATTTAATGCCAACAAAGAAAAATAAACATAGATAACCATAAATTTCATGTATAGCAATATGGTCCTTACAAGAATAACGATGCAAACTTATAAATAACCCTAAAATACATGATGTTACAGTCTCCCCAACTTAAAAGAATTTCGTCCCGAAATTAAAATAAACTAAGCGAACAAATGCGGGTATCTCTCCTTCATATGATCCTCACGCTCCCAAGTGAACTCAGCTCCACACTTGTTCTCCCAACGAACCTTGACGATTGGCGTAGTTGTGGTTCTCGTCTTCTTCATAATACGATCCGTAATTTCAACAGGTTTCTCAACAAAGTGCAATGACTCGTTGATCTGGATGTCTTCCAATGGAACATGCAGACTCTCGTCGGCCAAACACTTTCTCAAATTTGAGACATGGAACACAGGATGAACTCCACCAAGGTCAGAAGGTAGTTCCAGTTTATAAGCCACCTTCCCAACCCTTTTCAGGATTTTGAAAGGTCCTACAAATCTTGGAGCTAGTTTACCCCTCTTTCCAAAGCGAACAACACCTTTCCACGGTGAAACTTTAAGAAGAACCAGGTCGCCAAGTTGGAACTCCAATGGCTTACGACGCTTATCGGCGTAACTCTTTTGCCGACTTCTTGCCACTTCAAGGTTCTTGCGGATTATGGAGACTTTATGGTCGTTCTTGTATAAGTTCAGGACCGGTGATAAAATTTTCGCCAACGTCGGTCCAATAGATCGGTGATCGGCTTTTACGACCATACAAATCCTCGAATGGTGCCATCCTGATACTTGAGTGATAACTATTGGTATACGAAAATTCCGCGAGCGGTAGATGCGTATCCCAATCACCACCAAAGTCAAGGACACAAAGACGCAGTAGATCCTCGAGGGTTTGAATTGTTCGTTCGGTTTGACCATCAGTTTGAGGATGGTAAGCCGTACTTAAATCCAATTGAGTACCCAAGAGTTCTTGCATAGACGACCAAAAGTGCGAAGTGAAACGAGCATCTCGATCGGAATAATGTGTAAAGGCACGCCATGACGACTCACAATTTCGTCAATGTAGATTCGGGCAAGCCTTGAAACCTTGTATGTATCTCGTATGGGTATGAAATGTGCTGTCTTGGTCAAACGGTCAACAATGACCCATATACTATCGTGACCACGAGGTGTATGAGGTAACTTGGTTATGAAATCCATGGATATATGTTCCCATTTCCACATAGGGATTTCAGGTTGCTCAAGTAAACCACTTGGTCGTTGATGCTCGGCTTTGACCCTTGCACACGTGAGACATTTGGAAACATAAGACGTGATATCCTTTTTCATCCCAGTCCACCAATATTGACCACGCAGGTCCATGTACATCTTATCGGGCCAGGATGAATGGAATATCGGGTTTGATGAGCTTCATTCATAATGAATTGTCAAAGGTTATCACGATTCGGGATCCAGATTCGATTCAAGAAGTACCACATGCCATTCGATTTTGTCTCCAGTTGTGACCAAACGTTAGACATCAAATCTTCATCTTCCCTTCGTCGGTTAGTGCCGCTCGTTGAGCCTCATGAATGCATAACTCAAGGTCACTATCGATCCTTATGTTTTGAATCATGATAGTAGCCTCGTTGACATCCATATGAATTTCGGTATCAAATTCTCCTAGCGTATCAAACCATTGCCTTCGATCTCGAATTTCTTGGAGCGAGACAGTCTTGTTGTGGACCTTGTGGCTCATCGCGTCGGCTCCAACATTCGCCTTTCCAAGGTGATAGCGAATGTCGCAGTCGTAGTCGCTAATCAACTCAATCCAACGTCTTTGTCTCATGTTGAGGTCCTTTTGGTTGAACACGTGTTGGAGACTCTTATGGTCGGTGTAGACCATGCATTGCATCCCATATAGATAGTGTCGCCAAATCTTCAATGCAAAAACCACGGCACCAAGTTCAAGATCATGAGTCGTGTAGTTCACTTCATGAACCTTCAATTGCCTCGACGCGTATGCTATAACTTTGCCTGGTTGCATGAGAACACAACCAAGACCTTGATTAGAAGCATCGCAATACACGGTAAAGTCATCATTTCCATCGGGAAGTGTGAGAATAGGAGCGTTAAACAACTTGCGTTTTAATGTCTCGAAAGCCTCTTCTTGCTCGGGTCCCCATTCAAAGAGTCGATTCTTTTGGGTTAGCGCCGTTAATGGTTTAGCAATCTTCGAGAAATTTGCTATGAACCTACGGTAATATCCCGCTAAGCCTAGAAAAGAACGAACCTCGGTTGGGGTTGTGGGAACACACCAATTCTTCACGGCTTAAATTTTAGCAGGATCCACGTGAATTCTTGGCTATTCACCATATGCCCTAAGAATTGAACTTCCTCCAACCAAAATTCACACTTGGAAAACTTGGCATATAATTGTTCCTTCCTCAAAAGTCCAAGAACTTGTTGCAAGTACGTCTCGTGATTGATTTTTTTCTTGGAATAAATAAGGATGTCATCAATGAATACGATCACGAATTATCCAAATACGGTTTACATACTCGATTCATGAGATCCATGAACACGGCAGGTGCATTGGTCAAACCAAAAGGCATGACCATGAACTCGTAATGTCCATATCGAGTACGAAAAGCAGTCTTTGGAATGTCATCATCATGTACACGTAGTTGATGATACCCAGAACGTAGATCGATCTTTGAGAATTGAGTTGCTCCTTGAAGTTGATCGAAGAGGTCATCGATTCGAGGAATAGGGTATCGGTTTTTGATAGTAAGCTTGTTGAGTTCTCGGTAATCGATGCACATACGAAACGACCCATCCTTCTTCTTCACAAACAGTACAGGCGCACCCCATGGTGATGAACTAGGGTGAATGAAACCCTTATCAGTCAACTCTTGTAGTTGACTAGTTAGTTCTTGCATTTCAAACGGTGCAAGACGATAAGATGATTTAGCCACAGGGTTCGCACCAGGGATTAAGTCAATCTGAACTCAACTTCTCGCACGGGAAGTAACCCTTTAAGATCCTCGGTAAAAACCTCGGGAAAGTCCCGCACAACAGGAATGTCCTTCAACTCCTTACCCTTGGCTTTCGTATTAACTACATATGCCATGAAAGCCATGTAGTTTTTACTTAAGCATTTGCGGGTCTTGATGCAAGACATGAGTTTGAGTCTTTGGGATGATTTCTCCCCAAACACCTTCAAAGTATCACCGGTCGATAAAGGAATTCGGATACACTTCTCGAAACATAGAATTTCTGCACGATGCTTGGCTAACGAAACCATACCAATGATAACATCAAAGCTTCCCAATTGCATATGAATAAGGTCGACGAAGAACTCGTGTTCGTTAAGGCTTAAGGTGCAATAGCGTATTATGAAATCAACGACAATAGATTTTCCATCGGCGACTTCTACCGTGAAAGATCTTTCCAGGTTATCACGCGGTTTAGAAAGTAAAGGCTCGAATTCCAAGGACACGAAACTCCTATCCGCACCCGAATCAAACAATACAGATGCATAAAGATTATTTACAAGATACATACCTGTTTGGTAAGAACCCATTATTGGAATGATGAACACAGATAGGAATTTTTATAAAACAAGAAACGATTAAAAGAATTTCAACGACGTACCGTTCAGCACATCGTTGTTGGCTTGGGCTTGATTGGCGTTGATGTTGAAAGCCCTTCTACGAGCCGGTGGCACAGTTCCCGCATTGCAAGGACATTGCGGACGAATATGGCCAGGCTCGCCACAGTTATAGCAGCTTCGGTTGGTAAGCATGGCAGTGTTGTTTGGCGCACGAAGACAAGTAGCCACCAAATGACCATACTTCCTACACAACGAGCAAACTCGGCATGGAATGTTGCTTGCATGATGGTACTTGCACGTGTTACACATGGGATATGGACCAGCATAAGCTCTAGCCACAGGGGCTTGATTTGCAACCATCATTTGTTTTTGAGAAGCATTGGGTGTGGTCACAGTGTAGTTGCGCGTCGGGGTGAACTTACGCTTTTATTTTGAGAAGATGACTTGTCCTTTACCTCCTTTATTGCCTCGGGTGCACCTTCGTAGTAGACTTGGAACCCTTTGCCGACATAGTGCCAGCTCTTATATGATTCTCGGTGAGTTGTGCAGCGATAGTAATCGCCTCCTCCAAAGTTGTGGGCCTACTACCGCCACGGCATCTTGAATTTGAGGTGGCACCCCCTTGATAAATTTCTCAATGTTACGGGGCACGGTGTCCACCATGTATGGTATAGCTTACTCAACTCATGATGCCGGGTGGAATAAGCCAATTGGTTCCCACCATCTTGTTTGAGATTCCAGAACTCCTCCTCTAGCTTTTGCAACTCGCTTCTCGGGCAGAACTTCTGGATCATGATATCCTTAAATTCTTCCCAAGGCAACGCCATTGCAGATCTGAAAATCTACGTGCAGACCCGTTCATGTGACAGGGCCATGCGAATGGAGCATTCGTACGACTGGACCATCCGAATGGAACATTCGTACGACTGGACCAGTCGTATGTTCAGTCGTGCGACTGGACCAATCGTATGTTCAATCGCAAGAATGAGCCATCCGCATTGACTCATCTGCATTTGTTCCAGACCAAAAAAAAATTTGGAACTGCCTCTTGCACAAATTTGAGGATGAGCAAATCATATTCATCCGAAGGTTCTTTGTCAATAAGTTCGATGTATACCCCATTATTCGTCGACTTCCAGAATAGGTGAATGTAGTTGGAACACGAAAGAGAGAAAGAAGACGTCAGCAGTTGGTGCTGATTTTGTGGGGTAGTCAGGAGCATCTGACTACTTCTAGGCCAATCAAGTTGTATCTATCCGCACAATGAGGATTCCCATTCTTAGGGGGAATCCATGTTTCGAGAAAGTGATGATGTGAGTAGGTTTCTGATGATGAATCTACGTGCATGATGCTTTGTTTGATATTGTCAGATGTGGATTGGAAACTAAAACCTTTTGCCCAATACACCGTGTGAAGGCGCCGGGAGAGCATAATGTCAATATATTGGGATTTGCTGCACGTGAGGGGGAATTTCTGCAGGTGGTGATGTTAATCAGGTTAGCCTGTGTGAAGATTGAAGCAATGGAAAACTGTTCATGTCATTATCTGGAAAAATCAATCATATGGGGAATCTTGCTGCGATGATGGTGTTCTGCAAAGTAAACGAAAGCTGTTGTGCCTAAGTTCATTTTCAGGGATGTGTAACAACCTGACGGATCGGCAATGTTCACTAATATGGTTTTTCGTTTGATTCTATTGGCAACCAGAGCAGAGATTGACTAAAGATTGTAAGAGGTGTTATCTACTATTCGCAAGCAACGTCCAAGGGGGAATCGTTGGAGCATATATTGTCATATATAGTGTATCCGTCGCTTGTCGAATAGTCCAGGCTTAATGTAATATACCTGATATGTTGTAAACACATGAAACTGGGTCATTCGCAGGAGCATATGCGAATGAGACTCAGTCGTACGACTGGGCCATGCTAATGGACGAGCCGTGCGACTAAGATATGCGATTGGAACATTCGTAAGACTGAACCATAAGTATGGTCCAGTCGTACGATTGAACCATACGCATGGTCCAGTCGTATGATTAAACCATACGCATGGTCCAGTCGTACGATTGAACCATACGCATGGTCCAGTCATACGATTGAACCATACGCATGGTCCAGTCGTACGATTGAACCATACGCATGGTCCAGTCGTACGATTGAACCATACGCATGGTCCAGTCGTACGATTGAACCATACGCATGGTCCAGTCGTACGATTGAACCATACGCATGGTCCAGTCGTACGATTGAACCATACGCATGGTCCAATCACACGAATGGGCCCAGTTGCATCTAATATGGGCCGAGGCCTATATATACCATTTAGAGAGAAAAAGGGATGTAGAGAGAGTGTGCCCGGGAGCCTAGGGCTGCCGGATGAGTGGGGAGATCATGCTCGATCTTACCCTTTCCAAGAGTCTTGATTCTTATGTTGAAACGAACTTGTAATCGTTAGGTTTTATCAATGAAACCATTAAATTATAGTTCGTGTTGTCGATTGTCTCTTGGTTTGTGCTGTTGTTTTTCCTTCCGTCAAGAACATGCTCCAATCGTACGAATGGGCCCAGTCGCATCTAATATGGGCCAAGGCCTATATATACCAGTTTCAATGTGTAGAGAGAAAAAGGGTTTTAGAGAGAGTGTGCCTGGGAGCCTAGGGCTGCTGGATGAGAGGGGAGATCATGCTCGATCTTCCCCTTGCCAAGAGTCTTGATTCTTATGTTGTAACGAACTTGTAATCGTTAGTTTATCACTGAAACCATTAAATTATAGTTCGTGTTATCAATTGTCTCTTGGTTTGTGCTGTTGTTTTTCCTTCCGTCAAGAACATGCTCGGATGTTTATCGATCCAGCCGACTTCATAATTCGTATCAGAGCCGGTTACTGCTGGAATAATCTAACAATCATTCTAGCAACCCGAGCTCTTGATTTCTGGATCAAATTTTAGATCTTGACGTTAAAGCCACTTCGTGTTTTGTTCAGATCTTGTTACGTGTGTTGTATCTATGTTAAAATAGAAATTGAAACCACGTTCCCATCACCCTTTCGAATCTGTTGATGTATATTTTGTTTTGGTTCATGTAAAATTCATCAAACCAGGGTTTTGAGCAGCCCTGGCGACTGCAGATCTGAAGATCTGCGTGCAGACCCGTTCATGCGACTTGGCCACGCGAATGGAGCATTCGTACGACTGGACCATCCGAATGGAACATTCATACGACTGGACCGGTCGTATGTTCAGTCGTGCGACTGGACCAATCGTATGTTTAATCGCACGAATGAGCCATCCGCATTTGTTCCAGACCAAAAAAAAAAATTTGGAATTGCCTCTTGCAAAGATTTGAGGATGAGCAAAAGATATTCACCCGGAAGTTCTTTGTCAAATAAGTTCGATGTATACCTCATTATTCATCGGACTTCCAGAATAGGTGAATGTAGTTGGATCATGAAAGAGAGAAAGAAAACATCAGCAGTTGGTGCTGATTTTGTGGGGTAGTCAGGAGCATCTAACTACTTATGAGCCAATCAAGTTGTATCTATCCGCACAATGAGGATTCCCATTCTTAGGGGAAATCCAGGTTTCGAGAAAGTGAAGATGCAATCAGAAAATGATGATGTGAGTAGGTTTCTGATGATAAATCTACGTGCATGCTGATTTGTTTGATATTGTCAGCTGTGGATTGGAACCTTCAACGTGTTGCCCAATACACCATGTGAAGACGCCAGGAGAGCACAATGTCTATATATTGGGATATGCTGAATGTGAGGGGGAATTTCTGCAGGTGGTGATGTTAATCTGGTTAGCCTTTGTGAAGATTGAAGCAATGGAAAACTGTTCGTGTCATTATCTGGAAAAATCAGTCATATGGGGAATCTTGCTGCGATGTTGGTGTTCTGCAAAGTAAACGAAAGCTGTTGTGCCTAAATTCATTTTTAGGGATGTGTAACAACCTGATGGATTGGCAACGTTGGCTAATATGGTTTTTCATTTGATTCTATTGGCAACTAGAGCAGAGATTGACTAAAGATTGTAAGAGGTGTTATCTACTATTCGCAAGCAACATCCAAGGGGGAATTTGTTAGAGCATATATTGTCATATATAGTGTGTCCGTCGTGTGTCGAATTGTCTAGGCTTAATGTAATATACCTGATATGTTGTAAACACATGAAACTGGGTCATTCGCAGGAGCATACGCGAATGAGACTCGGTCGTACGACTGGCCATGCAGATGGACCAGCCGTGCAACCGAGAGATGCGATTGGAACATTCGTAAGACTGCACCATAAGTATGGTCCAGTCGTACGATTGAACCATACGCATGGTCCAGTCGTACGATTGAACCATACGCATGGTCCAGTCGTACTATTGAACCATACGCATGGTCCAATGACACGAATGGGCCCAGTTGCATCTAATATGGGCCGAGGACTATATATACCAGTTTCAATATGTAGAGAGAAAAATGGTTTTAGAGAGAGTGTGCCGGGTGCCTAGGGCTGCCGGATAAGAAGTGATATTATGCTCGATCTTCCCCTTGCCAAGAGTCTTGATTCTTATGTTGTAACAAACTTGTAATCGTTAATTTTTATCAATGAAACCATTAAATTATAGTTCGTGTTATCGATTGTCTCTTGGTTTGTGCTGTTGTTTTTCCTTCCGTCAAGAACATGCTCCAATCATACGAATAGGCCCAGTTGCATATAATATGGGCTGAGGCCTATATATACCAGTTTCAATGTGTAGAGAGAAAAAGGGTTTTAGAGAGAATGTGCCCGGGAGCCTAGGGCTGCCGGATGAGAGGGGACATCATGCTCGATCTTCCCCTTGCCAAGAGTCTTGATTCTTATGTTGTAACGAACTTGTAATCGTTAGGTTTTATCAATGAAACCATTAAATTATAGTTCGTGTTATCGATTGTCTCTTGGTTTGTGCTGTTGGTTTTCCTTCCGTCAAGAACATGCTCGGATGTTTATCGATCCAGCCGACTTCACAATTGGTATCAAAGCCGGTTACTGCTGGAATGATCTATCAATCATTCTAGCAACCCGAGCTCTTGATTTCTGGATCAAATTTCAGATCTTGACGTTAAAGCCACTTCGTGTTTTGTTCAGATCTTGTTACGTGTGTTGTATCTATGTTAAAATCGAAATTGAAAACACGTGCCCATCACCCTTTCGAATCTGTTGATGTATATTTTGTTTTGGTTCATGTAAAATTCATCAAACCAGGGTTTTGAGCAGCCCTGGCGACTGCAGATCTGAAGATCTGCGTGCAGACCCGTTCATGCGACTTGGCCATGCGAATGGAGCATTCGTACGACTGGACCATCCGAATGGAACATTCATACGACTGGACCAGTCGTATGTTCAGTCGTGCGACTGGACCAATCGTATGTTCAACCGCACGAATGAGCCATCCGCATTGACTCATCCGCATTTGTTCCAGACCAAAAAATAAATAAATTTGGAACTGCCTGTTGCACAGATTTGAGGATGAGCAAAGCATATTCACCCGGAGGTTCTTTGTCAAATAAGTTCGATGTATACCCCATTATTCGTCGGACTTGCAGAATAGGTGAATGTAGTTAGAACAGAAAAGAGAGAAGAGAAGACGTCAGCAGTTGGTGTTGATTTTGTGGGGTAGTCAGGAGCATCTGATTACTTATGGGCCAATCAAGTTGTATCTATCCGCACAATGAGGATTCCCATTCTTAGGGGGAATCCATGTTTCGAGAAAGTGAAGACGCAATCAGAAAGTGATGATGTGAGTAGGTTTCTGATGATGAATCTACGTGCATGCTGATTTGTTTGATATTGTCAGCTGTGGATTGGAACCTTTAACCTTTTGCCCGGATACACCGTGTGAAGACGCCAGGAGAGCACACTGTCTATATATTGGGATATGCTAAATGTGAGGGGGAATTTCTGCAGGTGGTGACGTTAATCAGGTTAGCCTGTGTGAAGATTGAAGCAATGGAAAACTGTTCATGTCATTATCTGGAAAAATCAGTCATATGGGGAATCTTGCTGCGATGATGGTGTACTGCAAAATAAACGAAAGCTGTTGTGACTAAATTCATTTTCAGGGATGTGTAACAACCTGACGGATCGGCAACATTGGCTAATATGGTTTTCTGTTTGATTCTATTGGCAACCAGAGTAGAGATTGACTGAAGATTGTAAGAGGTGTTATCTACTATTCGCAAGCAATGTCCAAGGGGGAATTTGTTGGAGCATATATTGTCATATATAGGTGTTGGGTTTGTTGTACCAAAACAATGTCGTTTAACCATTTTAAACAAGAAAACGCAGCGGAATATGAACTTAATATCCTATTCAATAATCTGAAAATAAAGTTCATAATATTATTTTAACAAACCCAAAGACATAGGATCATATGTATGTGAATAAACTAGTTATCAAGAAGCAAAAAAAACAACCAAAACAACATCAACAATCTACCTTTATAGGCTGTTGAAGAACCGATTTTAGAGCTGCTGGAAATCGTGATATTGTAGAAGAGGGGGCAATTTTGGATGGCCAAAACATCAAGGATAGGTGTCCTCAAGTGCTCATACCCACAAGCCTTCAAGAAACACCATTTTTGCTAGGGTTTGACACCAAAACGACCATGAAGATGCTGCTGGAACATCCTTCCAGCACCAAATCAAGCATGAAGATGCTGCTGGAACATGTTTCAGCCGAGTGTTTCTTCAAAAGGGAGAGAACCATTCTCTCCTTTGGTCATTCCAAATGTGTGTGAGATGAGAGGATGAAGATGTGTGTATGTTTTTCTCCAAAGAGACTCCAAAAAAAGGAAAAGAGTTGCTGGAACTAAAGGGGGGGCCGAACCCTTAGGGTTGCCCACTCCTTTTCTTTTATTTTTGCTTAAAAGTCCTTAAACATTAACCCTTATTACAACTAAAGATTAACATAGATATATATATATATACATAATTAACCTTTTAATTATATAATACACACACACTTTTATTATTTGATGTTGCTTAACTAATTTAAACAACATTACAAATAATATCCATGAACAAAATATCCTCATAATTTGTTCTTTCTCACATACAATTTATTTAGAAAACCCATTTTCTAAATTGGTGTGATTATTTAATTGCATGATCATATCATCAATTAAATATTAATTGGTGTTTGCTAAGCTTGTTATTGGGTATGACCCGACTTGGATCACAACGTACTAACCACATCAATGTTCTATGTGCCTTGGGCATACAGAATCCAACAATCTCCCACTTGCACAAGATACATAGAGGATTGATGCAAGCAGTAAATACCGCCTAACAACGTTTACTACCCTTAATACGCGTGACTTAAAGCCATTCAATAACATCATCCCCTTCAAGTATCCAACTTGAAATGATTTAGGTGAATCAATCATCTATCCTTTTGTTACAGATGTCATGTTAAATCCAAGGACACAGAATGATCATTCCTTGTTGATTTAACTTAATCAAGCCTTAGACATCATGCTCTCAACGAATAAGAGGAACAAATTCCATCTTGACTACATACGTTTCTCACAATCACCTTATGTGGTACCCAAACATAGCCTTATGTACTGACCATTATTCAGAGCAGCGAAGAACTAGCTCAAGGTATAACACTTGGTGAATATCAAAACCCAATATGTATCTCAGGTCAGAGGATACCAAATGATATTCGCCTTTACTCAAATTTACTTATGATCAATCTAAAGATTCCATGTAGTAAAATTGAGACGCGGGTCAGTCCAATATTTGTATCCCACAAATATCTATGAACCTTGGTAGCAACCAATGCTCTATATTCATACCATATAAATATCTACCAATCCATGTTCATAATAGTCTTACATTCATATATGTTCCCACAAATATGACCGACTACGGACATTTAGAATAATAAACATATTCATGGATGTAAACATGCTAAAAGGGAACATGACTCAAAAGGTCAAAATTACAACTGTTCCATACATTAAATACTAAACAGATCAATTCCAATCACTAGAATATCGAAGTCCTAAGGCACAAGTATGACCCTCATACTTTGCCTTCGCAAGGAGCTTCGTGAGTGGATCCGTAATGTTTTGATCTTTTATGAACTTTATGAATACATATCTTTACCCTTTTCAACTCCATCCCTTATGATGTTGAATCTCCGCTCAAGGTGCTTAGTCTTTGATGAGTACGGGGTTCCTTGATTTGAGCAATCCCACCCCGTAATTACCAAAGATCTTTAGGGAGTCTTGAATGGTAGAGACCACCCCTAGATAAGCAATGGACAAGCTTATCCATCCAGCTTCCAAAGCTGCCAATGAAGCGGCTATGTATTCGGATTTTAGACTGAATAATGCTACCGTGTCCTGCTTTGAACACTTCAAGGATACCACACCTCCATTCATAATGGAAGTACACCTGATTATGATCGAGAGTTGTATCGATCTGTTTTGGAAGTCCTTATCTGTGCAACCCTTTACACATTTTCACTTCAACAGATCCGTATATTAGAAACATATCCTTAGTCTTACTAAGGTGCATCAACATACTTTTAACAACCATTCAATGGTTATTTCTATTGGTATCTACTTTGTCATACCTGATAAGCATGACTCGTCCGTTTAGTGCATATCATGAGACAAATGACGGATCCTATAGCAGATGCGTATGGGATATCCTTCATTTGATTTTGCTCATCCTATGAGCTTGGACATTGAGACGTAGTCAACATGGTCTCTCTTTGAAAGGGTATCATACCTTTCTAAGAGATTTCCATCTTGAACCTTTTCAAGATTTTATATATGCACTTTGGTTTGACCCTATCAACCACCTCGATCTATCCTTATAGATCCTTATTCCAAAATATGGGTGATTTCAAAGAGATCCTTTTATGAAAAACATCTTCCAAGCAAGGTTTTAACACCTTCCAAGGTTGGAATATATTTTCAAATAGCAGTGTGTCATCAGCATACAACACTGAGAGTATACTCCTGCTCCCACTAGCTTTCATATATACACACCCTTTTGATGCTTGTTTCAATCCATAGATCTATCACTTTAACTTGTATACTTTATTGGGATGTCGCGGATCGACAAAACCTTCATGCTGAACTATGTGGACAGTCTCTATGAGATGTCCATTAAGGAAAGCGGTTTTGACATCCATTAGCCAAAACTCATATTCAAAATATGCAGTTATGGCACTTAACATCCTAATCGACCTTAGCATTGCCACGGGCGTAAGACTTTCATCATAATCAACCAATTGAGTTTGATGAAAACCTTATGCTATAAGTCTTGACTTATAAGTATTCAAGTCTCCATGTATATTTGTTTTCATCCAGAAAACTCACTTGTATCCAACCGATTTGGAGTTTAAGTGGAGGTTCAGCCATTGCCAACTTGGTTGTTATACATGATTGCATCCTTACGTTCATGGCCTCTAGCCATTTGTCCCAATCCAATTGGACATAACATCTTGGTGTATGGTTAGCCTACAGGGTATAACCACATAGCATCCATTCATGAAATATCCTTATCTTTCAGATGGAATACTAACTCTACCAGATTTGTGAACGTTTTGTGTGTGTTGATCAATCTCTTGATCTTTATCAACAACCTCCTGCTGATTGCTAGTGTCAATCAAATGTGTATCGCCTTGTGGATTTTGATCCTTATCAAGTTCCACAGTTCTATACGTCATTCCTTCCATAAAGGACTTGGTTTCAAGAACCATAGACTTTGGAGCAATAAATACTTCTGATTCGTTGAGTCAAAGAAACGGTATCTTATACAGTCTCTTTGGATTCTAAATGAATACACACTTTCTTTGTCCAGGTCATATTCATAATATGAGCCTTAGAGAGCGATGCGAAAACCCAAAATGATAAAGGTGGTAAGTTCATAGCCATATAAATTGAACCATATCCAAATAGGGTTCAGTTTCTCCTTTATCTGAATGAAAGCATAGATAACTATGCGGAGTTGATTTTCTACTTCATTATTGAAGATTTTGAACATTTCAAAAGCTTCATACTTATGTGTCATCAAGTGCACCAATAATAGCGACTGCAATCGTCGGTAACATTAATGAAGTATCTTTCACCAGTCTTAGACATTGTCTTAAAAGGATCATATGCATCCAAATGCATCATTCCTAATTAGTCTTTGGTTCATACTTATCAAATGAAACATTTTCATTTGTTTCCAAAAGACCATCCTTTTGAAGTGTTTGAATCTAATTCTGGTTAATGTGACCAAGGCGACAATGTCAAAGATAGTAATAACTTAAACCCATTTTAAGTTTCTTTATGCTAAATGTGTATCAACGAGTTATAATAGGATGATCTATCATGAACCAATTCATGGATGTCATTAAAAGGCATATCCTTAAAATGATATACATCATTCAAAACTCAATACCATTATTTACAAATTTTGAATCATGATCATATTGTTTTAAAAGGAAACATTAATCATGTTCCTAGTCAAACTAGGTGCATACAAAAATGTTTTGAGAACAACTTCCAAACCATTTGAAGGTCTCAAAATAGAGTTTCCCTTCTTGAAGCGGACATTTCTTTTGAACCCTTTTGCAACAATTGCAAGTATGAGTCTCACATCCGGTATCCAATACCCATGTGATTGAAGAAATGGCTTTTAAAACAGCGTATGAATCATGGAATTGTATTTGAGGTTTGCCCAAAACCCTTCTTGTGTTTCAACTCCTTGAGATAGAAGGGACAATACCCTTTTTATAGTCCTATCTCTCCACACTCAAAGCATGGATCGTTCTCCGTTACCTTAGGCTTCATAAGCTTAGGTTTTGAGGTTTCGCTATAACCTTTGCTTTGACGTATTCCTTTCCTTTAGCAATAATTGCTTTAGGATCGGGATTGGCCACTTCTTATAGCCTCCGTTATTGATTGAGAGAATAGGTAGAACCTCTCTACTTATCCCCGCCTCGGTTGCTTTGAGCATTGCATGAGGTTCACCGATGCTCTTGTCCCATCTGTTCATATTACAGTTTATTATGAATGTCTCAAACCTTTAGTTAGGCAATCAAGGATCAAATCCTTGGCCAACTACTTTGAGACAGGATAGCAAAGCATCTTGAGGCTATCAATATGGCTTTTATCTTAAGGATATATAAGATGATATTGATTGGGTCTTTTCATGTGACATGTATAAAGTGCTTGAACCGTTTCAAAGCAATCTTATAAAGTTTGTGGAAGGAACATTTCCCTTTAGATTAACATGTCATGTGCCCCATGAGGCTCCAAACCCTTTTGGAGTCTGGGAATCATATTCCCAACATGAGATCGGATGCTTGCACAGAATCCTAAGTGTGCTTAACTCAATCGTCAAAAGGCCATAACATCAACAGCGTGGGTTGGTGAGGTATGGGATCGTCAAGGACATAGACCTTTACTCATTCTTGAGAACGATTCTCAAGTTTCAAAATGAGTCCATAAGATAATTATGGTTAGGACTATCCCTCTCGAGAATAGGTCGCAGTGATAGGGAAGGGACGATCGGGGTGGTAGCATTATAGTTAGAGGTCATCATTACAAAATTGACAAAGTTCATATTAGTATTTCTCATAATTTATTTTAATCTTTAATACCCTTAAATGTCTCATAGACAATTAACAATTAAAATCTAGAATCCAACGTTACATTTAAATGATGGTTAGGTGACCTTTATCCCATTATTTAAATTAACAAGGTAGTCGACAGTTGACAATTGCAACCTATTGCAACTTCTAGTCTTATGGGATCGGTTAAACATCATATGTTTAGTCGGCATGTTTAATCCCATCAACACCATTGTACGCCATGCTTCGGTGACCCTAAGCACATGGTTTCCAATTCAAGTCGTCCTACTTACACACACGTGTGAGTTTTACATATAAGCGGTTAGGTGACCTTTATCCCACAAGTATGTTAGACTCACCTCAAGGACACAAGTTCCCTACAAGTGGTTAGGTGACCTTTATCCCACAAGTAGTTCCCAAGTGATTCGAGTGTCGTGTAAAAGGATGGTGTTAGACTTGTTACCAAAGGGTTTTAAGTTCCCATTAATTTTAGACTTTGAAAACACTATGTACCTTGTAATTGCATGCTTTCAAATACATGGTACCCTATGGTTCTCTTTTAATAAAACCTCTTTTATTTTGAAATCATTAATCCTTTTAATAACCTTTTATTAATTACTTAATGATTATAACCATAAAATTCAGCTTGTTATCATAATTTATTTAGATCGTTAAGCATATTCATATATCAAACAATCAACATAAAACAAGCAAGCATAATCATACAAACATATGTGCATAACCATAGCCACTAAGTTGACTACACTTGTTTGCCATCACAAGTGTTGTCATAAGATCTTTTCCTAAGGGTTCAACACAACACAAATGATGAGATCTCCAAAGACCCCCACTTGAACTTGCATCCAAATGCTTCAAGTCCATCCTTTGTGTCTTCCTTTTGTGCTTCCTTCCCGAGCATCTTCTTTTACAAAATATATACATCCTAATACATATTTTCTAGTAAAGGAAAAAATGCTCCTAATATATTTATTACATTGCCAAATGAATAAATAAATTACAAACCAAATGGAAACACAAAAAATTACTACAACCCATAAAGAAAGAATACAATCAACATGACAATTCCATAATCAACCAAACCCAAAACAACCATGGTCAAGGCTATGTTATGCACTAAAATTATGTATCCATATACATCATACTAAGAACCAAATGAACCCCATTGACCCTAAATTTTCAG
The DNA here is from genome assembly GCA_025506515.1 of Flaveria trinervia. Classification (NCBI taxonomy): domain Eukaryota; kingdom Viridiplantae; phylum Streptophyta; class Magnoliopsida; order Asterales; family Asteraceae; genus Flaveria; species Flaveria trinervia. The sequence goes on along the minus strand of CM046453.1, from coordinate 21,515,070 downwards.
CCAACATAAACCAAAAATCTAGGGTCTTTTGTCCAAACAAAACACAATCAACCAAATTGATATCTTTCCTTTCAAGGTTTAATCACTAGCATGTTTGATATAACCTTGAAAGATTGGGGTATCATCAAATCAATACAAAACAGCCCTAAAATTGGTTGTTAAACCTTATATAACCAATTATACAAGAACACATGAAACTAATCATCCACATAACCGGCTCTTGATGCCAATGTTGGGTTTGTTGTACCAAAACAATGTCGTTTAACCATTTTAAACAAGAAAACGCAGCGGAATATGAACTTAATATCCTATTCAATAATCTGAAAATTAAAGTTCATAATATTATTTTAACAAACCCAAAGACATAGGATCATATATGTGAATAACTAGTTATCAAGAAGCAAAAAAAAAACAACCAAAACAACATCAACAATCTACCTTTATAGGCTGTTGAAGAACCGATTTTAGAGCTGCTGGAAATCGTGATATTGTAGAAGAGGGGGGCAATTTTGGATGGCCAAAACACCAAGGATAGGTGTCCTCAAGTGCTCATACCCACAAGCCTTCAAGAAACACCATTTTTGCTAGGGTTTGACACCAAAACGACCATGAAGATGCTGCTGGAACATCCTTCCAGCACCAAATCAAGCATGAAGATGCTGCTGGAACATGTTTCAGCCGAGTGTTTCTTCAAAAGAGAGAACCATTCTCTCCTTTGGTCATTCCAAATGTGTGTGAGATGAGAGGATGAAGATGTGTGTGTGTTTTTCTCCAAAGAGACTCCAAAAAAGGAAAAGAGTTGCTGGAACTAAAGGGGGGGCCGAACCCTTAGGGTTGCCCACTCCTTTTCTTTTATTTTTGCTTAAAAGTCCTTAACATTAACCCTTATTACAACTAAAGATTAACATAGATATATATATATACATAATTAACCTTTTAATTATATAATACACACACACTTTTATTATTTGATGTTGCTTAACTAATTTAAACAACATTACAAATAATATCCATGAACAAAATATCCTCATAATTTGTTCTTTCTCACATACAATTTATTTAGAAAACCCATTTTCTAAATTGTGTGTGATTTTTAATTGCATGATCATATCATCAATTAAATATTAATTGGTGTTTGCTAAGCTTGTTATTGGGTATGACCCGACTTGGATCACAACGTACTAACCACATCAATGTTCTATGTGTCTTGGGCATACAGAATCCAACAATAGTGTGTCCGTCGGTTGTCGAATAGTCTAGGCTTAATGTAATACACCTGATATGTTGTAAACACATGAAACTGGGTCATTCGTAGGTGGATATGCGAATGAGACTCAGTCGTACGACTGGGCCATGCTAATGGACCAGTCGTGCGACTGAGAGATGCGATTGGAACATTCATAAGACTGAACCATAAGTATGGTCAAGTCGTACGATTGAACCATACGCATGGTCCAGTCGTACGATTGAACCATACGCATGGTCCAGTCGTACGATTGACCATACGCATGGTCCAGTCGTACGATTGAACCATACGCATGGTCCAGTCGTACGATTGAACCATACGCATGGTCCAGTCGTACGATTGAACCATACGCATGGTCCAGTCGTACGATTGAACCATACGCATGGTCCAGTCGTACGATTGAACCATACGCATGGTCCAGTCGTACGATTGAACCATACGCATGGTCCAGTCGTACGATTGAACCATACGCATGGTCCAGTCGTACGATTGAACCATACACATGGTCCAATCGCACGAATGGGCCCAGTCGTATCTAATATGGGCCGAGGCCTATATATACTAGTTTCAATGTGTAGAGAGAAAAAGGGTTTTAGAGAGAGTGTGCCCGGGAGCCTAGGGCTGCCGGATGAGAGGGGAGATCATGCTCGATCTTCCCCTTGCCAAGAGTCTTGATTCTTATGTTGTAACGAACTTGTAATCGTTAGGTTTTATCAATGAAACCATTAAATTACAGTTCGTGTTATCGATTGTCTCTTGGTTTGTGCTGTTGTTTTTCCTTCCGTCAAGAACATGCTCGGATGTTTATCGATCCAGCCGACTTCATACTTTTCATCTTTCATGCATTGATACACTGTTCTTATGGAAAACTTTATGGAAAACTATACTGTTTGATTTTTAGAACAAATTTTCTTGTATTAATAAATTCTGCTTTAATCACGCCTATTACATTTTAAACTCTATTTTTTGTATTGTTTCTTACTTTGTGTTCAAATGAAGACCGTGTGGAGTAGCTTTTTACAACTAATATATTGGTTTGTTTCAAGATGTCTCATGGGTTTTTTGTATTGATCGACTAGTTTTACACATGCTCAAACCTACTAGTATGTGTCATATAATTTGCAAATATACAGTTTATATTATGATAACATAATATAACATAATTATAATTTTCACCGTATCTCCTTGATTACTACAAGAAACTCTATTTCAAACAAGGTTTTCCTTGTTGGCAAACTATGATCACAACAAATGATAATGTCAAATGGAAAGTAAACATCTGAAAACATGGAAAAGTTTATTATATTTGTGAAGGATGGGATACGAGTTAAAAGAAAAGACAATTTGAACAATATACTATTTACGTATTTGACATGCTAGAAGACTTTACTTTGAAGATGTCTATTGGGCGACCTCATGAATCAAGATACATCTATGACTCTTTTCCATGTGATACATGATCCAAAATCTAGCGATTGGTATGATTATTAATGTATTTGTTTTAGAACCTTCTTTACATATTTACATATAAACACATGTAGACCTAATTTCTATTTCTTGCAACTATTACCTATGCAGTATGTTAATCGTCAGATTGGGTAAGATGTTAACATCTTACCAATAAGCATATGAATTTTACCATATTTTACATGGAGATCTTACCAATAAGAATACAAATTTTACCATATTTCTACCTTCAATTCATATATAAAAATTTGGTTTAAATTTGCATCCAGATTCAATTGCTTACAAAACAACATTATAAGCATTATACATAACTAGTGGAATACGATATAATTATTTTTTTTAACTACATTTTTTTCTAAAATATCATTGAAGATCTAGATTAGTTTGGACTCACCTTAAGTTAGTTTTTGTTTATATTTATATGTAATAGGTTAAATGTTAGATTACTTTTGTAAGTTTGTTAATTAGCTGTGTTTTGCTGCCCAACGAAACTATGAGCGAAACTATAGTTTTGCTCATAGTCAGCTGCCAGTTTCACCCGATGAAACTGTGTTTCTCAACCGAGTAAAACTATGATTTGGCAAGATAGTTTCACTGACAGCGAAACTATTAGCGAAACTATCAACACTATATATAGATTTGATATCTTTTATTGTAGGCATCCTTCCAAAACCATAATTCGTCTGACTATTGTTGCAAGTGCCATTTGTAAGCTGGAATCAATCTGAAATATCATTGAGCTTTATTCTATTGTGTGTATTGGAGTTTGATTGTCATATTCTGAATACTTTTGGGTTATTCTTCATCATCAATTGCTTATTATGTGTGTTTGTTGTTGATATTGAATGATTCCATCATTCAAGTATACTGTCATTCGATTATTTTAGACCAACAAAATGGTATCAGAGCCATTGTGCTCTTGATTGTTTGGGGGTTTTTGGTTGTTGAGTTCAATATCACCATTTTGATATGGAATTTGATTGAAATCTGTTAGTTCTTGGTTGGGAAAGCCTTAATAATCATAGATCTCAAGTTCATTGAGATTTGAGTGATTTTGGATTGATTTCGTGTTCAAAATGTTTTTCAGATTCTTCGGGCGAAACTACCGTTCCTCCGGCGAAATACCATTCCTCTGGCGAAACTGTGACATCAACCCGCGAAACTACGTGTGTTTTGCTTGCTGTGATTGTTTTGGTAAACTCAGCAAAAGTACCATCATTGAACGAAAGTTCAATAGTGCTTGTGATGCATTATCAAGCGAAATTGCTGCCGAATTTACAACTGAACGAAAGTGCAAGCTAGTTTCATCCAACACTGTCTGCGAAACTAGAATATTCAAGCATTTGGCTAGTGAAACTGCTGCCAAAATTAGTAGTGAAACTATTGATCCCTCAGCGAAACTAGCTCAATCCAACGAATCTATCTTTTCTCCTGCTATAGTATCATGTCAAAGATGATTACTCTCACTCTTGTTGTTTTAGACAGTGTGGCGCCCAATAGACCCCTGAGGCTAATCAACGGATACAATTTATTAGAAAAGATGTCTTAAGGCATTCTTTTTCTACACTGATCATAACCAATGAGAATCAATCATCTCTTGTCCACACATACCAACTGTTACTATTGGTGATGTTTTTTTCTCAAAACAAGGACCCAACCATGTTTAATGAAAAGGATTTAAAGTTGATTGACAGGGATCAGAATGCTTTTGGAGCATTAACTCTTTGCCTCGCACCAGACATCTACAACCGCTTTGCCTAACACAAGAATACCAAGTCACCCTATGATGCTCTCTGAGAGTTTTACGATGAAAATGTTGGAATTTGATTGAAATATGTTAGTTCTTGGTTGGGAAAGCCTTAGCAATCATAGATCTCAAGTTCATTGAGATTTGAGTGATTTTGGATTGATTTTGTGTTCAAAAAGTTTTTCCGATTCATCGGGCGAAACTACCGTTCCTCCAGCGAAACTGTGACATCAACCAGTGAAACTACGTGTGTTTTGCTTGTTATGATTGTTTCGGTAAACTCAACAAAAGTACCATCATTGAACGAAAGTTCAACGGTGCTTGTGATCCATTATCAAGGGAAATTGATGCCGAATTTACAACTGAACAAAAGTTCAAGCTAGTTTCGTGTGAAACTATCTACGAAACTAGCATATTCAAGCATTTGTCTAGTGAAGCTGCTGCTGATATTAGCAGCAAAACTATTGATCCCTCAGCCAAACTAGCTCAATCCAGTGAAACTATCTTTTCTCCTGCGAAACTATCATGTCAAAGATGATTACTCTCTCTCTTGCTGTTTTAGATAGTATGGCGCCCAATAGACCCCCAAGGCTAATCAACGGATATAATTTATTGGAAGAGATGTCTTAAGGCATTCTTTTTCTACACTGATCATAACCAATGAGAATCAATCATCTCTAGTCCACACATACCAACTATTACTGTTGGTGATGTTGTTTCTAAAAACAAGGACCCAACCGTGTTTAATGAAAAGGATTTAAAGTTGATTGACAAGGATCAAAAAGATTTTGGAGTATAACTCTATGCCTCGCACAGACATCTACAACCGCTTTGCCTAACACAAGAATGCCAAGTCACTCTATGATGCTCTCTAAGAGTTTTATGACGAAAATGATGAGTTAGTGAAAGACAATGGTATACATGCTGAAAAGGTGTTTAACTCATTTATGAGTTATAAGAATGAGAGTCTCACTAATTTAACAAACTATTTTCTGATAGTTCTGGTACATTAAAGAAATATGATGGAAAACTTGCCAATAGTGAGCAAGTGAATAGGTTGTTGGATTCACTCCCACCATAGTGGAGTTTACAAGTGATGATGTTGAAACAATAAAGAGGGTTTACTGACTACAAGCTTATGGACATCATTAGCAAGCTTAAATCATTTAAGTTAGACATGTAGAGAAGGGAGTTTAATTAGTCCATGATGCCATCATCTAGCTATCCTCAAAATGTTGCATTGCTTACTTTCGCTGCAAGCACTCCAATGCAAGCATCAAGACAAGGAGAAGTGAATATAAGTATCTCAGGTGATTAATTTGGTGGTGGTATTAATTCTGGAAGAGATCAAGCTAACTCAAAGGCCAGTGCCGAAATGTCAATTCCATCTGAAACAATGGCACTGTTTGGCATGTTTGTGCAGAGTTGTGAGGCATTAGTGGCTAGAGTACTGAAAGGGAAAAGAATGACCATGGAAGACATGTATTAGGTGGATCTAAATGATTTAGAGGAGACTAATATACAGTGGCAAATGGTGATGTTGACTCTCAGAGCTAGAAGGTTTATAGAGAGACCAGGAATGAAGAATTTTGGAGGCCAAAACTCTAACTCCAAATTAGGCTTTGATAAATACAAACTAAGATGTTTTAACTACAAATAGTTAGGACATTTCAAAAAAGGATGTCCATTGCCAATTTGTAACACCCGATTATTTTTTTAAAGTCAAAGAAAGAAAGAATAAAGTGAAGAAAAAGAAAGAAAGATATTTTACCCAAGTTGAGGGGTAAAAAGTGTCAAAAGGAAAAAAAAGTTTGAAAGTGGGCATGGTCGCCCACTCCCTTCTCACAACACCCAGATCTTCGTTTTTTAGAGAGAGAGAAAGAAAAGAGCAGAAAGCTCTCGGGTCTGAAGAAGAACAAGAAGAAAAGTCGAATTCAAGGTAAGGAATTCATGGTTTTAAGTGTTCTTAACTGGCCTTGCCTCAGTTGCATGCTTATGTGTGTTTGTATGTTCGGTTGTATGTGTTTTTAGTGGGTTTCTAGGCGGTTGAACTCAATTACAGACGAGTTTAGAAGAAGCCATACTCAAAAGCTAAAAAGGTGAGTTCTAGAACACCTCTTTTTACTTGTTTTAACTGATTTTAGGGCTGGAAATGCATGAACTTATGTTTTTATAAAACTAGGTTTTATACTCGTATGTTTGAATGTATGTATGTTGCGGGTATGATGTGATGTTGGACAATGTTCATGCTTGATGATGTTATGGTTGTGTTCCTAAGGCTTAAAAAGTAAGATTTAAGCTTAGAACATGATAGATGAGGTTTCGGGGACTGAATCTACTGATAAGTGTGCCCTAGGCTGCTCATACGCCCTAACAGTAGTTCATACGCCTAAGTTTAGAAAAAACTGCTTAAGTGTGAACAAATGCGGATGAGGAAATGCGGATGAGAAAGTCAATGCAGATGAGAAATTAAATGCGGATGAGAAAGTCAATGCGGATGAGAAAGTCAATGCGGATGAGTAAGTTATGCGAATGAACAAATGCGGATGAGTAAGTTCATGCGAATGAACAAATGCGGATGAGCATTGACAAATGCGGATGAGTAAAGTCAATGCATATGACAAATGCGGATGAGTAAAAAGAAATGCGGATGAACAAAGGAAATGCAGATGAGTAAAAAGAAATGCGGATGAGTAAAAAGAAATGTGGATGAACAAAAAGGCAAATGCGGATGAACAAAAAGGCAAATGCGGATGAACAAAAAGGCAAATGCGGATGAACAAAAAGGCAAATGCAGATGAACACTTAAATCTAAAATTAAACTAAAAATGGGACAGAAGGGGAAGGGATGCCAGTCTGAGTAGCTACATGCCATCAGGTATTTTCTTAATGTTAACCTTAATTACGTGCGCTGCCACTATTCTAAATTCAATATAGTAAGGCGTTTCTAATCTTCCTCGCAGCAAGACTTCTGAAAGCCAGTTGCTAAGAAAAAGATTAGAACAAGAGGGCTCTGGCGATTTCGGAACTAGCTTGACTCATTCCACCCAGCAAGTCTGGGGTGAACGAGAACTAGTTCATCACCAACATGCTTAACTCCTAGGACTTTTGGGATTGAATACTCTTACTCTTTTTGACCAAAAGATGGTGAAGAGAGGAGCTAGATAGAAGTAGTTTTGAATGAGGAGAGGGAAATCTGGCCATTAGTGAAGTCATTTTTTGTTTGGTCATAAGTTGGTTAGAGAAAAGTAATTAGTTCAGTTTTAGGCATACACTAATAGTAGGTTACGATTCAAAAGAAAGAGAGATTCAAGCCAATCGACCGGCTAAGAGGACTATTCAAATTCGAAAGTAGATGTTCATGCTCATACAGTTGCAAAATGACACTTGACCTATTTCCCTCATAGACAGACATGGAAATTAGAAAGTGTCTATCTTATATAGCTGTCAAATGAGACTTTAACTTTTCCCTTCGTAGAGCAGATCATGAATTGAAAAAGTTCTATCTGGGCAAAATGCTCTTTTTTTATAGATTTCCCTTCATTTAGGGCGCCAATCCCGACTTCTCCTTATGTGGTTTATGTGTTGCTGGTAGATTTAGATGCTGGTGTAGTCAGGATAGGTAATGCTTGGGGTATGAAGAGTAAAGTAAGTGGCCAATCATGACTGACCACTGTAATTAGGGACTTACTATACTTGACATAGACTAACCTGTTCCCTTGAATGACCGTGTTGGTGTTTGAATCATTCAATGTGTGTGTTAGAGTATGGTCGGTGGTAGATCATCTAAAGCTTCGCGTGGTGGAGGTGGTGGTGGACGTGGTGCTGAACCACAGGTCACGAGAGGAAGACCTAGAGTTGAAAAGGTGGTTCATGAAGAACCTAAAACCCCTCATCCAGAGGGCGGAGAAGAGGGTGTTAATCTGAGAGCCTTAGTGAAGGAGGTGGTTGTGGAGGAAGTGCATTAGGTCATGCAGACGATCCTACCGTCTGTGGTGACCGAAGTGATAAAGGCTGTTAGAGATAGGGAGAGAAGGGAAAGGAGTAGACCTACGGGCGAAAGAAGACAACCCGAGACTAAAACGGTTTTCTTTGATGACAAAGAGGAAGAGGAAGAAGAAGAGCCTACATCGAAGGCGGCCCAAGGTTGCAACTATGGGGCATTTCAACGATGCAAGCCCCCACTTGTGATGGTAATGGCACTGCTGCTGCTGCTCACGGTGGGTGAGAGAAATGGAAGCTGTTGTGAACATCAGCGAGTGCCGAGAGGATCAGAAAGTGAAGTTTGCTGCCCACTCTTTTGTGGACTCAGCTTTATGCTGGTGGGACATATTGTCCAAGCTGAGGGTAGTCAGGCTATTGGGAGAATGAAGTGGTCTGAGTTGAAAAGATTGGTGATTGAGGAGTTTTGTCCTTATAGGGAGATGGACAAGGTTGAGAGAGAGTTCCTGCAGTTGGAGGCAAGGACAATGACACATCAGCAGTACACCACCAAGTTCAATGAGATGGCACGTCTGGTGCCGAACCAAGTGACACCCTTGCAATGAAAAATCAAGAGGTATATTCAGGGCCTGCCGACGGATATCCGTAGGCACATGATCGCTGCCCGACCAAGCGCGTTTAGGTCGGTGGCTGATTTGGCAGGGAGACTGTATGATGAAAGGACTATGGTGGTGACCGAAGGTAGCAAGAAAGGTGGTGGTGATCGGAATTGGAATGAGAAGCGATTTGGACGTGGCGGAGCCGCTCCAAGTAACAAAGGTGAACGGGTGGATGACCGGCGTGTGGTCACATCCGGTGCAGGGTCGAGAAGGTGTGTCAAGTGTGGATAAAAACACCCCGGGGAATGTAGATTGGGGACCAATGTCTGTTTCTGTTATGGAAGAACCGGACATGTGGTGAAGAACTGCAGTGTGAGGAGGTGTTATTCTTGTGGTGAGGAAGGCCATATGAGCAGGGACTGCAAGAAGCCAAGGGCAGAGAGTTCTGGAGCAAGGAAGTTGACCAGATCTGAAGGGCAAAGGGCGAGCACAGGGCCTTCATGATAACCAAGGAGGAGGCTAGGACGGACCCCAATGTTGTGTCAGGTACGTTTCTAGTAAACCAAACTTTAGCCTTTGTGTTATTTGATTCTGGTGCTAGTAAAAGTTTTGTTTCTACTGCTTTCTGTGCTAAACTGCCTGTTAGTAGTAGGAGTGTAAATGCGCCCTTTGATGTAGAAATTGCCATAGGAGGGTCTACCCGGATTTCTGAGATGATAGAGGGTTGTGACATAGAACTAGAAGGTCACAAGTTTCCTGTTAGACCATTTGTAATGACCTTAGGCGAGTTTGACGTAGTCCTAGGAATGGATTGGTTGGCAGACTACATGGCGAACACTAAGTGTCGCAAAAAGATGATACGGTTGACAGTGCCTGACGAGAGTATGATGACGGTTTATGGCGATCGAGTCACGACGATTCTGAAGGTGATTTTGATGGAGGGGGCAAGAAAGTGCATGAGACGTGGATGTAATGCCTACTTGGCCTATGTGAAGGATGTGGATACACTAACACGACAAATTTCAGATGCACCAAGACATGAAGAAAGATTTTTGGTGGCCGGGTATGAAGCGTGATGTGGTGGAGTACATGAGTAAATGCCTTACTTGTTTACGAGTGAAAGTCGAGCATCAAAAGCCGTATGGGAAGATCCAACCTTTGGATATACCGGAGTGGAAGTGGGAACATATCACCATGGACTTTATTACAAAGCTACCACGTACCGCGCAAGGATATGATGCCATATGGGTGATAGCTGATCATTTGATGAAGAGTGCTCACTTTCTACTGATCTGCAAGACATATTCATCCGAGAGGTTGGCTGGTATTTTCATTAAAGAGATTGTAACTCGTCATGGTGTGCCGGTGTCTATTGTGTTTGATCGTGACACCCGGTTTACATCGAAATTTTGGAAGAAATTCCACGATGCAATGGGGACGAGGTTGCATATTAGCATGACTTATCATCCTCAAACGGATGGTCAGTCAGAGAGGACGATGTAGTCGCTGGAAAATATGCTTCGGCATGCGTCATTGATTTTGGAGGAAGTTGGGATGACCAATTACCATTAGCTGAGTTCTCATATAACAACAACTATCATCCCAGTATTGGTATCCCCCTTATGAGATGCTATGTGGTAGGAGATGCAGGACACCCGTGTGTTGGGGTGATATTGGTCAGAAAGAGTTAGGAAGCATCGAGGTGATCGAGGCTACGACTGAGAAGCTTGAAAAGATCAACGCCTTCATGAAGGCAGCCAAACATAGATAGAATTCGTATGCTGATAAATGGCGTAGACCAATTGAGTTCCAGGTGAGTGACAAGGTTATGTAGAAAGTCTCACCTTGGAAGGGTATCATTCGGTTCAGAAAGCGGGGCAAGTTGAGCCCGAGATACATAGGGCCCTTTCGAATCATTACTAGAGTAGGAGAGGTGGCCTATAGATTGGAGTTACCAGACGAGTTAAATGGAATTCACCTGACATTCCATGTATCTCATCTGAGGGATTTAGCAGACGAGGATATGGTTGTAGCACTAGAGGATATCGAGGTAGATGAACAGCTCAATTATGTGGATCAACCAGTGGCGATCATTGATCGTAATAAGAAGAAGTTGAGGAATAAAGTAGTTCCCCTTGTGCGTGTATAGTGGAAGCACAGGAAGGGATCCGAGTCTACGTGAGAGACTGAAGAAGAGATGAGACAACATTACCCACATTTGTTTGAGGAATAACAGGTTTCGGGGAGGAAACCTATATAAGGGGGGTGGACTTCTAACATCTGGTTATTCTTTTCATGCTTTCTTACTTTCATTCATACGTCATTACATCTTTACTTTCATTTGGACCAATGCCATGTGCTTCGCCCCCGTCATGTATAAAGCCGGTACTGGGCCTGAGGTCTTTCAAAGACCCCAACATTGTACACGAAGTTGACTCCAGTACCAAGGGTAAGCGGCAAGGGTCCCATACATATGGTCAATCACAAGGATTAGACCCCTGTGTGCATCCTCATGGTGTATTTAACCCGCACACAGTTAAGCTAAAACCCCTCATTGAGTGTGAACCTCCATACATATGCTTAATCACACGGATCAAGCCCCAGTGTGCATCCTTCTGGGGTAGCTAACCCGCACACGGTTGAGCTAACACCCTTTATTGGGTGTGAACCTCCATACATATGCTTGCAAGCCTTTAATACCTTCATTCATTCATTAATGCATGCATTCATTCATTACGTTCCTCTTTTCATTATCTTCCACTTTACGTTACATAATACTTTCATTTTATTCATTAACATTCAACGTAAAGCCACGGGAAAATAATCATACATAATAAGGACCATCAACATACGCAGTCAACGTCATCATACAGGGAATCATGCATACATAATTTACATCATACATACCATCATGTATAAGCATCAATCATACATCATAACATGCCCATCATAACATCTATGACCTTAAAAAGTCAACTTACATAGTCCCCAGGAACCTCCCAAGTCAAAGCCTAAATTTCACCTTTTCCCCAAAAAGTCAGAAGATATTCTAAGTGTTCATCCGCATTTGTTCAGTCGCATAAACTTGTCCACATTTGTTCATCCGCATTGACTTTACTCATCCGCATTTGTCAATTCTCATCCGCATTTTCTCATCCGCATTTGTTCACACTTAGACTTTCTCATCCGCATTGACTTTCTCATCCTCATTGACTTTCCCATCCGCATTGATTTTCTCATCCGCATTCCCTACTCATCCGCATTTCCTCATCCGCATTTACCAACACTTAAGTAGTTTTCTAAACTTAGGCATATGAACTATTGTTTGGCGTATGAGCAGCCTAGGGCACACTATTCATCAGATTCAGTCCCCAAATCTCATCTTTCGAGTTCTAAGCTTAAATCTTACATTCTAAGCCTTAGAAAGACAACCATAACATCATTAAACATGCACATATTCCAGAATCACACCATAACAACAACATACACCCATTAAATCATACAGGTATAAAACCCAGTTTTATAAAACATAAGTTCATGCATTTCTAGCCCCAAAATGAGTTAAAAATCAATAAAAGAGGGGTTCTAGAACTCACCTTTGAAGCCTCTTGGGTATGACTTCCTTCAAAACCCGTTTGCTGCAGGTTCAACACCTAAAACCCACAAAAACACACATAACCGAACATACAAACACACATAAGCATACAACCTAGGCAAGGCCAGTTAAGAACACTTAAAAACCATGAATTCTTACCTTGAATTCAAATTTTCAGCTTGTTCTTCTTCAGACCTGAGAGATCTGCTCTTTTCTTCTTCTCTCTAAAAAAATCGCAAATCTGAATGTTGTAAGAGTAGAGTGGGCTGCCATGCCCACTTTACACCCACTTTCAAACCTCTTTGTCCTCTTGACACTTTTTACCCCTCAACTGGATGAACAAATGCGGATGAGCATTGACAAATGCGGATGAGTAAAGTCAATGCGGATGAACAAATGCGGATGAGTAAAAAGAAATGCGGATGAAGAAAGGAAATACAGATGAGTAAAAAGAAATGCAGATGAGTAAAAAGAAATGCGGATGACAAAAAGAAATGCGGATGAACAAAAACGCAAATTTGGATGAAGACTAAGAATTTTTTTGACTCTTTGGGGAAAAAGTTGAATTGTAGGCTTTGACTTGGGAGGTTCCCGGGGCTATGTAAGTTGACTTTTTAAGGTCATAGCTGTTATGATGGGCATGGTATGATGATGTATGATATGATTTGATGATGTATGTTTGTATGATGCCCTGTATGATGATGTGTGATTGATGATGTGCGATTGATGATGTTATGCATGATGGTATGTGTGATGTATGTTATGTATGCATGCTGATATGTATGAAGATTTGCATGATATTGTTGATGTTCCTGTTTATGTATGTTTTTCTTCCCATGGCTTTGCATTGAATGTTAATGAATGAAATGAAAGTATTATGTAACATAAAGTGGAAGATAATGAAAAGAGGAATATAATGATAGAATGCATGCATTAATGAAAGAAAAAGTATAGAAAGGCTTGCAAGCAAAATGTACAAAGGTGCATGACTCTAAAATGCCGTAAGCTTAACTGCGTATGGTTTAACTAACCCTTAAGGATACACGCAGGGGTTTCAGTCTTTGTGACTGACCAACGGTGTGGTACATGGTTTATAGTGATTACTCACCTCGGTGCTGGTGCTAGGCTATGTGTAGTGTGGAAGTCATTTATGATCTTCGGCCCAGTACCCGAGTTATGCATAATGTTGGGGGTGTAGTATACAGTGGTTTATAGTGAATACTCACCTCGGTGCTTGTTCTAGGCTATGTGCAGTGTGGAAGTCATTTATGATATTCGACCCAGTACCCGAGTTATGCATATTGTTGGGGGTGTAGTATATAGTGGTTTATAGTGATTACTCACCTTGGTGCTGGTGCCAGGCTATATGCGGTGTGGAAGTCTTTTATGATCTTCGACCTAGTACTCGAGTTATGCATAATGTTAGGGGTGTAGTATACAGTCGTGATCTTTGTCGCTTACCCCGATGCTGGTGCCAGACTATGTGCAGTGTGGAAGTCAATTGAACTTCAGCCCAGTACCCCATTTGTTTGGGGCATAGCTGATGACACTGATCCAGATAGTGATAAAGAAGGGAAGGGTTAAAGAACGTATGTGATGAACAATAAAGGAAGATAATAATGTTTATATCTATGTGTACGTACGATGTGTGATCATGTACAACTGTACAGTATGATTTGAAAGAAAGTGAAGAGTGGTTTTAATGAAAGTAAAGTATGTTTTATTATAAAACTAGAACTCACTCAACAACACTGACTTTTTATGCATTTTCCAGTTGGCTGGTAAAAGTTGCTGAGGATGGCATGGGGTGGCTACTCAGCTCTTTTGGATGGCATCCATATTTATAATGCTTTTGTGTTGAAATGTAACATGTATTTTGTAATTTGATAACAATGTATTATTTTTCAAAAGCATTTTTAATGAAAATGTTGTTTTTAATGTTTCCGCTACAATGTTTATTTCAAGTTAAAGTAATTATATATTTTATGAGCGATGATTGGCCAGCTGTAAGCGTCCCGGGGACGGGGCCTTACACAATTGTCACAGATCCAAGCAATTTAGAGTCCTAAGATTAGCTTCTAGCGGAGATAAGGAAAAAATGAAACAGAAGAAAAAGACAACTTTAATTTCAAGCTTCGACTGGAGTATAGAAGAAGAAGAAACTAAAGAAGAAATCAATCAAGCTCTTGTTGTTGAGATTGTTGAAGAGAAGGAGAAGAAGGATTGTGAGGAAGAGTTTGATATGTTTGAAGTATTCAAAAGTGAAGCTAAAATGCCTCAAGGCTATTTGGTGTTTATAAACCAAATCGTCTATTACTTGATAACGAAAAGGACTTAAAATGAATTAATGAAGAGCTTAAAATAAAAAGTAAAAATATTTTGTCAAATTAAATGAAGCTTTAAAAGAAAATGAACACTTAAAAAGAATTGTTTTGGAAAGAACTATTTAAATAAATACTTTAACCGAAACAGTTGCACTTGTTGAGTTTGAAACAAGTAAACTTCAGTCAAAGCTTGATAAATGGATAATATCTTGAATGAATCATGACGATTTGTGTAAATCTCAAAGGGGGCTAGGATTAAAACGGGTTTGGGTTACGAAACTTCAGTCAAAGCTTGATAAATAGATTCTAACAGTATGTCTGCTGGTTTAGAAGGTATGAACTCTAAGGACGTGCGTGAGGAGTATGGTTATGGACTGACTAGCGGACTTGGATGCAATAGTTTTAGTACACCTAAACCTCAACATTCTGTTCTAGATCATAGCTCTAATTTAAGTTCTGTTTTGTTTTCATAAAAATTGTCTCAAACATTGATTTGGTGTGTTCTAGTAATGTTTCCACTTCTTCTTTAAATTATTTCAGTTGTAATATTGATATTTCTACTGCTTGTGTTAATGATGTTGTGATTGATTCTTCTATCAAGAATAAAAATAAAATTAATAGTAATTGTTTTGAAAAATTATTTTCTCACCCCATTCCATCATTTACACCAATTAATATTACACAATCAAGTGAAAGGGTAATGTCACCTTCTTTTGCAAGTACAAGTGGTACAAGTACCACATGTACTTCAGAGAAAAATGATTCAAATTTTGTAAATAGTTATTCTTCAAATAATAAAACCAGAACCAGATAAATGTATAACACATACAGTGATATTGATTCGAGCTTATCTGAGTGTGATGAGGAAATATGTATAGATAAACTCCCTGATGTATCACATAATAGACCTAGACTTAAATCTCATTGCTTTAGATGTGGTAAAGATAAATATGTAATTAAAACCTATCTTGAGCTTCATCATAGACATGTTCACAGGAATTCTTTTGGCAGTAGGTTAACTCATCTAGTTTAAAATTTTCTTTTGCAAGAAATCACCTGCACCAAAGCCTAAAATTGTTCAAACATGAGTTCCTATTTCAACTGGTTAATTTGTTCATTTTATTTTCTTGTAGAAGTCATCCACTAAAGTTGTAAATAGTGTTTGGCATGTTGATAGTGGATGCTCCAGACATATGACGAGGCTGAAGGACTTATTGACAGACTATCACATCATCATGGAGGATATGTGGCATTTTGCAGTAATAAGAAAGGGGGAAAATGATTGGTCAAGGGGAGGTCTCCAAATGATCCCTTACACCGGAGAAGTCAATTATGTGCCAAAGCTCTCTTTCAATCTGTTAAGTGTCTCTTTCTGAATGTCTCTTTCTAAAATCTAGGATTGATATTCCAGAGGAGATGGTGCTCATGTGAGCTCCGAGAAAGAATGACACATATCTTCTAGACATGGGTTCTAAAGAATCAAGATCCACTGTCACATGTCTTCTATCTAAAGCTTCCACATCTAAGTCTTTCTTGTGGCATTGCAGATTGGACCATGTTAATTTTAAAAATATAAATAAATTAGGTAAAAACAATCTTGTTAGGGGATTACCTTTAAAAGACTTTTCTATTGTTGAGAAATGCATGGCATGTGCCAAAGGAAAACAACTTAAGAAACCTCATAAACCAAAACTTGAAAATGGCATTTCTAATCCCCTCGAGTTTACATACTGATTTGTTTGGCCCAATTAGCATTAAATTCATTGCTAAGAAATCTTTTTACCTTGTTGTTACACATGACTTTTCTAGGTATTCATGGGTGATATTTTTTTCCTATATAGGAGAAGTTGCTGAAGAGCCGCATAAATTGATTCTTTCTATTGAAGTGATAAGCAAGAGGAAGGTAATGACTATACGAAGTGACAATGGTATGAGTTTGGAAATCAAATATTTGATTTTTTCTGTTCAAGTAAAGTTATTCTGAGACAGTTCAGTGCAGTGAGAACACCTGAGCATAATGGTGTTGCTAAAAGAAAGAATCACACTCTTATTGAAGTCGCTCGTACAATGTTGATTGAGTCCTCTTTGCCTATTATCTTCTGGACTGAGGCGGTGAATTGTGCTTCCTATGTTCTTAACAGTGTGTTGATCGTCAAAGACAAAATGAAGACTCCTTATGAAATGTTTCATTAGAGGAAGCTTTTGATTGATTTCTTTCGTCCATTCGGATATTCGTGTACTTTACTAAACACCCAAGCAGTCTGACGAGTGTTACTTCATTACCTATTTCTCCTCTCAGAAAGGTTATCAGGTGTATAACAAGAGAACATGTATTGTCAAGGAGTCATTCTATGTTGATTGGGAGGAATCTAATTCCTCTGACGTTCGATCAGAACCCGCATGGTTCTTTGAGTCCAATACGGTTTTCAACTCTTTTAATCTTCTAGTTTTTGATGATGATGCGTCCATCTCCAATGTCCAAACAAATATCATTCTTCCTGCTTCATTACTTATTGTTCCTCTGTTCATCAAGCCCCTCCCAATACATCACCTGACAATGCCAAACCAGTTGACATTGCATCTTCCTTATCATCATTTGACATTCCACCTCCACCTGTGGCATCTCTTCCTTCGACACCCATCTCTACCTCATCTCAATATATTCCATTAGTATTACCAATTGCATCTGCCCAACCATCTTCTTCTTCATCACCTACCCACCAACAACCCATCAACCTACATCCTTCAAATACCCTACCCATAACCACTGATTTCAAGACCTTGAAAGACCACCCCCATGATAATATAATTGGATCCATTACCCGATGGGGTTTGGACGCAGAGTCAATCTAGTTTGATTAATGTGTGCCTACTCTCTTGTTTTATATCCCAAATCATTCCAAAGAATGTTCATGCAGCTTTTTAGAATCCTTGTTGGGTTAGATCGATGCAATTGGAGCTACAACAGTTCAGGAAACTCAAGGTGTGGATGCTGGTTGATTTATCACCAAACAAATGCCCAATAGCCACAAAATGGGTATTCAAAAACAAGCCTAATGATCGTGGTATTATGGTAAGAAACAAACCAAGGTTGGTGGTTCAAGGCTTTGCTCAAGAAGAAAGGATTGATTACACAGAAGTATTTGCTCCCGTAGCTTGTCTTGAAGCAATACGGATCTTTCTGGCTCATGCCGCAAATTAACAAGTAGTTTAAAGTCTATTAGATGGATGTCAAATGTGCATTTCTCTACGGAGACATTGATGAAGAGATATATGTGTGTCAACCACAAGGGTTTGAAGATCCAAACTTTCTTAATAAAGTCTACAAGCTTGATAAATCCTTCTATGGTCTTCATCATGCTCCTCGCATCTGGTACGAGACTCTAACACAGTATTTTCTGAGCAATAGTTTTTCTTGTGGCACCATTGATATGACTTTATTCAAGAAAGAAGTAGATGGTGAGGTGCAGTAAGGCCCCGTTCCTGGGATGCTCACAGCTGGTCAATCTTTACACATAAAACACATATTTACTTTATGTTTACTAAAACATTGCAGCAGAAATAGTTTAAACAACCATTTCATTTAAACAAACACTTTTGCAAAATAATACAACGTTCATTACAAAATATCGTGCGCTCGCATTACAATGCAAAAACGTTATCGTATCATAAAATGGATGCCATCCAAAATGAGCCAAGTAGCCACCCCGTGCCATCCTTAGCAACAATCACCTACTAACCGGAAAAATGCATAAAAGTCAACGTTGCTGAGTGAGTTCTAGTTTTATAAAACATTATATTACCTTTCATTCATTAAAACATTTTCTTTCCTATCACACGTGATCACACATCATACGTACATCAAGGTAATAATTATTATCTTCATCATCATTTGTTTCGTACATTTCGCACATTTTGTACTTATCACACTTTTCATACATTTATTATCTTTTCACTTCTATCTAGGTCTTATCATGTACTTAATCCCCCTCTTGAACACAAAGCTATATCATCTAGGGTTAAGCGACAAGGAACCCATATCGCACGTATGGAGTAGTCACATAGACTAACTCCCCCTATGTGTGAACCCTTAAGCGTAAGCCAAGATCACACGCTGTAAACACACAGTTGAGCTAACAACTCTCAATGAATTGCGAACCTCCTTTCATTTACTTGCAAAACTTTTCATTCGTTCATTCATTATGTTCCACTTTTATTATCTCATATCTTTCGCTTTGTTAAGATAATACTTTATGTTCATTTGCATAATCACACCACGTAAAGTGACATCATCATACGTAATAAGGAACATAAGGAAACATATCATACATAACATACATAATCATCATACATCATCATGCATCAATCACACATCATCATACATGCCACATCATACATCACCCGTCACATCATCTATGACTTCAAATGTCAACTTACATATCCCCGAGAACATCCCAAGTCAAAGCCTACATTTACATTTTCCCCAAAATCTCAGAAAATTTTCTAAGTCTTAGGCGCATGGGCACTATATAGGCGCATGGCCTTCTCGGCGCACGCGGAACACTTAGGCATATGGGAAACTTCTAAGCGCATGGGCACTATTGGGGTGCATGGCCAACACTTAGTCATTCTAGGAAATTTCTAGGCGCTTCGGCACTATGCAGGCGCATGAGTACCTAGGCACATGGGTTTTCTGGGTGTTTGGACACTTAGTCAATTTCAGCCTAATTCTAGGCGCATGGATACTATTTGGGCACATGAACTTTGGGCACATGGGAACACTTAGACAGTTTATTCTGTTGGGCGTATGGGCTACTATTTAGGCGCATGGGCAGTCAATTTAACACTTAAACAACTTAATTCAGTCCCCAATCATCATCAAACATGTTCTAAGTTTAAACCTTACATGCTAAGCATTAAAACAAGAACATGGAAACATCATAACATCATACATCACTCAAAATAAACCCACCTGAATTCACACACATTTAACATACGGGGTAAAAACCCATTTTTTATAAAATGTACACACATGTATTTCAAGCCCCAAACCAGTTTAAAACAAGTAAAAAGAGGGTCCTAGAACTCACCTTAGCAGCTCTTTGGTATGACTTCCTTCAAAACCCGTTTGCTACAAGTTCAACACCTAAAACCCACCAAAAACACACACCCGAACACAAAAACACACATAAGCATACAACCGAGGCCTAGACCGGTTAAGAACATCACCACACCAAGAATTCTTACCTTGAATTCAGATTCCCTGCTCTTCTTCTTGCTCAAACCCGAAGCTTCTTCAGTTTCTCTCTCTAAATCTAGTTGAAAAGGTGTTGTGTGACAACATAGGCGACCATACCACCTTTTACACCAACTTTTGGAAGATTTTGTTCTTTTGACTCATTTAACTGCTCAACTCTGGTTAAATTGTGTTTCTTTCTTTTTCTTCACTTTATTCTTTCTCTCGCATAAAAAAAGTAACCGGGTGTTACAAGTCCACCCCCGTTAAATAGGTTTCGTCCCCGAAACCTGTTATTTCTCAAACAATTATTGGTAATGTTGTCTTATCTCTTCTTCAGTCTCCCACGTAGACTCAGATCCTTTCCTGTGCTTCCACTGTACACGCACGAGAGGAACTACTTTATTTCTTAATCTTTTCTCCTTACGGTCAATGATCTCCACTGGCTGCTCCACATAATTGAGCCGTTCATCTACCTCGATATTCTCGTCAGCCAAATACTTTCTCAGATAAGTTACATTGAATGTCGGGTGAATTCCACTTAACTCATCCAGTAACTCCAATCTATAGGCCACCTATCCTACTCGAGCAATGATTCGGAAGGCGCATGTACCTTGGGCTCAACTTGCCTCGATTTTTGAACCGAATGATACCTTTCCAAGGTGAGACTTTTAAAATGACTCTATCACCCACCTGGAACTCAATCAGTCTTCGCCTCTTGTCGGCATATGACTTCTGCCTATCTTGGGCTGCCTTCATAAAGGCTTTGATCTTTTCAAGCTTCTCAATCGTAGCCTCGATTACCTTAATACTTCCCAACTCCTTCTGACCAATATCACCCCAATAGATGGGTGTTCTACATCTCCTACCATATAGCATCTCATATGGGGGCATACCAATGCTGGCATGATAACTATAGTTATACAACTCAACTAGCGCTAAGTGGTCATCCCAACTTCCTCCAAAATCAATGGACGCATGCCCGAAGCATATCTTCTAGTGTATGAATCGTCCTTTCCGACTGACCATTCATCTGAGGATGATAAGCAGTGCTAATATGTAACCTCGTCCCCATCGCATCATGGAATTTTTCCATGTAGATCCCCAAAGCAAGGAATCCACATTTCTTCGAATCGATCCCTGACACCGAGCGTGTTTTCACCCAACTCCACGACCATACCTTTCATTCTTTCAGAGTTAAGATGATCATCCTTCAATGCCTCACCTTGAAACTCCTTGACCTGCTTCATCACATCAGAGGTCATAACCAACTGATAAGCCTTCACCCATATTGGCTCGGGTCTCTCCTTTCGGCTAAGGGCATTCGCCACCACGTTGGCTTTGCCTAGATGGTAATGGATCTCACAATCATAATCCTTTATGAGTTCCAACCATCTCCTCTGCCTTATGTTCAAATATTTCTGCTCGAAGAACTACTTCAAGCTGTTGTGGTCAGTAAATATGGTGCACTTCGTCCCGTATAGGCAATGCCTCCAAATCTTTTACGCAAAGACTACAACTGCTGGCTCTAAGTCATGAGTATGATAATTAACCTCATGAACTTTCAACTATCGGGATGCATAGGCTATAACCTTTCGTCTCTGCATCAACCCATATCCCAACCCTAAGTAGGAAGCATCTGAATAAACCACAAAATCCTCATTTCCTTCGGGTAACGACAGAACAGGAGCTTGAGTTAACCTTGCCTTTAAGTCCTCAAATGCCCTCTCCTGATATTGACCCCATACAAACTTCACATCCTTGTGGGTCAACTTGGTTAGTGGAGAAGCTATCTTAGAGAAGTCTTGGATGAATCTTCTGTAATAGCCCAACAAACCCAAGAAACTACGAATCTCAGATGGCGTCTTCGGAGACTTCCATCGTATCACCGCCTCCACCTTTTCTGGGTCCACCATAATCCCCTCGAGACTCACCACATGACCCAAAAACTGAACTTCACACAACCAGAACGCGCATTTGCAGAACTTAGCATACAACTTCTCCTTTCTCAACATCTCCAACACTTCTCGAATGTGACCGGCATGCTCTTCCTCGTTCTTTGAATAAATCAGGATATCATCAATAAACACAATCACTAATTTATCCAACATCGGTCGACACGCTCGATCCATCAAGTCCATAAAAGAAGTTGGCGCGTTGGTTAAACCAAAAGACATAACGAGGAACTCGTAATGTCCGTAACACATACAAAAAGTTGTTTTAGGAACATCTTGCTCTTTCACCATTAACTGATGGTAGCCAGATTGAAAACCAACTGGCACCCGGGAGCTGATCAAACAAATCATCAATTCTTGGTAAGGGGTACCGATTCTTCACCGTCAACTTATTCAGCTCACAGTAGTCTATGCACATCCTCATACTACCGTATTTCTTCTTCACAAATAAGACCGGAGCACCCCATGGAGAGATACTCGATCTAATGAACCCCTTATCAAGCAACTCTTGCAGTTGCTCCATCAACTCCATCATCTCAGTGTGAGCCAACCGATAGCACGCCTTAGCAACAGATTAGGCACCCGGTATCAAGTCAATTTGGAACTTGATCTCGTGGTCTGGTGGCACTCCTGTTAAGTATTCTTGAAACATGTCTGGAAAGTCACACACAACCGGTATATCAGACAATTATGGTGGTCATGTATCCACATCCTTCACGTAGGTCAAGTAGGCACTACATCCACACCTCATGTACTTTCCCGCCCCACCATCAAAATCACTTTCGAAATCATAGTGAATCAATCACCATAAACCGTTACCAAACCCCACCAGGCGCTGTCAACCAAATCATCTTCTTGTGACACACAATGTTTGCCTCGTAATCCGCCAACCAATCCATTCCTAGGACTACGTCGAACCCACCTAAGGTCATCACGAATGGTCTAACAAGAAACTTATGACCTTCTAATTCCATGTCACAACCTTCTATCATCTCAGAAATCCTAGTAGACTTACCTATGGTAGTTTCTACGTCGAAAGGCTTATTTATACTCCTACTACTAACAGGCAATTTAGCACAGAAAGCATCAGAAATAAAACGTTTACTAACACTAGAATCAAATAACACATAAGCTAGAGTTTGGTTTACTAGAAACATACCTGACCCAACATCAGGGTCCGTCCTAGCCTCCTCCTGCGTCATCGTGAATGCCTTTGCACTCGCCCTCTGTCCCTCAATCCCGGTCATCTTTTTCCCTGCTTTAGAACTCTCTACCCTTGGCTTCTTGCAATCCCTGCTTAGATGGCCATTTCCCTATAATTATAACACCTTATAACTCCATAATCTCTAGCCATATGACTAGGCTTCCCATATTTGAAATAACGTTTGATCCTATTTGCATTCTCCCGAATGCTCCTTCCCGCATTTACCACATCTCTTCGATCCTACACCAGACTTGACCACATGCCGGTCACCCACCTTCGCCACCTTATTGTTTGGAGCTGCTCCGCCACGTCCAAACTGTTTCCCATTCCAATTGGTCTCCACCACCTTTCTTGCTCACCTCAACCACCACCACCTCATGCTTATCATACAACCTTCCCTCCAAATCAATTGCCAACCTAAACTTACTCGACCGGGTGGCGATTAGGTGTTTGTGAATGTCTGCCGGTAAGCCTTGAATATACCTCTTGATCTTTCGTGATAGAGGTGTCACCTGATTTGGCACCAGCCATGCCATCTCATTAAACTTGGTGGTGTATTGCTGATGGGTCATTGTTCCTGCCTCTAGCTGCAGGAATTCCCTTTCAACCTTGTCCATCTCTTGGTGGGGACAAAACTCCTCAATCACCAGCTTCTTCAACTATGGCCACTTCATTCTTCCAATCGCCCGACTACCCTCGGCTTGGACAATATTGTCCCACCAACACAGAGCCGAGCCCACAAATGAGTGGGTATCAAACTTCACCTTTTGGTCTTCTCGGCACTCGCTGATATCAAGAACAACTTCCATCTCTCTCACCCATCAGTGAGCAGTAGTAGTAGTGCCGTTACCATCAAAGGTAGGGGCTTGCATCTTTGAAATGCCCCATAGTTACAACCTCATGCTGCCTTAAGCACAGGCTCTTCCTCTTCCTCTACATTATTAGAGACAACCGTCTTAGTCTCAGGCTGTCCTCTTTCACTCGTAGGCCTATTCCTTTCCTTCCTTTCTCCTTCTCGTACCGCCTTTATCACTTCGGTCACCATAGACAGTAGGATCGTCTGCATGACCTGATGATCCTCCTTTACAACAGCCTCCTTCACTGAGTCTCTCAAGTTAGCACTCTCATTACCACCCTCCGGATGAGGGGTCATGGGGTCTTCATGAGCCACCTCTTCAGCTCGAGGTCTTCCTCTTGAGGCTCATGGTCCAGCACCACATCCACCACGACCACTACCACGTGAAGCGTCTGACAATCTACCACCAGCCATCCTCAAACACGCTAAAAGATTCAAACATTATCACGGTCATTCAAGGTAATAGCTTAGTTTATCTCAAGTATAGTAAGTCCCTAATTATAGTGTCTAGTTGTGATTAGCCACTTACTTTACTCTTCATACCCCAAGCATTTTCTGTTAGGACCTGGTATTCGACTGAAATACCTAGAGATCACATGTATACCGGATCAAATTGTGCGGAATCCTATTTGATTGGCAATCCAATCAGTGAGAACACACGAAGAATCAATCAAGGATTGAAACTAACGTTAGAAATCGATCTAATGTGTTCTATGAACTTGGAGAACGATTTGGAAGGTTTCTGGACGGCTAGGGTTCGACTTGAATCGTACTTGTTCGAATCTCTCTGTTTTTCACGAATTGAGTTGTATTTATAGGTTGGCACTATTCAATCGTGCGACTGAACCATTAGTTTGGTTCAGTCGTGCGATTGAACCATGCGGTTGGTTCATTCGTGCGACTGAGTGTTCAGTCGTGCGACTGAGCCAATCTTATGTTACAGTCGTACGACTGATCCAGTCTCCTGGTTCAGTCGTGCGACTGAGTCAATCGTGTGAAGTTCTTCATGCTTATGGTTCATTCGCATGAGCCATTCACATGGGAACTTCATTAAGTTAAGTTTGAATGTTTTAGTTAATTAATATAATATTATATGTAATCATTCAAGTAATCATAAACCCAATCAATTCATTTATGACTCATTAATGAACTATTAAACATTATAACCAACAGACTATCAATATCAGTTCATTAATCATACCAACAAGATCTATTACATCACATATCACGATCTAGGGACATACATGTATCAACAAATTCCCCCTTGGACCTAGATCTCTCTAATGTCTTGTTTTCTTCATTACCTTCTCATATTTCTTGTACTTTTCCTCTTGTGTGACTCCCGCGTGAATATCAAACGCGAAGCAAAGTCGTATAACATTTTGGAACTGGAGGGCTTGTACAATGTCTTGTGTGTCATAGAACAGTGGCCACTTGTATAATGTATAGACATCATTAGCAGACAAGTTGGTTAGCCACATTGGGTCGAATACCCTGACAGTATCCATTTGATCCCCTTTGTTCAGAACTATGACAGCTTCAGCAGTTCTCCAATCATAGTACCACCATTTGAAGTGTGGAGTGAAGTCCTGTGGCATTTCCCTGAGAGGGATTCTCGACATAGTGCGAGGAGGACTCCACTTCAACACAATCTTAGGTTTTCCAGTAATGGCATCCATCTCAGACCTTCTAATACCTTAGGTTGTTGAGGTCTGAAGTTAATCCATCTGGTGTGGTACTCTTTCTTAGGGCAGCCTCAAACCAGCCTGACATTTTTTCGGGTCAGCATACAACAGCTTCAATTTGGCCAGCTGGTTGAGCTCAAATCCGGTAGAGTCTTTAGATCATGTGGAAATCTAAAGTACTCTATGCCCTTTTCCCTCTTAACGGCATAAACGTTAAGATCATCAAATATGCCCATGCTATAATCCTGCCTGACACCGTAAGATGTTTCTTGACGCTGTAGAACTTGGTGTAGGCATCCCTCTTCGGTGCATCACGTTGGGCTCTGACTTCTTTAAAACATTCAGCCCACTCAGCCTTTCGAATGTATACGTCATCGTTTGAGGCTTGGGCTGTTTTCCTTCCCTGCTTCCTGCTCCATCTTGTCTAGTACCTCAAACATATCACTGACTAGGGACTCACCCAGATTGGGGACCACATTACCCTCGTTGTCAGCGTACTGAGGGTACTCTTCAGCAGCATATCTTCAACCTCAACTTCATCAACGTCATGTAGTTCGTCGTCACTGGTTGAATCAACTGTTGGAGCATCCTTGACAATGTCATCAGGATTGAGTCTGAACATCTCTGCCAGTTGCTCGTTAGATAGGTCGTGAATTATTTCACCTTCTTCAGGGGTATAACTCACTGACCTTCTGACAATCCCTTGCAGATCAAGAATCATTGTGAGTTGAGACTTGACCTGTTGAAGGGGAGCAATATCAAACTCATCTCTGTGGTACTTTGGATCTGTTTGATTTACACATTTCACACTCAAATCATTAGTAATATATCAAACAAAATGCATTAATAATAAACATTTAGTACATGGTTTTTCAATACAGAATACAAAAGTAATTAAATACATAAACATCCACTATTTACTTTTATCCTGAATGCTAGACTCTTCTTGTGAAGGTGCAGAAGCAGAAGCTGACTGATCTTGTCTGTTCTTTGTTCTCTTCTCTTGACCGGAGCTGAGACAGATTCAGCTGCTTCTCCTTCTTCAGTCTCTTCATCTGCACACCACTCTTCTGTTTTCTCTTCATCAGAATCACTGTCATCATCATCATCATCATCATCACTATCTCTGTCTCCATCCTTTATCTTTAGAGTTCCTCCTTTGATCCTTTCAATTTTAGCAAAATGGACCTCTTAGCTTTTTCCACTCCTCTATCTGCTTACCTGCTGTGACACTTTGCGCTCGAGTTGGTCCAACTGAGTGTTCTGAGCAGCCAATTTCTGGGCCTGCTCCTCAATACTCGATCCTGCTCTGCAATTTTATGCGATTGTGCAGCAGTCAGGTCGGTGAGCTGGCGGATCTGAGAGGTCTTTTCCTCATCAGCCGCCAGCAATCGTAACACCATTCTATTTAAGGCTGACAGCTGTCCTCTACCCCGATTGGAGGTAGAGGAGATCTATAGGTGTGTGAGGGGTAGGCTGAGGGCTCGGTTTGGTGGCTAGTGGTGGTGGTGGAGGTGGTGAATATAGGGTCAGGTCTGGATGATAGTGGTGGTTGTGTGGGTGAATGATGTAGTGGTGGCAGGGGTCTGGCTTGTGGTGGTCGGTATGGTGGTGTCTGTGTTGCTGTGGGGAGAGGTATGGTGGTGGAAGGTGTGTCTGCAGAGGTGGTAGTGGTGGAAGGTGGGGATGTGGTGGTGATGAAGGTTACCTTACGCTTTTTCTTTTTCTGGCCATGGGGTTGAGCCATCCGTTTTCTCCTCGTTCCCTTCGAGGTGGATGCTCCCCCTTCAATCCCGCCTGAGGACCCCGGAGCATATGATGGATCAGTTCTGTATCTCCGGAGCCTCTCGGTTGTTCACCAACAACCCTCAACCCATGTTCTGTGGGAACCACTTTCCTTCCCACAGTCCGGGTCAATGGCTCCTCATCAGATTCATCCTCATCTTCCTCGGTAAGAACAAAATCTTGATGAAATCCTGCTGACTCAGTTACCTCAGCAGGTGAGACAGACACCGAGGGAACAGAGTCAGACACAGTGCCTCTGGATGGAATAGCATCATCCCCACTGTCATCCTCCTCTGAATCATCAGTAGGGAGGACAATTGGCTCCACGTCGGAGTCACTGTCCTCGTGACGCCATTGGCGTCTCCCCGGTGCCACATAGCTTTCATCTGCTAAGTGGCCAATCATTCTCTTCACTTGGGCTTATCTGCTTTCCCCTGTAAACTCTCATCCTGCCCGAGTAGTATCATCCATTATCTCTAAGGCCACTGCGTCATGACTCTCTTTGGGCAACTGTGGCAGCTTCTCGTTGAAGACGAGCTGTAAGAATCTGGGGTACATACAGAACCCCTCTTTCCCTTTACTTCAAATTCTCCACCAAGTAGGAGAATATCATGCTGGAAAAACTGAAGGGTGGTTCAGAACCAGTGCCACGTAGGCATTTTGAATCTGGTCTGAGAGGTCGTCAAACCCACCCCTCCTCGATGCTACACACTTGAGATCACGTGTGCTAAGTACTTGTACTGGGGGCTCAGGTTGCTCTTGTTGAGCACCCTGAGTTGATATCCCCAGCGTACTTTAGCCTTAGGAAGCATCCTCTCACTGTCAATGGATGTAGTTTTGTAGGATGATCAGCGTCCTCCCCGAACTCTAGGACCCTCTGAATGTCGGCAGCAGAGATCTCAATTATGGCCCAGTATGGAGCTCCTGATACAGTAAGGCTCACGAGAGCGGTCCACCGAGGCATTCTCCCAGAATGCCTGATGGAGTGATCTATAAGGCGTGCAAGGAGTGGAGATCGCCTTATAGATCCGGGACCGTCTCAGAAAGCTATAATGTCGGTAACTCAGCCCCGTTCCTTGTGGTGTGATCCAAATGGGCACAGATGTTGTGCTTTGGATTTATGGTCCACTTTTCTGCCATTTATCTGTAACACACAAGACATAGAACTATTAATACATAAGACATGAAACTTCTGTTCTAAGTGTAAAGTTGAAAGTCATTTTGATTCATTCGTGCGAATGAATCATGCGACTGAAGTCAGTCGCCTGTTTGAGACATGCGATTGAGTTCAATCGGTGTTTGAGCATGCGATTGAGTTCAATCGGCTGATTGAGGCATGCGATTGAGTTCAATCTGTCAACTGAGACATGCGATTGAGTTCAATCTGCCGACTGGACTCATTCGGGTGGTTCAGTCGGTCGAATGATCCAATCGCAAGGTTCAATCGTGCGATTGGAGTTCATTCGAACGACCAGTCGCTTGCCCCACTGTTCGATCGCCTGTGGGTCGAATCTTGACCAATCTAAGTCTTTTAACAGTGTGTAATGGTCCATTAGCCTCGTCTACTTGTCACTAATAACCTATTAAACTCAATTTTAACATTTTGCTTCATTTACATAGGTGATTAGGTCATTTCACAGTTCGGTTCTTGATTCATCCAATGTCGCTATTGTAGTTCGGTGATGTACTGATTTTGGTAGGATTCAAGAGTAGTGTACCTGTAAAACGTCACTGGAATGTAAGAATCTTAACCGCAATGTATATCAGAATCGGTGGCAATTTTGACAGGGTAACGGTAATGAACGCGATTTGGGGTGTTTTGGAGTGATGAGTGAGATGCGATCGACTAAGACCCTTAAATACTGAACCTAGGTTCATTCGGCCGACTGG
Organism: Flaveria trinervia; assembly: GCA_025506515.1. Classification (NCBI taxonomy): domain Eukaryota; kingdom Viridiplantae; phylum Streptophyta; class Magnoliopsida; order Asterales; family Asteraceae; genus Flaveria; species Flaveria trinervia. The sequence goes on along the minus strand of CM046453.1, from coordinate 21,485,539 downwards.
CCTCATTCGCTCAGTTCAATCGGGCGACTGAGGTTCAGTCGTACGATTGGCCTAGTCAATCGCATTCAGTCGGCCGACTGAGTCTCAGTCGGTCGACTGACTCATTCGGTCTCCTTCATTCGCCCCTTTAGTTGACCGACTGAGCCTCAGTCGGTCTACTGTTTCATTCTCCCCCTTCCATTCGGTCGAATGGATCATTTCATGTCCATTCGGCCGATTGGAAGCCATTCGCATAGTTGGTCGATAACCATGATCCACTAGTGCGAATGGGTCACACTTTGTGTTTACAGTCATTTTTAACATTTACTATTCAGACCCTTTTCACTTTTGATAATAACATTGTAAGCTCTTAACCAATTCAGTCACTTCAGACGTGACCTTTTAATTTTGAAAACCATGTGGCCATCTCAGACATGACCCTTTTTAGGTAAGTTAATTCCCTTCTGATTTCCCTGATGTAGTCCGACAGACACACAAATTAAAAGATAAACATAGGAACTTAAACTAACTACACAACTAAAGTTTATGTTTGGACTTTTTGTGAGAGATAAAACCCTAAGATGGAAATCTAAGGGATTTGATTAGGAGTAGACAGCTTTAACTTAGATTGATCATATCTGGACCAACTCAATTTTGGAATCATACAGGAATATCAAATCATTTTGACTTGTTATTAAACTCTTTGATGCTTAAATTCTCGGTGTTCATCCAGAGTCGTTAGCAACTTAAGGAAATCATACTGAAACTCTTAGATTTTCACATTGATTTGAACTTTTGAGAATGTAGCCACTAAGATTGTCAGTATGTTTGTCCACTTAAATCCATACACAGACTTTTGACGCAGACTGGTGACTGATTTAGGTTTAATTATTTCAGCTAACATTTGTGGATCCCACACTTATATGGTAATCAACATTCCTCAGAGGTTTTGAGCGGTCTACGGGTATTATTACAAGAAGAGACTATTCTTAGAGCTTTCAAAGAGAAGCCTGTCCTCAGGTCAGTGCCACATCGCACAGCAGAGAGGCGGCAAACAACAATGAATTCTAGAATATCTAGGTTATGCTTATCCTCAGGTCAGTGCCATCGCACAGCAGAGAGGCACACAACCTATCTCCTTGTTAGAGCAGCTTATTTTATTTGACACAATATGCACCAACAACATGAGTCATTAGCTTTATTGCATTTGTCTTTCATTTTTTCTTGCTTTGCTCTAATTATGGTCATCCGCACACTTTTGTGGCATTTAAATGCTCATTACCCCTTATTGGAATATATTTGATTGTGTTAACCAGTGATAAGATGGAAGCCCACAGTCAGTTGAACAACTTAGTTTGATCTTGAGATCACCAATCAGGTCTAATTGTCTATTGTGTTGAATCTACCAACATATCATTTGTGGTCTAGCAGCCTCTAAGTCTACTTTCTCTGTGTCACCTTAGGAGTTGCCAGTTTTCTATCATTTTCCCTTTTATATTGCTTAGACTACACAGACTTATACTTTGAACTTTTGCATCTTTTCAAACCTTAAATTTTAAAATCCCTCTTGATTTGTTCCTGTGTACTATCATATTCCAAAGGTATTGAATCAGTATCACAGACACAATCTACCTTATTTCAGCTAGTTACCCCTTCTCCCTCTTTTTTTTTTTATATTAACTTGCTGACATATTCTCCCCCTAAAATACTAAAATCATTTCGGATTTAATTATTTTTGGATTTTAATAAACAGCAAGATAACATGAGTTAAATATAACAGACAAAGAAAAAAAACATAACATAAAATAAAATAAACTTTAACGAAACTACATCGGACTACACATTATTCTCATCAGGAATTACCTCACTTTTCTTTTTAACGCCGTTGACCTCTAGCAAGTATTGAAAACGTGGTTTATCAAAGGCTTTTGTATAGAGGTCAGCACGTTGAAAATCAGTATTAATTTTAACCACATCTATTAAGGTTTTTTCAAAAGTCTCTTATGAAGTGGTATTTAATACCGATGTGTTTGGTCTTAGGATGTTGAACCGATTTTTGGTTACTGCAATTGCAGCAGAGTTATCAACAAAAATAGGAGTAGACGAGAATTTCAAACCGTAATCCCGCATTTGCTGTTGAATCCAAATGATTTGGAACAGCAACTTGCAGCAGCAACATATTCGGCTTCACAGGTTGACAATGCAACCGATGTCTGCTTCTTACACTGCCATGTAACTAATCTTCTCCCAAAGAATTGACACCCTGCTGATGTAGACTTGTAGTTCATTTTGCAGCCTCCATAGTCCGAGTCACTATACGCTGTGAGCTCAAAATCGTCATCATGAGGATACCACAACCCCAGTGTGGGTGTACCCTTTAGATAGCGAAAGATCCTTTTGACCCCGATCAGATGATTGACCTTAGGTTTAGCCTGATATCTGGAACATAAACATGTAGCATACATGATATCAGGTCTTGAGGCAGTGAGATACATGAGGGATCCAATCATTCCTCGGTACATAGTGGCATCTACAAGATCTCCATTCTCATCAGGTGCTATATCATGATTCGTAGCAAGTGGAGTCCCAGCAGCAGAAGCATTCTCCATGTCAAAGCGACTGAGAATGTCTCCTACATACTTGGTCTGATGTAGAAAGATCCCATTAGGTGTTTGATCCACCTGTAACCCGAGAAAGAACTTCATCTCCCCCATCGCACTCATCTCAACTCTTTCTTCATCACTGCTTCAAACTCTTTGCATAACTCTTCGTTCTTTGACCCGAAGATTATGTCATCAACATATATCTGTACAAGCAGTAGGTCACCATCCTTTTCTTTAATAAACAGTGTACAGTCAATGACTCCCCTGCGAAAGCCGTGTTTCACAAGATGAGTCGAGAGTTTCTCATACCAAGCTCGAGGAGCTTGATGAAGCCCATATAAAGCTTTGTCGAGCTTGTAAACTCTATCCCGATGATAAGGGTCTTCAAATCCCTCGGGTTGACTTACATAGACTGTTTCCCTGATTTCCCATGAAGGAATGCACTCTTCACATCTAATTGGTAGACTTTAATCTTCATGTACGAGGCATAGGCAAGGAAGATACGAATAGCTTCCATCCTTGCCACGGGTGCAAACACCTCATTATAGTCAATCCCCTCGACTTGGCGAAAACCTTGAACCACCAGTCGAGCTTTGTTCCTGATAATGACTCCTTGGTCATCCTTCTTACATTTTAGTACCCATTTGGTGCCAATGACTTTAGCACCTTTAGGTCTATCAACCAGAGTCCATACACCTAACTTCTTAAACTGCAGAAGTTCTTCTTGCATGGCACTCACCCACGCCTCATCATTTAGTGCTTCACTGACATATTTTGGCTCAACCTGCGAGACAAAACATCGATAAGCACCATCATGAATGTAACCCTTCTCCATAACTGAGGCGTAATCAGCTGAGTATAGCTGATTTCGGTTTGTACTCCTGATCGGACATCTCCAATAACATTGTCAAGGGGATGATAGACGTTTAGTCGTGATCCTGGAGTAGTCGGCACAGTCACCTCCGAACCAAGATTGTGAACATTTTGGTCTGCATCTGAGGAGGTTGGAGTTTGAGGTTCCGAAGTCGAGGGTGCATCACTTGTGGATGCTTGTGGACTTTCAGGAACTGGAACCTGTTCCTCCTGACTGTTCTGGTCATCTGCTTCAGTTTCATCTTCAGAGGAGGAGTCACTTTCATCGACTACCCCTTCTGACTGAGTAGATGACTCTCCCTGTGTGCTGGATGGAGTATTTAGAATATCATACATCATCCTAGTAGCTAACTCATCCGAGGGAGAGAGAGGGATGTTGAAGGATTTGAAGAATCCATCATAATCGAAGAAGTATGCAGGTCCTTTGCCTGTAGGTGGTGTGGTATATCTCTGAACGTCGACATTACACCACACTTCTACAAGACCCGTTGAGTTATTGTAAACTCGCTTGTTCGGTATGTTGTATCCTAGAAAAATTCCTTCAACTGCCTTCTCGCTGAATTTTCCTTCTTGTGTCTTCTTCAGAAGTGTACACGGTGCGCCAAAAGGTTCAAGATACTCCAAATTCGGTTTGCGTCTTTGAAGTAGCTCATAACATGTCTTTCCGTGGCGCTTGACTATTAGGACTCGGTTCAGTGTATAGCACGCATTTGCCACTGCCTCGTTCCAGAATTGGATAGGCAGTTTCGAGTCTGCCAGCATAGTCCGGGCTGTCTCTATCAAACTCCTGTTCTTTCTCTCAGCAACGCCATTCATCTGAGGTGTGTAGGCAGAAGTGAATTGATGCACAATTCCCTTTTCCTTGCAGTATGCCTCCATCCCTTGATTCTTGAATTCTGTCCCGTTGTCTGAGCGTATTTGTCGAACTTTGAGCTTGTAGAGTGATTCCAGTGTGGTTACTAATTCCTTGAATGTCTCCAAAGTTTCTGATTTTGATTTCAGAAACATTACCCAAGTGAACCTTGAGTAGTCATCAGTGACCACATAACAGTACACGTCGCCTGCAATGCTCCTTGTACTAACTGGACCAAACAGATCCATGTGAAGAAGCTCAAGAGGAAGTTCTATTGAATGAACTTTCTTTTCCTTATGAGACTTCTTTGTCTGTTTGCCTTTCTTGCAAGCTACACAAAAGTCAGGAAGTTGGAAGTTCTTGACATTCACTCCTCTAACTAAATCCTTCTGAATCAAATGATTCATCTTCCTTGACTAATGTGTCCCATTCTCCGATGCCAGGAGATGGAATCCTTCTCAGTAGCTTTAGATAAGAAACACTGAACCTCATGATCCGTTGTGGCAGCTGTTGACAGATCCAAGACATAAAGTCTTTATATCTTGAAGCAGTCATCAGAACTTGGTCCTCTGGGATCATATATTCTTTCTTCAGCACGTAACACTTCTGATTATCGAAGATGACTTTAAATCCTTTATCACAGATTTGGGAACAGAAAGTAAGTTGTTCTGAAGTTGTTGAACGTAGTTCACTTTATCAAACTTAACTTTCTGATTTCCCACTTCTCCCTGAGCTGTGATATAGCCTCCTTTGTTTCCTGCAAAGGAAACATGCCCTCCTTTTATTTGTTTGACGTTAGATAAAGGGCTCTATTTCCTGTCATGTGCCTGGATGCTCCGCTGTCTATAATCCACGTGTTAGTCTCAGCACTATATCGAACACCCTGCACATACAAAGTAAAAGAATCAGTTTAGGTTAGGAACCCAAGCTTTGACTGTCTTGGGTTTCCCAGAGGCATCACACATCATAAACTCCACCCATTGACCCTTAGAAGGTGAGGGTAGCTCAGGTTCCTTCTTGTTATCAGTATCAGACACGAGGGTGGATTTTTCTTTCCATAAGCCAGATTTGTGCAATGCCTGTTTATGATAAACAGCGTCTGGCTTACAGGTTGGACTTTAGGTTCACTAGCTCTTCTAGGTGGAGTTAGAGAACTCCGCTTAGAAGACCTAGGTCTAGAGTCCAGAAGATCAATCTTCTTCCTAGGTGTCTGATAGAAATGACAGTAGGAAGCAATGTGTCCACATTCTCCACAGTTGTAGCATGACCTGCTATCAACTTTATGAGTAGACTTTCTTTGTGGAGAAGTGCGTGACACTCTAGTAACATCAATCACTTTAGTTTTTGACTCTTGGATGTTTGATGTTTTCTCTGGTGTAACAAATTTACTGATTTAACCTGTTTTCTTTTTGGTTAACTGGTTTTTGACTTGAAGCATGTGAAAAAGTAACATTTGAAGTCCTTTTAGGTTCTGATTTGACTCTATTTGACCCTGACTTTAAATTAACTTTTTCAAATTCATTTTCCAGTTAACACAAGGCAATTTACCCTTTGCCTTTGAAGTGGCCTCCTTTTGTTTCTTACCAGATTCAGTAGATGAACATGAGGTGTCTGGATCAGTAACAAGAGGAGTGGTCACCACATGATCCTTGATGGGGTTTTATTTACTGGTCTAGACTTGGTGTTCATCAAGGTCTCAGGTGGTGGTGGAACCACTTTGTAGCCTAATCCCTCCCCGTTATTCCTTTCTCTACTAAGTGTTGGACTATGTGTGAAGAACTAGTCCAACTATGCAGTTTCTGTTTTAATGAATTAACTTCGACTTCTAAAACTGCCTTTTGTTTCTTAGTGTCTTCTAGGGAGTTAAGATAGTACCTAATGTCGTTTGCTTGGTTAAAAGCCACTACTTCGGTTTCCCTAAGTTGTTAGTCAATAGGTCTATCTTTTCTTTATAACAATGCTCATTTTGTTTTAGTACTCTATTTGCCTCAGTGCACAGACGTAATTCTTTTACTAAGTTATCATTATGATCTAATAACCTAGCAAAATTTTCATCTATGCTATTCCTAAACGTGTCACAATCAGAACAAGCATGGTTATTAAAAATTTGGTCAGTGGTACTTACCTGAGTTGGTTCAGAAGTATTAGCCATCAGTGCCGCATCAGATGATTCTGGTTCTGTCGACTCTGGCTTTTCTGTCTCTGATGTGGAAACTTCCTCATTTGGCTTGTAGCTGACCTCGGCTGCAGTTGTTTCTTCACTATGTGACATTGCAATTTCAACTGCTATATCACCTTCACTCGCAGAATCATCGTCAATATCCTCAACACTGGCAATGTTAGATTCTCCTGGTGAGACAAACCTGAAACTCCAATCCTGTCCTTCATCATCATGAGCAGTTAGTGCTTTTGGATCCTTGTTTGATGAAGTAGAATTAGAGGGTTGCTTGTCCTGGCGAGTAAAGGATGAGAACGGGTTCCCATTCCCCGTCTTCTTTGGCTTGACACATTCTCGTTTGAAGTGCCCCTTCTCACCACAGTTAAAGCAGGTCACTTTACTCTTGTCGAAGCCAAAGGTGGTGTCCTTAGTAGCAACCAAGTTCTGTCCAGTCTTTTTCACAAACTTCTTCGCCCTCCGAACAGCACTTGCTAAGGCCCACATTATATCCATTCTTTCAAGCTCCATCTCATCCACCTGCTCGTAGTCCTCATCTGCCAGATGGCAGTTTCCAATCTTCCCAGCAACAAGTCCATCATATGAATGAACCACTGCTGCTAAGAGATCCATATGCTCTCGTGCTACTTCCACGGTCACATTACCGAAGTTCTCGGTCTTCAGTTTGGTAGCGTTTGCTTCTGATCCAATATGATGGGTACATGATGACCCAGACGTGTCTGATCCAGAAGGAGAAGCATGTGAGGACCTGACGAGCTAGACACAAAAGCAGTCTGGAGGGTGCTCCAGATGCTTAGCTTGAGGCGTGGCGTTGTATAAAGCTGGATTTTGTGTGTACGAAGACTTCTGAGCTCTATACTTCATCCTTAGTGCTTCTTCTCGCAACTTAAGAATGAAGTCATTTATATCCAGCTTTACAAGGATTCCATTCTGTCTCAGGTTAGACACGAATGTAGCCCACTTATCAGGCAACCCGTCTGCGAAGTTGCTTACTTTTTCTTCCATGGTAGTAGCACTCCATGTGTATGCAATTCGCTCATCAAGTGGTAGAATCTATCTATGACTTCGTCCAAACTTTCATTACCAATGAGAGAAGTTATCGAATTCCTTCTTTAACTCCTTTGCCTTGATTGCCTTCAATGATGCATTACCATCATATCTCTTCTCTAGCGCATCCCACAGTTTCTTGGACTGCTTGTTCTCGGAATACTGGTGGAATATGTCTTTGGGGATAGACTGAGTGATCAATGCATAAACTCTTTTCTCTGCATTGTACTTTACTTTCTGTGCGTCTGTCATCCCGCTTAATGTTAGTTTAACTCCATCAGCTCCCACTGGTGTACTATAACCTATCTCAATGGCTTCCCACAGATTAGGATCTACTCCATTAAGGTAGATCTCAAAACGTTGTTTCCAGTGGGGAAACTCATCTAAAGTCAAAAGCTTTGGTGGTTTATTGTGATTCCCCACCTCACTCTCAAGCAGCAACAGATTCTGTATCCTTGAGTCCTTCCCAGCAGTAAAGGCTGACATCTGATCTTCCATGATGAATAAACTTATAATCTAATCAAACAAACTTTCACTGATGCGACTGAAGGATGCGAATGAGCTAATCGTGCGTATAAGCTCTGCGATTGGTTCAATCGTGCGAATGAACTGGGCGATTGGTTCAGTCGTGCGAATGAATCTGGTGCGTATGAGCTATGCGAACGAACGGTTCAATCGGCCGAATGAGGTGCGACTAGGTCCAATCGTGCGTATGAGCAATGCGAATGGAGTCCAGTCGTACGAATGAGTCAGTCGTGCGATTGAAGCTGCTGTTTTGCGAAAATTTCTAGGTTTGACGGGTTTCAGCCGTAAAATTCGAAATTTCACAAGTTCTAATCGCCTGAGTCCGTAGAAACCAAACGTCGATGAGCAGGAACTTCCAAGATCACTTTTGATGCCAAAGATTGCGTTTTTAGTGTAAAAACACAAACTTTTATGCAATCTTGATTGAATCAACACGTAATCAAGAGCCAATAGCTCTGATACCACTTGTTAGGACCTGGTATTCGACTGAAATACCTAGAGATCACGTGTATACCGATCAAATAGTGCGGAATCCTATTTGATTGGCGATCCAATCAGTGAGAACACACGAAGAATCAATCAAGGATTGAAACTAACGTTAGAAATCGATAAGGAATCGATCTAATGTGTTCTATGAACTTGGAGAACGATTTGGAAGGTTTCTGGACGGCTAGGGTTCGTCTGGAATCGTACTTGATCGAATCCTCTGTTTTTCACGAATTGAGTTGTATTTATAGGTTGGCACTATTCAATCGTGCGACTGAACCATTAGTTTGGTTCAGTCGTGCGATTGAACCATGCGGTTGGTTCATTCGTGCGACTGAGTGTTCAGTCGTGCGACTGAGCCAATCTTATGTTACAGTCGTACGACTGATCCAGTCTCCTGGTTCAGTCGTGCGACTGAGTCAATCGTGTGAAGTTCTTCATGCTTATGGTTCATTCGCATGAGCCATTCGCATGGGAACTTCATTAAGTTAAGTTTGAATGTTTTAGTTAATTAATATAATATTATATGTAATCATTCAAGTAATCATAAACCCAATCAATTCATTTACGACTCATTAATGAACTATTAAACATTATAACCAACAGACTATCAATATCAGTTCATTAATCATACCAAACAAGATCTATTACATCACATATCACGATCTAGGGACATACATGGTATTCGACTGAAATACTAGATATCACGTGTATACCGGATCAAATAGTGCGGAATCCTATTTGATTGGCGATCCAATCAGTGAGAACACACGAAGAATCAATCCAGGATTGAAACTAACGTTAGAAATCGATAAGAAATCGATCTAATGTGTTCTATGACTTGGAGAACGATTTGGAAGGTTTCTGGACGGCTAGGGTTCGACTTGAATCGTACTTGTTCGAATCTCTCTGTTTTTCACGAATTGAGTTGTATTTATAGGTTGGCACTATTCAATCGTGCGACTGAACCATTAGTTTGGTTCATTCGTGCGATTGAACCATGCGGTGGTTCATTCGTGCGACTGAGTGTTCAGTCGTGCGACTGAGCCATCTTATGTTACAGTCGTACCTGATCCAGTCTCCTGGTTCAGTCGTGCGACTGAGTCAATCGTGTGAAGTTCTTCATGCTTATGGTTCATTCGCATGAGCCATTCGCATGGGAACTTCATTAAGTTAAGTTTGAATGTTTTAGTTAATTAATATAATATTATATGTAATCATTCAAGTAATCATAAACCCAATCAATTCATTTACGACTCATTAATGAACTATTAAACATTATAACCAACAGACTATCAATATCAGTTCATTAATCATACCAAACAAGATCTATTACATCACATATCATGATCTAGGGACATACATGTATCAACATTTTCTATCCTAACTACATCAGTATCTAAATCTACTAAAAACACATAAACCACATAACATGCGCATATAATACCGTTAACTTAAAAAAATACCTGATGGCGCGTAGCTACTTGGACTGGCATCCCTCCCCTTTCGTCGCATTTTTAGTTTAAGTTTATGTTTCTTTTGAAAATTACCCGTCTCACTTAAACTTTGGCTTTGATACCAACCTGTAAGGCCTCGTTCCTGGGACGCTCACAGCTGGTCATTCTTTGCGTATAAAATATATATTTACTTTAACTTTACTAAAACATTGTAGGAGAAATAATTTAAACAACCATTTCATTTAAACAAACACTTTTGCAAAATAATACAACTTTCATTACAAAATATCATGCGTTCGCATTACAATGCAAAAACGTTATCGTATCATAAAATGGATGCCATCCAAAATGAGCCAAGTAGCCACCCCGTGCCATCCTTAGCAACAATCACCTGCCATCTAGAAAAATGCATAAAAGTCAGCATTGCTGAGCGAGTTCTAGTTTTATAAAAAATTATAATCTTTCATTCGTTAAAACATTTTCTTTACTATTGCACATGATCACACATCATACGTACATCAAAGTAATAATTATTATCTTCATCATTGTTCAATTCGTACATTTCACACATTTCATACTTATCGCACTTTTCATACATTTATTATCTTTTCACTCTATCTAGGTCATGTCATGCACTTAACCCCCCTATTGAGCACAAAGCTATATCATCTAGGGTTAAGTGACAAGGACCCCATATCGCACATATCGCACGTATGGAGTAGTCACATAGACTAACTCTCCCTATGTGCGAACCCTAAGGGTTAGCCAAAATCGTACGCTATAAACACACAGTTAAGCTAACCACTCTCAATGAGTTGTGAACCTCCTTTCATTTGCTTGCAAGACTTTTCATTCGTTCATTCGTTATGTTCCACTTTCATTATCTTAATTTTTCGCTTCATTAAGATAATACTTTACGTTCATTAGCATAATCACACCACGTAAAGTCACGCATCATACCTAATAAGGAACATAAGGAAACATATCATACATAACAAACATAATCATCATACATCATCATGCATCAATCACACATTATCATATATGCCACATCATACATCACCTGTCACATCATCTATGACTTCAAAAGTCAACTTACATATCCCCCAAGAACATCCCAAGTCAAAGCCTATATTTACATTTTCCCATAAATCTCAGAAATTTTCTAAGTCTTAGGCGCATGGGCACTATACAGGCACATGGCCTTTTGGGCGCATGGGGAACACTTAAGCGCATAGGAAACTATCAGGTGCATGGGCACTATTGGGGCGCATGGTCAAAACTTAGTCATTGTGGGAAATTTCTAGGCGCATGGGTACTATGCAGGAGCATGAGTGCCTAGGCGCATGGGCTATCTCAATTTCAGCCTAATTCTAGGCCTATGGACATTGTTTGGGCGCATGAACTTTGGGCACATGGGAACACTTAGACAGTTTATTCTATTGGGCACATGGGTCACTATTTAGGTGCATGGGTAGTCAATTTCACACATAAATAACTTAATTCAGTCCCCAATCATCATCTAACATGTTCTAAGTTTAAACCTTACATACTAAGCATTAAAACAAAAACATGATAACATCATAACATCATATATCACCCAAAATCAAACCCACCCGAATTCAAACACATTTAAACATACGGGTAAAAACCCATTTTTTATAAAACGTACACGCATGCATTTCCAGCCCCAAACCAGTTAAAAACAAGAAAAAAAGGGGTCCTAGAACTCACCTTAGCAGCTCTTTTGGTATGACTTCCTTCAAACCCATTTGCTACAACTTCAACACCTAAAACCCACCAAAAACACACACCTGAACACAAACACACATAAGCATACAACCGAGGCATAGACCGGTTAAGAACATGACCACACTAAGAATTCTTACCTTGAATTCGGATTCCCTACTCTTGTTCTTGCTTAAACCAGAAGCTTCTTCACTTTCTCTCTCTAAATCGGTTGATAAGGTGTTGTGTGACAACATAGGCGGCCATACCACCTTTTACACCAACTTTTGGAAGTTTTTGTCCTTTTGACACATTTACCCCCTCAACTTGGGTTAAATTATGTTTCTTTCTTTTTCTTCACTTTATTCATTCTCTCGCATAAAAAAATAACTAGTTGTTACAGATGCTAATCGTGCAAGTCTACGTTGATGACATTATTTTTGGCTCCACCAATCCAAAGCTGTGTCAGAAATTTGAGGAGGTTATACGTAGGTGTTTTAAATAAGCATGATGGGGGAGATGTGATTTTTCCTTGGGTTGCAAGTTCAACAAAATCCAGAAGAAATTCTCATTCATTAGGAGAAGTATATCAAAGAAATTCTGAAGAAATTCAAGATAGATGATGTTTCTCCTGAATTGACTCCATTCACTGCTCAAACATGCCTCACTCTAGAAGAGAATGAGACACCTATTGATCATTATCTTTACAGATCCATGATTAGTTCCCTAATGTATCTTACAGCAAGCTGTCCCGACATCACCTTTGCTATAGGATATTATGCTCGATACCAATCTGCCCTGAAGGAGTCTCATGAAAAGGTGGTAAAATGAATCTTTCGTTATCTTAAAGGCTCTTCTCGTTTAGGGCTTTGGTATCCTTATGGTGGACTTTTTATTTACATGCTTATTCTGATAGTGATTCTTATAGTTGCAGGTTAAACAAAAAATCTGTCACTAGAGGCTGTAAATACCTAGGAAACTATCTTATATCATGGCAGAGCAAGAAACAGACTACCGTGTCTCTTTCCACAGGGGAGGCAGAGTATATTGTTGCTTCAAGTTGTTGCTTACAAGTTCTATGGATACAACATCAGATGATTGACTACGGAATCAACTTTCTTCATACACCTTTATTATGTGACAATAAAGTAGCCATTGGAATCACAGAGAATCCAATTCACCATTCCCGCACCATGCATATCAAGACAAGGATTCATGCAATTCGTCATGCTTAGGAGATGGGTTTTATTGATATTATTCCTATTGACACAAAATATCAAAAAGCTGATCTTTTCATTGAAACATTCAATAAACCTCATTTTTATGAACTGATCTCCATGTTAGGATTGATATCATTTTAAAACTTGTTTTCTCCGTTTTCTAGTGTACATATTGTACATATTCCATTTTGTAACACCTGGATATTTTAATAAACAAGAGAGAAAGAATAAAAGTGAAGAAAAAGAAAGAAACACAATTTAACCCAAGTTAAGGGGTTAAATGTGTTAAAACGACAAAAAGTTTCAAAAGTGGGTGTAAAAGGTGGTATGGTCGCCCATGTTGTCTACACAACACCTTTTCAACTAGATTTAGAGAGAGAAAGTGAAGGAGCTTTGGTTTTAGAGAGAAGAAGAAGAAAACTGAATTCAAGGTAAGAATTTTTGTTTTGGGTTGTTCTAGGTCGGCCTATACCTTGGTTACATGCTTATGTGTGTTCCGGTTTGTGTTTTGGTGGGTTTTAGGTGTTTGAACTCAATTGCAAATGGGTTTGAAGGAAGTCACAACCAAAGGCTACTAAGGAGAGTTCTAGAACCCCTTTTTTACATGTTTTACATGATTTTGGGGCAGGAAATGCATATGTAAATGTTTTTGTTTAAATGGGTATTACACCCGTATCTTTATGTGTGTATGAATGTGGGTGGGTTATGATTTTGGGTATTCTTGATGTTATGATGATGCCATGTTCTTATTGTGATGCTTAGAGTGTTAGAGATAAGCTTAGAACATGTTGAAATGATGATTGGGACTGAATTAGAATGATTTGAGGAGGATTAGTTGCTCATGCGCCTAACTGTCCAGATGCCTAAGTGTTTTCCCCATGCGCCCAGAACTCATGCGCCCTAATAGTGTCCATACACCTAGGATTAAGCTTAAAACTGGTTAAGTGTTCCCATGCGCCAAAATCAGGCCATGCGCCTGCATAGTGCCCGAACACCCAAATGTTGCCCAAGTGCCTAAGTGTTGACCATGCACTTGTATAATGCCCATGCACCTAGAAAATTCCTATGAGGCTAAGTGTTTCCCATGCACCCAGAAGGCCATGCGCTTGCATAGTGCCCATGCGCTTAAGACTTAGGATTATTTTCTGAATTTGGGGAAAATGTAAAGTGTAGGCTTTAGCTTGGATGTTATCGGGGTGATGTAAGTTGACTTTTTGATTATGTATGTTATGTCAGGTATGATGATATTATGCTTATGTATGGTTATGTTTCTGTTATGTTCCTTATTATGAATGTTTATTTTCCATGACTTTACGTGGTATGATTATGCAAGTAAATGAAAAGTATATGTAACGTAAAGTGGAAGATAATGAAAAGAGGAACGTAAAGAATGAATGAATGCATGCATTAATGAAAGGGTAAGTTTTTCCTGGTGCTGATGCCAGGCTATGTGCGTTATGGAAGTCTTATCAACTTCAGCCTAGTACCCGCTTTGTGCCTACGTTTGGTGTAAACGTATGTATGGAATCCTTGTTGCTTACCCCGGTGCTGGTGCAAGACTATGTGCATTATGGAAGCCTGATAAACTTCATCCTAATACCCGCTTTGTGCTATGTTTGGGGTATAGCATACAGGTGGGGTCTTTGTCGCTTACCCCGATGCTAATGTTAGGCTATGTGCATTATGGAAGTCTGATAAACTTCGGCCTAGTATCCGTTTTGTGCCTATGTTTGAGGTATAGCTAATGACACTGACCCGGAAAGAATGAAAGAACGAACGAATGATGGTTAATGAATGGAATGTACAGTATGGAAGTTAATGAATGAAATGATGATGTTCATTGAACAGAAGTTAATGAATGATAATGGACGATAATAATGATATTATCTATATGTATGTATGATGTATGATCACGTATGAAAGTAAAGAATGGTTTTGAACGAAAGTAAAGTATTTTATTTTATAAACCTAGAACTCACTTAGCAACGGTGACTTTTATGTGTTTCTAGTTAGCAGGTAATGGTTGCTGAGGATGGCATGGGTGGCTACTTGGCTTATTTTTTATAGCATCCATTTTGTTTAACGATAATGTTTATGTGATGTAATGTAACGAGTTATATTTTGTAATCTGCCAATGATGTATTATTTTGCAAAAGCAATTACAATGATATGAAATGGTTTAGATTTTTTCCGCTGCAATAGTTTAGTAATGGTAAATGTAAATTATATGTTTTTATGAGCAATGATCGACCAACTATAAACGTCCCGGGAATGGGGATTTACAAGTTAGTATCAGAGCCAAAGTTTAAGTGAAACGGGTTAAATTTTTCAAAAGAAACCTAAACTGAAAATGGGACAAAGGGAAGGGATGTGAGTCCAAGTAGCTGCGTGCCATCAGGTATTTTCTTTAATGTTAACCAGCTATATGTGTGCATGTTATTTGATTTATGTGCCTTTAGTAGATTTAGATACTAATACCATTAGGATAGGAAATTCTTGGGGTATGAAGAGTAAAGTAAGTGGCTAATCATAACTGGCCACTGTAATTAGGGACTTATTATACTTGACATAAACAGAGCTGTTTCCTTGAATGACCGTGTTGGTGTTTGAATCTTATAGCATGTTAGAGGATGAGCGGTGGTAAATCTTTGAAGGCTTCTAGAGGTGGAGGTCGTGGTGGATGTGGTGCTGGACCACAGGTCACGAGAGGAAGCCTTGAGCTGAAAAGGTGGCTTATGAAGTGCCTGAGACCCCACATCCGGAGGGTGGTGACGAGACTGCTAATCTTAGGGCCTCAATTAAGGAGGCTATGGTGGAAGAGGTTCACCAGGTCATGCAGACGATCTTACCGATTGTGGTTACCAAAGTGATAAAGGTTGTACAAGAAGGGAAAAAGAAGGAGAGGAACAGGTCCTTATGAGGGAGAGAGCAACCGGAAACTAAGACGGTTATCTCTACTGATGATGAGGAGAAAGAAGAGCCGGTGCCTGAGGCAACACGAGGCTATAACTATAGGGCATTTCAAAGATGTAAGCCCCTAACATTCGATGGTAATGGCACTACTGCTGCAGCCCATCGTTGGGTGCGAGAGATGGAGGTTGTGCTCGATATCAGCGAGTGAAGGGAAGATCAGAAGTTGAAGTTTGTTGTCCACTTATTTGTGGACTCGGCCTTATGTTGGTGGGACAATATTGTCTAGGCTGAGGGTAGCAGGGCTATTAGTAGAATGGGGTAGGTGGAGTTGAAGAAGCTAGTGATTGAGGAGTTTTTTCCTCACCGAGAGTTGGACAAGGTGGAAAGGGAATCCCTACAGCTAGAGGCAGGAACCATGACACATCAACAATACACCACCAAGGTCAACAAAATGGCACGACTGGTGCAGGATCAGGTGACACATTTGTCATAAAAGATCAAGAGATACATCCAAGGGCTACCGGTGGATATCCGTATGCACATGATTGCTCCCGGCCGAGCACGGTTAGGTTGGTGGTTGATCTGGCCGGAAGGTTGTATGATGAGCGAGCTGTGATGGTGGCTGAGTTCAACAAGAAAGGTGGTGGTTATTGAAATTGGAACGGGAAACGGTTTGGAAGTGGCGTGGCCGCTCCAAACAACAAGGTTGCAAGGGTGGATGGCCAGCGTATGGTCACACCAATGTTGGGATGAGGAGGTGTGGTAAGTGTGGAAATAGCACATCGGAGAATGTAGGTTGGGATCTAATGTTTGTTTATGGTGTGGAAGGTTAGGACATGTGGCGAAGGACTACAAGATAAGGAGGTGTTATAATTGTGGTGAACAAGGCCACATGATGAGGGAATGTAAGAAGCCAAGGGCTGATATTTCTAAGGCGAAGAAGACACCCGGGACCGAAGGGAAGAAGGCTAGTGCCAGGGCTTTCACGATGACGAGGGAGGAGGCTAGGACGGACCCTGATGTTGTATCAGGTACTTTTCTAGTAAACCAAACTCTTGCTTCTCTTTTATTTGATTCAGGTGCTAGTAAGAGTTTTATGTCTGCTGCTTTCTGTGCTAAGTTTCCTGTTAGTAATAAAAGTATTGATGAGCCCTTCAATATTAAAACTACCATAGGTAAGTCTACAAGGATTTTTAAGATGTTAGAAGGTTGTGACATAGAATTAGAAGGTCATAGCTTTCCTGTTAGACCGTTTGTGATGACCTTTGGTGGTTTCGATAAAGTCTTAGGAATGGATTTGTTGGCGGATTACGAGGCGAACATTGTGTGTCGCAAGAAGATGATCCGATTGACAGCGCCTGATGGGAGTTTGGTGACGGTTTATGGTGATCGAGTCACTATGATTCCGAAGGTGATATCGATGGCGGTGGCGGGAAAGTGCATGAGGTGTGGATGTAGTGCCTACTTCGCCTACGTGAAGGATGTGGACATGCCAACACCACAACTATCTGATGTACTGGTTGTGTGTGACTTTCCAGACGTGTTTCCAGAAGACTTACCAGGTGTGCCACCAGACCGCGAGGTCGAGTTCCAAATAGACTTGATACCGGGTGCCCGACCTGTTGCTAAGGTGCCATATCAGTTGGCTCCGACTGAGATGAAGGAATTAACTATTCAACTACAAGAACTGCTCGATAAGGGGTTCATTAGACTGAGTATCTCTCCTTGGGGTGCTCCGGTCTTATTCGTGAAGAAGAAACGTGGTAGTATGAGGATGTGTATTGACTACCGCGAGTTGAACAAGCTGACGGTGAAGAATCAGTATCCATTGCCGAGGATTGATGACTTATTTGATCGGCTCTAAGGTGCCAGTTGGTTTTCAAGGATAGATCTTCGATCTGGTTACCATCAGCTGAAGGTGAAGGAGCAAGATATTCCTAAATCGGCTTTTCACAAGCGTTATGGACATTATGAGTGTTTCGTCATGTGTTTTGGCTTGACCAACACGTCTGCTTCTTTTATGGACTTAATGAATTGAGTGTGTTGGTTGATGTTGGATAAATCAGTGATTGTGTCTATTGATGATATCCTGATTTATTCGAAGAGTAAGGAGGAGCATGCCGGTCATATTCGGAAAGTGTTGGAGACGCTGAGGAAGGAGAAGTTGTATGCTAAATTCTCCAAGTGCACGTTCTGGTTGTGTGAAGTTCAGTTGTTGGGTCATGTGGTGAATCCCGAGGGGATTATGGTGGACCCATCAAAGGTGGAGGTGGTGATGTAATGGAAGTCTCCAAAGACGCCATCCGAGATTTGTAGTTTCTTGGGTTTGGTGGGCTATTATAGGAGATTCATTCAAGACTTCTCCAAGATACCTTCTTCGTTGACTAAGTTGACCCATAAAGATGTGAAGTTTATATGGGGTCACGAGCAAGAGAAGGCTTTTGAGGAGTTAAAGGCGAGGTTGACCGTAGCTCTGGTTTTATCGTTTCCCGAAGGAAGCGAGGATTTAGTGGTTTATTCAGATGCTTCTTACTCGGGGTTGGGTTGCGTGTTGATGCAGTGATGGAGGGTTATAACGTACACATCCCAATAGTTGAAAGTTCATAAGGTCAACTATCCTACTCATGACTTGGAGTTAGCAGCTGTGGTCTTTGCATTAAAGATCTGGAGGCACTACCTGTATGAGACTAAATGCACCATCTTCACTGACCACAAAAGGTTAAAATACTTCTTCAAGCAACAAGATCTGAACATGAGGCAGAGGAGATGGTTGGAGCTCATAAATGATTATAATTGCGAGATCCATTACTATCCGGCAAGGCTAATGTGGGGGCGGATGACTGGGTTAGTGAGATTGTGATTCTCACTAAGGATCGAATATAGTGACTGAGTTAATGATTGAATGGCGGAATCAAACAATCAAGAAACATTCAATGCAGAAGTAATACTCATAAATGCTTTTGTATATATTAATAAAGTTGATTGATTACAAAGACTGCTAGGGTTTGCAAGAAAAGTAATAATGCACCTAGTGAATACAAATATTCTAATTGTCTAAAATTCTGTCACCTCATGTACGAGGTTATCTATTCTATTTATAGGCAGACAAGATGCCTTTTACAAAATGACTAAACTACCCCTGACCTATTACATCAGAATCTAGTCTAAGTCTTGATCCGCATCTTTGCTTGTTCATCCGCATTTGCAAATGCGGATGAGTTTACTTGATCAACATTTCTTCACTTGATCATCCGCATTAGTGTGTTGGTCATCCGCATTGGTTAATGCGGATGAACAAATACTTCTGCGCATTTGTCTGTTCATCCGCATTGGCAAATGCGGATGAACAAAGTCTTGTCCGCATTACTAATTGGTCTTTCGCATTTGTCAATGTGGAAGAACAAATACGTGTTAGTATTTGTTTTATGTCTTCCGCATTGACAAATGCGGAAGACCATACTTGGTTTTTCTTGTGCAGGATCTTCATCCGTATTTCTTATTGGACTTATGGGATTCCAGCAAAGCAACCATCAACTCACCCTTTGAATTGGCATGTATGATCCTTTTAGGGTGCAACAATACTCCCCCTAAGGATTATACAACCTATGTTCTTCTGCTAGGTCTTGTGGAGGCAGTAAAAATGCTACTTGAGTTGGATCCAGAATGGCTTTAATCATGTTGACAAAATCTATTGCCTCTGACATTCTTTCCCTACTTAGCACATGTATCTTCATTTTGCTCATATTGTAGATGGCTTCTAGTGGTAATTTCTTTAGAGAAATAGGTTCCCAAATAGATACTGTAGAAAGACCATCTCTGTGAATTAATAAGCTCCCACCCACATCTACCTCTAGTTTAAGAATATTCCCAAGTTGCAATGGAGTCTTCTCTTCCTTTCTTTTGTCTCTCTTTGCAATGATACGATCATATGCCAGTTTCAACAACTTGATGCACTTTAGGAAGAAGTGCATATCTTGTTCTCCTATTTTGTTGCTTATTTCTCTGAAGTCTGGTATATATATAGTGGATGTAGGATTCATCAAGCAATCTTACTTTATATCCACTAAATAGTCTTATTTCAGCACCTTCCTTTCCTCCCCACTTTCTTTCAATCACCATTTCATAGGGTTTCTCATCATAGTACACATTTGAGATGGGTGTAGAGGAATAAGTACCAGACACCATTTTTCTCTTCAAAGATTATGTTGGCTTCACTTTTAACTCTGGAAACACAACTTCTTCAGCTTGTATTGTCTTCTTCTTCTCAAGGGGATTAATAAATGACTTATCTTTTCTCATGCATATGGCCTTTAATGATTTGAAATTATTAGTCCTTTTGAATATTTTGAGTATGTTTTCAAATTCATATCCCCTGAACATAGCTGAGTGATTGATCAGTTCTAGTTGAGCTATTCTTTTAAGTCATGGATCTCTAGGGCATTTACAAGAGCATAGTACTTTGTAAAGAATTGGACCAGCCCGGATATCCTTTTAACTATAAACATGTTCCAAGTGTTGTCATACTTCCATGCAATATTTTTTGGTCAACTTTGCCTTTGGGAGTAGACACCCCTCTAATTAACTCTGCACTGGTTAACCCATCTTGTAGTTTTAGTTGAGAGGGTTCAACAAACCATTTAGGGTATTTATGAAGTACAGGAGCCAACAATTCTTGATCTTTTTGGTTTAGCAACATGTCTTGAGCTGTCACTCTAGATCTTGGCTTTTTGTTTATGATTTGTTCTTCTATCGGCTTGAGCCTATCTTTCTTTTCATTAATCATTTGGAGAGCTGCAGCCCTCAATGAGTTTGTTTTCATATTCCCAAGCTTCCCTCTTGTGAAGCCTTGGCTTGAAAGATAATCCTTCATTTCCTTATCTAACATGCTATAAGGATTAGGAAATAGTGGTTCAGGAGTTGAGGTTGATTTCTTCATGGCTGACAGTTTGGGCACAGGAACCTTTCTAGAGAATGATATTTCATACTCAGTTTCAAAGTTTGGATCCAGTAGTTTATTAACCTTTTCTTCTTCTGCTTTCATGCCTTCATATTTCATACTAAAGAATTCATCTATATCATACCTGTGATTGATCAAAAACATTGCTTTTATCATCAGGTCATCAGTTTGAGCCTTCAACACCATTTCTTCTACACATATTTCTTTTACCACAAGGCTGTCAACATCTACAGGCTCATTAGCATTATATCCTCCCTGAATCTCTCCTTCTTCAAGATCAATGAATATAGATGGTTTCTTTAATTGTGCCTAAGCTTTTTCATGCTCTTCCAGGAATTCTGCTATTGCAGCAAGACTTCTGGGATCATCTTGTTTGGTTTTCTTTGCTAGTTCTTCTTCTTTCATAGGTCTCTTTCCTTTAGCTTTCTCAAATAAGTATTTCCTCTTTCTGGTATAAGTTTGAAGTGGAGGACCAGAAGAGGATTTAGCCTTTTTCATCTCCTCAGGCAATTTTTCAGCCTCTTTCTGTACTTTTTCTTGATCATCAGTCTCTTTTTCTTCTTTTTATTTTTCACAAAACTTTAATCATATCCTTTTGTTCTTCTGATAATAACACAGCAGGTACCATTTGCATGCTCAACTCTTTCTTTAATGGAACTGGAGATTAAGGAATGACTACAATGGGTTCGGTGTTGGTCCTCTGGTCTACAAAAAAATTCCAAAAATCCTCATCTATAATGAATTCTTCGGAAGTAAATCCTCATCACTGATTGCCCAGAATAAACCACAATTTCTAGACTTGATTCTTCATTCTTTGTTTTGCCTGCATCTTCTTCTTTTTCAACATTTTTAGTAGAGGATTGTTTCTCATCAGTCATTATTCTTTCTTCATCCCTTTTACTTTCTTCAGCCTCAGCACATCTTTGAATTTCAGTTAACGTCTCAAGTTTAGAGATTCTTTTATTTTGGCTATTAATTTGACTTTGGAGATTGGAGATGATCTCTGCTTGTTCTTCAATCATATCTTCTTGCTCTTCCATAGCTATAGTTTGAATGGCAAGTGTATCAACATGGCCACTTACTTCTTCTCTAGAATGGTTAAGTGCAGCTTTTAAGTTTTCAATCTCTTTCTCTTTCTCCTTCTTTTCAGCTTCATGTTTTTCTTTAAGCTCTTTTAACTCATGCCCCTTTTCATCAAGCTCTAGAATCCTATCATCAATGATTCTAGCCCTCCTATTCCGTATTCTTTCCATCCTTTCAATTTTTTGTAAGAGCTCAGAGTTAACTCATCTTTTTCATCTGGTCTATTTACATTAGATTCAACAAAACTCTTTAAGGACCAGTCTCAGAAGTGACTCTCTTTATAGGCATTTGAGTATGATGATCCTCCTCATCTGAAGATGATTGGATGCTTTAGATGTGCTTGTTGAGTCTTCAAACTCACATGGAATATCATGGGTTGGCAATGGTTGAGGTGATGATATTCGTGAGTGATGAAGTGGTGATATTGGTGAGTGATGAGGTGGTGATATTGGTGGTTGGGATATTGGTGATGGTTGTGGTGATGTTTGGGAAGATGGTTGTGGTAAAGGCACAAATGGAGATGTATAGTCATGAAATTCTGGTTCAGTATGAAAATCACCCCCTGCACCATCACGGGGTGATACTGACCTTTGCCTATAAACTCCATTAGTTTGCTCATCAGCAGCTTGTTCATCATTTTGATCTTGAGCATCTTGTTCTTCTCTTTGTTCTTCTGGATTGATCCGTTGAAGCATCCAAGGAAGAAGAGGTGAGTGAGCTCCACTGTAAAAGTTTCTGGGATCCCTCTTCTTAATGTACTTGTATGATTTTGCATCATAATGAGGAATATCTAGCACTGGTCCCTCAATAGCAAGATTTGGGAATGCTTCATTTAAATGAATCTTGGATACATCAAGAACTTGTATCTTCTTCCCTCTTGTATGTTTGAAACCAGACCATTAAATACATAAGCAGACATGTTGAATGGTCTGTTTGTGCAGAGAGCACAAATTGCTGATGAAGTGGTGATTAGAATATCATTCCACCCTATTTTCCTTTTGGATAAGCAGTGCTGAAAGAGGGGGATTAGAAATCTCCAATGCAAATCAACTAATCCCTTTACAATTTGCTTAGCTTCAAATCCCCTTACATACCCAATCTCTGCAAAGAAGGTGGTTATGTCATCCTCATCCAGCTCTAGTGGTGCATCAGCATCATCACCAAAATGCAAACATCTTCTTACAGAATCTTAAGTTATACTCAGAGTATGATCATTATCAATTCTTCCAGATAAAGTTCTAACACCATCTGCTTCAATCACTTCAGCTGAATTCCAGAAAGACCTTATGAGGTTCTCAGAGATGGTTGGTCTAACAGTGATAGCATAAGCTACCCATGTTGTAGAGATGAATCTGATAATATCTCTAAGTCCCTCAGCTTCTGGCACATCAGGGTCTAAATAACACTAACATTTTGGATCTTGCTCCATGAAAGATTAGCCATTTAATCTGCATAAGAGACATATGTGTTAGTTTTGATGAGAAAGTATGTGCATAATTGATCAGTTTGACCTTTAGTGGTCAAAGATGAACATTTGAAGTCACTGATTCATTATTGTCACATCAAATGGTGAATTTGTTGTAGAACAATCACATTTCTCTGTTTTTCAAGTTTAAATAAACTATTTATTAGATGTTACTTCATTGATTCGTTGCACATTTTTGTTTTTCACCAGACTATGTTCTTGTGATGAACACAACTATGAAGGTTTTTCATGATGGTTAAAATTTCTCTTAGTTTGCATGTTCATTGATGTCGAAAATGTATAACATATCTTTGAATAAATTGGATTTTTTGTGTTCTTCATTATCATTTGGTTCTTCGTTCACTTTTGTTCAACAGTCTGAAAGTTAGGTCATGAAAATTTATGGAAATTTCACCTTTCTATTAATGCTACTGTTGTTTGGAATCGAGTACAATAACATGTTAATTTGAACACACTAAATTCTTTGGTTGTTGATGATGAAGATGATCAAAGAAGGTTTAGTGTGTTTTTGCGCTCATCTCACTATGTACTCTCCCGGATTTGAAAAGTATTAAATGATCCTTTGAAATTCCTTTAAATAGTCAAATAATGGTTTTACAAAATTTTACAAGTTTCAGAGCAAATGCGGTCACATTTTTAAAAACAGTGTAGCAAATGCGGAAGGGTAAATTTTAAGTCTTTAGGTCATCCGTATTTGTTTACTATTGTAAATACGGAAGTGAAAATTCAATAACTTTGCAATCCGCATTTGTTTACCGTTGCAAATGCGGAAGAGTTAACTTGTGATTTTGGGCATCCGCATTTTCATACTGTAGCAAATGTGGGAGTTTTGTTACTTCTATTTTCTTCCATCCGCATTTGTGCACTGTTGCAAATGCGGAAGAACTAAGTTTATCAGCATTTGTTCACTGTAACAAATGAAGTTGACAAAACTTGTTCAGCATTGCTCATTGTAGGAAACACGGTTGAATGAAATTTGTCAGCATTTGCTCACTGTAGCAAATGTGATAGAATAAAGTCCACATTTACTTGATCATCATTCATTGACAAGAGATTAATCACTTAATTATTTCTGCTTGAAAATACATGAACATTGAAGATATGTATCCATAAAGGCGGATGAGTAAAACAAATGCGGAAGTGTAAATTTCATCCGTATTGACAAATGCGGTTGGACACTTAAAAAGTTTATCCACATTGACAAATGCGGTTGAACACTTGAAAATTATTTTATCTGCATTGACAAATGCGGTAGAACAATTTTTGTTCCGCATAGGTTTTAACACTTCAAAATTTAATGTATACTTGTAAAACACTAATGCGGTAGAGTACAATCATTGTCCGCATTAGTTTCACTGGAAATAAAAAGCTACTCGCATTGGTTATAAGCATGGGTTACCTTCACCCGCATTAACCAATGCACTTACCTGTATTAACTTTTGAACTTAATCATAAGTTAATGTGACTTTTTTGATTTTTCATGTTATGAAGAGATGTCATTGATTGATATTTCTTATGAAGTTGTTGGCTGTTGAAGTTGTCAATTCTTGATTGTATTGACTTATACATCAGAAGTGATACAAGTTTCCTATTGTTTGACTGATCTTGGACTTTTCATGGTTCCAAGAATCTGCATAGGCTGAGATACTATGGTATAACTTTTGCAACTACTGAGAACATATCAGCAAGTTAAGTACAAAATATAAAACTACTGAAACTACAACGACTGAAGAACAAGCTCTTCAGTCGTTTTACAAAACTACTGAAACAAAAAACATAAAACTACTGATATCACAACTACTGAAGAAGTACTCTTCAGCAGTTGTGACAAACTACTGAGGCTTCAGTACTTGATCTTCAGACTTTGACCTTCAGGCGTTTCATCAGCTGATGACTTCAGTAGATATCATCAGCTGATGTCTTCAGTCTTTGTCTTCAGACTTTGTACATCAGTTGTTGATCTTCAGCACTTGTGAACTCTTCAGCTGTTGTGCTTCAGTACTTTGGTCTTTCAGCTTCAGCACTTGTGTTCTTCAGCTGTTGTACTTCAGCACTTTGGTTCTTCAGCTGTTAAGGTCTTCAGCACTTGATCTTCAGCTGTTGAAGTCTTCAGCACTTGTCAAACTACTGATGAGGCTTTCAGCAGTTGTTGTGATACCGTGTGGGACTTAGAGGTTTTCTGATCTTGGCTCATTGGTTCTTTTGGTCCAACAACTATGGTATAACTTTTGCAACAACACATGCATTTTCTTTTTCTTTTGTTTTTAATGTTTTTAAGAAAGTAGTTTAAGATAGTAACAATCTATAAAGATTTAATCAAAAAATTTAAATTACTCCCCCTAAAGTTTATATCCACATCTAGATAAAAACTTTAAAGATTAAAAAAAACTTTTTTACAATTATATACATTGATTATTGATAATAAAGAGAAATATATCTTTTGTTGGGATCATATCAATCTTACATTGCACATGTGCATCCTTTATGATAAAATAGACATGTTTATGAACTTAATGACTGAAGGTATGTTTGTCCTCTTAAATTCATACCCGATTGATATTTTGATGCAAATGATATTTATCATGTTTTTGGTTGATTTAATTATTCAATATGTACCTTACACACACAAGCGTGGAATGATCAACCATCTTTATACAATGAATGGTAGAACTTTTTCACAACTTTCCTTATCAGGATACTTAAATTATGAGAACTCATTTTCGCTGATCCTCATTGGGATTCTTTTACTTTGATCCTTTTTATGATGATCCACATTGGGATTCTTTTCATTTCACTTTGGAAGGTGATCCATGATAGGATTCTTTTGTTCATTCACTTGGAATGTATTGCTTAGTAGATTCATCCATTTTGGATGTGTTCCTCATTGGGAATCTTTTGGGTCATTACATCTGCACTATGTGTTTGTTTCATCATGTCTTTGCTCAGCAAAACAAAGATGAAACTTGATGTGGGTGAAAGAGATTCATAAAGCATCATTACCTGGTATGTTTAGGTTACTACACACACATACACTCAGATAAGCCAATACATACTTGTAATTTGTGATAAGTGTTTCACTATTGAATAAGATTTTTAATTCATCACTGCATGTATCTTCTCTTCCAAGTTGAGCCTACCAACATATCTAGTAAGTCATGACAGTCTTTGCAATTTTGAAATTAAGCATAGTGAATGATATAACGACTGTAATTATATCATTTCCCAAATGATATTCTATTCTTCATAAAATTGACTCCTTTTTTTGTGTTTTTCTAGTATTTTTGACTTGTTTTTGATGTTTCAAATTATTTTACTCAGGTTAATCATGCCAATTGACTGAACCAGAAATTCAAACCTACCAGGTTCAAATGCCTTAGTAAACAAATCAGCTAATTGATTTTCAGTGGGTACTTGAATCAATTTGATTAACCCTTTTTTAGCACAGTCTCTCAAAAAGTGATATCTAATTCAATATGTTTTGTTTTTGAGAGCTGAACTGGATTATTGGTTATGAAAACAGCTGCAGTGTTGTCAATGTAAATTGGTGTGTGCAAGAAGTTATAACCATAATCAAGCATCTGGTTTTGAATCCAGAGAACTTGAGAGCAACAGGCTGATGCTACAATATACTCAGCTTCTGATGTTGATACAGACATGTTTGTCTGCTTCTTGCATTGCCAAGAGACCAGTTTGGGACCAAGAAATTGACAACCGCCAGAGGTGGACTTTCTGTTGAAGTTGCATCCTCCATAATCACTGTTTGTGAAGGCATAGAGATTGAAGTCTCCTTCCTTTGGATACCATAATCCAAGAGCTGGTTTGCCCTTTAGATATTTGAATATCCTCTTGACTGTACTCACATGTGATTCTTTTGGATCAGCTTGATATCTGGCACACACACAAACACCAAACATAATGTCAGGCCTACTGGCTGTTAGATACATAACTGAACCAATCATAGATCGATAGTGAG
This sequence comes from Flaveria trinervia, assembly GCA_025506515.1. Classification (NCBI taxonomy): domain Eukaryota; kingdom Viridiplantae; phylum Streptophyta; class Magnoliopsida; order Asterales; family Asteraceae; genus Flaveria; species Flaveria trinervia. The sequence goes on along the minus strand of CM046453.1, from coordinate 21,458,180 downwards.
TCTGATCCACTGATTTTCCTTCAGGGTTAGGTCCAATCTTCACTTTAGTATCCACAAGAGTTCTGATAGACTGACAGTGAGCAAAGTGGAATTTCTTCAGCATAGCTTCCACGTATTTTGATTGATTGATAAAGATTCCATCTATTGTCTGTTGGACTTGCAACCCTAGAAAGAAAATGAGTTCCCCTATAGCACTTATTTAAAATTTTGAATGCATAAGGTCTTCAAATTCTTTGCAGAGCTGCTTGTTTGTTGAGCCAAAAATGATGTCATCCACATAAATATGGACTAACAGCATGTCTTTTCCTCTTCTTCTTCTGAAGAGAGTCTAATCAATCTTTCCTCTTTCGTATCCATGTTTAAGGAGAAAAGATGATAGAGTCTCATACCACATTCTTGGAGTTTGGTGAAGACCATACAAAGCTTTGTCAAGCTTATAGACTCTGTAAGGGAAATCTGGATCTTCAAATCCCGGTGGTTGACTCACATAGACCTCTTCTGCAAAATTTCCATACAAGAAGGCACACTTCACATCCATTTGATAAACAGTGAATTTCATGGATGCAGAATATGCTAGAAAGATTCTCATTGCCTTTAATCTGGCAACAGGTGCAAACACTTCGTCATAGTCGATTCCTTCTTCTTGAGTGTATCCCTGTGCCATTAATCTTTCTTTGTTTCTGATGATGATCCCTCTATCATCAATCTTGTTTTTGTAAAGCCATCTGGTACCGATAGGATATTGTCCTTCGGGAAGATCTACCAGTTGCCATACTTCTTGCTTCTTGAATTGGAGCAATTCTTCATGCATTGCTTCAATCTAGCTATTGTCTTGAAGAGCCTGTTTGATATTTTTGGGTACTGTTTGACAGAGAAAGCATGAGAACAAACAGATGTTTGCAATACCAGACTTGCTTCTTGTCACCCTCTCATTAAGATCACCAATAATGGTTTCAACTAGATGATTCTTGTGTATTATGGTGGTTGGAATGGAGTCACTAGCAATAGTTACATCAAGATTGGAGAATTCAGTTCATTATGGTCAGAGGCACTTTTAACTTGCACTGTTGTTGAATTATGAAAATTGTCATACCCCATTTCAGTTCCTGCTTCAGCTTTAGCAGCACTGTGATTGCTTTGATCATTTGATGTTCTTTGTGTTTCGGATGGAGAAGTAGCTTGTTTTTGATTTCTGATCTCAGTTGAAAGGTCATCTGAGTGTGATGGTAACAAGCTTGGACCACCTTCAGTTGAAACACTCTGATTTTGTGTGATTGTGTTTGATAGGATCAGCTTGGAGAGGAACATCTTCATTCATGTATTCATCAGATGTAGGAGGAATTAATGGAAAGTCATTTCTTCTTTCTATAGCTGAAGATGTCATCTGAATAGAGATTTGCTGCATCAGACAAGTGAAATTGATTAAATAATTTTGTAAAAGAGTTGATATCAAACAACCAGTCGGGACCATTGCAGATTTGGGAAATGAATGTTCCTTGAATTGAACATTTGTTGATTCATCAATAATGTTTAATCTAGGATTAAACACTCTATAAGCCTTTGAAACAGAAGAATACCTACGAAAAATCCTTCATCAGACTTAGATGAAAAATTCCCCAGATAGTCTCGGGTGTTTAATATTGAGACAGGACTACCAAATGATTTAAGAAATCCAATGAATGGTTTTCTGAAAAAGTAGTTCATATGGAGTCATTTTGCTTTCTTTTACAATTAGAGTTTGTTTTGTACAATGCACAATGTGATAACTGCCTCTACCCAAAAGGTGACTGGCAGCTTAGCATCGACTAGCATTGTTCTTGCTGCTTCAATCAGTGTTCTATTTCTTTTTTCAGCTACCCTATTTTGTGAGGAGTTCTAGCTACACTGAATTGATGAGCGCTGCTTTGGTTGTACAAAAAGAACTCATGTCTTTTTTTTGAATTCAGTTCCATTATCACTTCTGATTGTTTTGACCTTAAGATCAAGTTGATTTTCAATTTGTGTGATAAAGTTTTGAATTATTTGGGATGCCTCATTTTTATGATGTAAGAAGAACACCCATATGAATCGAGAGAAGTGATCAATGATCACTAAACAATATTGTTTCTTTTCAATACTCACGACATGAGTTGGTCCAAACAGATCCATATGAAGGAGCTTCAATAGAGTATTGTTTGTGTTCACCAGCTTGGATTTATGTGAAGATTTTTGTTGTTTTCCTTTGAGGCACGCTGAACAGTGATCAAAAAAGTGAAATTCTTTTTGTGGAAGACCAATGACATGGTTTTCTTTGACCAATCTGTTCATGTTTTTAATTTTGGTGTGCCCCAAACGTCTTTGCTAAAGCTGTGACTCATCAAATGATGCTTTTGACAAAAGACATGTTTTTTCTTTAGGTGATGCTAAACAAATGTTTAAAACATAAGTATTATTCTTCCTCGGGTCTTTAGGACAACCCATTCTTCAAAGATCTAAAATCCAGGTTCAGAATGTAGCAATGAGTGTCTGTAAAGTGAGTGGAATATTTCTTGTCACAAATCTGAGACACGCTTAGTAGATTGAAGTTAGTTGTTCACAGTAGTTCACTCTGTCAAAGCTCAGCATCCTGTTTGTCACAGATCCTTCTCCTGTAATTCTACCACCTTGTGAATCTCCACCAAACGCCACCGTAGTTCCTTGTATGTGCTTGAAGTTATGAAGGAGTGAACGATCTCCAGTCATGTGTCGGGAGCATCCACTGTCCACGTACCATAAGCTATTGGACCTATATGGATGACCCTGCTAGCATAAAAGAACTAGTTAGAATGTGGAACCTAAGCCATGGTGGTCTTGGGTTTCCCGTTCCTATCTGTTATGGTGACCTTTTGATACTTTCCTCTAAATTATGATCTATTCAAAGATGACCTGGAAGATTGCTTATGATATCTTGCTGGAGTCTTCTCATCAACATCAACAGAAGAGTCAAATGAGTAGTGAAACCTTTGATCTCTGTTGTTTTGAAGAAATTTAAATCATCATTTTGATTTTCAAAGATCATTTTGGGTTTTGAAAAGTCAAACTTTTGATTGATGAAATGGTTGTTTCTTTGACTTCTCCACGTTTCTTTTGTTTTAATCATGTCATTTAGTGATCTAGATGTTCTAGATTGATTGTTATGCAAATGACTCCTGACTTGAGTTTTGCCTGATGATGTTGTTGAGATGGGTTTGTTTTGGGGAATTCTCAATCCCTTCTGATTGAAGTAAATGTATTGTGATTGTTCATATCACAAACTGAACAATATTTGTTGAAATAACACTTTTTGGTTGAGTGGTTGTTCATATCACAGATAGAGCAGTATTGATTATAAAAGCACTCTTCTGTCTTGTGATTGAAAATATCATAAATGTCACAATACATTTGTTTGTTGCTTGAATCAGTTTTTGATTTGTGTGTCTCAGCTGATTTTCTCATTTGCTACTGAACCACTTTTTGTTGCTTAGGGGATGAATCAAAATCAACCCTTTTTGTAGTTTGCTTCACAACAATACATTTGTTTGATTTTCTGGCCTGTTTTTGTTTCTTCAACCCATTTCTCACCTCTTTCTCAAACTGGTCAACATGTTCTTTGTTGCAAATATCAAACCCAACTCCCTGTCTTAGTTTTGAAGACTAAGGGTCTGATAGAGTTTTATGTGTTGAACTCAGTGATTCTTTTTGTTTCTTCTTTAGTGAAACCTTTTCTGATTTGCTTGAATTGTTTGGAGATATGATCTCATTATCAGAACTGCTCTCAGCAGTGGGTTTCACTGACTTCACATACTTCTTCTTACCTTTTAAAATAAAAGGTATGAATTTTATGAAGGAACAATTGCTTTTACGGGGCTTGAGGTTTTATGACAATCACTACCTTGTCTGAGCACTCTTTGATTTTAATTGGGTGACCTAACTTGATTTTAACCTCATTTGTTTCAATATAAACAACAGCTTTGTTATGAGGATTGGTCACTTGTTTTACTATAGATTTTGTTCCATAGTTTTAGTTTCAATTTCCTCATTGGGTGAGACAGATTCAGCATGACAGTGTAGTTGTCATTGTATGGTGGAGGACATGAATTATACCCAATCCACGACATGTCCTTTGGATCCTTTTGAGAATCAAGCATCTCTTGCAGCTTGACTGAAGATATTTGAAACTTTTCAAGTTTCACTTCAGTCAGTGTATGTTCAGCCTTAGATTGAGCTAATTTTTCATTAAGTAGCTCATTCTCAGCTGCAAGAGTGTACTTTTCACCATGCAGTTTTTCAATGTTAGAGATAAGAGATTAATTTTGATTTCAAAACCTTTTATCTCTCTTTTCATCATCTCTGACTTCACCTTTTCTTCTTTAATTTTATCAACCAGTTTATGGTTATGCTCTTTATAACCTTGCAATTCAGTAATACATTTTTCACTACAAAGGTTAGATTTTACCTCAGTAGGCATTGCAGATGGACCATCATTGATGTGAGCCATAAGTGCATGATTTTGAAATTGAGGCTTGACTTCCTCTACATACATGCTCCAGTCACATACCCCATCTTGCTTTATCACGAGAGCATTGGCAGATGGCTGACTGCTTCCATGAGCTTGGTTTGTCACTTGTGGTGGATTTTGATATGATGGTGTTGTTGTGGATGATGATATTCTGCTGCTGTTGATTGTTGGAGTGAAAGCTTGAGTTGGATTGTGATGATGACTGGCCTTGAGATTTCTTTGAAAGTTGTTTCTCTTAGGGGCATTGCATTCTCTGGAGAGTGGCCAGCCATGCCAGAGTTGAAGCATTTCACTTTTGAATTATCATATCCAAGTTATGTATTCTCATTAAGGCTGAGCTTTCTGCCTTTCCTGAAGAATTTCTTTGCTCTTATAGCAATCATGGCCATTTGCCATTGCAGATCCATTTCTTCCACATCATCTGGATCCATTTCTTCCAGATCTTCTTGGATTAGATGAGCAGAAGTGAGTCTTCATCCTAAGTATGCTTCAAAGCTTACAACAAAGGCATTGTAAGTTGCCTTTTGTTCTTCTGATCTTGTGTCTTCAGGAGTGGTTGCAGGAGCAGCAGTGACTCTGGATGCTTGGGATGATGTTGATGGATGATTGGTTGGTGGAGTTGTAAATCTCTTGATGAGATGAAATCATCCTCCTTAGCGATGAAGGCATTTTCCACAGATTGAGATTCTGATGGAAATTTGTAAGCCTCAATCACTCTTGGTCCACCAATATTTCTACTTCTTTCATCAAGTTCCAATGCTTCTATTTTGGCTATCATGAAATCCAAAGTAGTACTTTCGAGATCAAGAGTATTTTTCAGCATTGTTACATTCTGTTTCCAGCTTTCAGGGAGGCTGTGTAGCATTTTCTTGTTTAATTCCTTGATCTTGTAAGTGACTCCCATGATTTCTAAGTCATTTACCAACTGTACAAATCTGTGCAGTTGTTTGGATATGGACTCCCCCTTGGTGTGATGAAGTGTTTCATACTGATTAACAAGCTTATCCTTGTTAATTTCTGCTACTTCACAGCTTCCTTCACACATAATTTTTAGTGCATCCCACACAGCTTTTGTAGTACCATACTTCTCCAATCTTTTCAGCACATCCATCTTGAGTGCTTGAGTTAGGATGGAGTAACCTTTCAGATGAATCTGATTTTCTTATAATCTTCATCATCAAGAGTTAGATCTTCAATGGGTATCCTTTCAATTTTGTAAATTGCAGCTTGATCTGTAGACCAAGTGACAAGGATGTGTGGCCCCTTGCATATTAAGATCCAGAAATCAGGATCTACACCAATGATGTAATTCCTAAACCTGATTTCCCATTGTTTAAACTCAGATTTGTGTTTAAGCATAGGAGGTTTAGGTATATGACCAAGTTTTGAGAAACTGTTAGAATCCATTTTAACAGGTAGTTTTTGACTTGTTTTAATTACCTTAAATGAATTTTAAGATTGATTAGTCCAACTTGTCCAAATAGTCTAACATATTTCAAAATCAGATCTGTTACTTTAGTGAGTTTCTTGTTTTTGGTTTCAGCTAAGTTCTTGATAGAAATCGCTTGAATAGTAACTGGTTTATGTGAATGTTTCGGTAAGAACTTGTTGACAAGAGTAATTTCTCTATTTACTAATTAGAGATGATGGAATACTCTATTAGCAACTCAATAACCAGATCAAACGAATTCTATTCAGGTCTTGGGTAGATCTGAACTAGAACCGAGAGCCAAAGCTCTGATACCAATTGACTGGGTTAGTGAGATCGAGATTCTCACTAAGGATCGAATATAGTGACTGAGTTAATGATTGAATGGCGGAATCAAACAATCAAGAAATATTCAATGCATAAGTAATACTCATAAATGCTTTTGTATTATTAATAAAGTTGATTGATTACAAGGCTGCTAGAAGTAATAATACACCTAGTGAATACAAATATTCTAATTGTCTAAAATTCTGTCACCTCATGTACGAGGTTATCTATTCTATTTATAGGCAGACAAGATGCCTTTTACAAAATGACTAAACTACCCCCGACCTATTACATCAGAATCTAGTCTAAGTCTTGATCCGCATCTTTGCTTGTTCATCCGCATTTGCAAATGCGATGAGTTTACTTGATCAACATTTCTTCACTTGATCATCCGCATTAGTGTGTTGGTCATCCGCATTGGTTAATGCGGATGAACAAATACTTCTGCGCATTTGTCTGTTCATCCGCATTGGCATATGCGGATGAACAAAGTCTTGTCCGCATTACTAATTGGTCTTTCTCATTTGTCAATGCGGAAGAACAATACTTGTTCGTATTTGTTTTATGTCTTCAGCATTGGCAAATGCGGAAGACCATACTTGGTTTTTCTTGTGCAGGATCTTCATCCGCATTTTTTCTTGGACTTATGGGATTCGACCAAAGCAACCATCAACACCCATTGAATTGGCATGTATGATCCTTTCAGGGTGCAACAGCGGATGCCCTTAGCTAAAAAGAGAGACTCGAGCCAATTCGGGTGAAAGGTTATCAGTTGATTATGACCTCTGATGTTATGAAACAAGTCAAGGCGTTTCACGATGAAGCATTGAAGGAAGATCATCTTAACTTTGAAAGAATGAGAGGTATGGTCACGAAATTGAGCAAAAACACTTATGGTGTTAGAACCCAATTCAGACGAATGTGGATTCTCACTATGGGGATATACGTGAGAAGATTATGGATAAAGATCATAATACTCGATACTCTATTCATTCCGGTGCTACAAAGATGTATCAAGACATGAACAAAGATTATTGGTGGCTGGGTATGAAACGCGACATGGCGGAGTATGTGAGTAAGTGCCTTACTTGCTTGCAAGTGAAGGTCGAGCATCAGAATTCATATGGGAAGATCCAACCGTTGGATATACCGGAGTGGAAGTGGGAGCGTATCACCATGGACTTTATCACCAAGCTATCGGGTACCCCGAAAGGGTATGATGTGATATGGGTGATAGTTGATCGTTTGACAAAGAGTGCTCACTTCCTATCGATCCGTGAGACATATTCTTCCGAGAGGTTGGAGAATCTGTTCATTAAAGAGATTGTAACTCGTCATGGTGTGCCGGTGTCTATTGTGTCTGATCGTGACACCTGGTTTACATCTAAGATTTGGAAAAAAGTTCCATGATGCGATGGGGACAGGGTTACATATTATCACAGACTTACATCCTCATACGGATGGACAGTCGGAGAGGACGATACAGACACTAAAAGATATGCTTGAGGCATGCATCATTGATTTTGGAGGAAGTAGGGATGACCACTTACCGTTAGCTGAGTTCTTATACAATAACAGTTATCATGCTAGTATTGGTATGCCCCCTTATGAGATGCTATATGATAGGAGATATAGAACACCTATTTGTTGGGGTGATATCGTTCAGAAGGATTTAGGGAGTATTGAGGTGATCAAGGCTACGACTGAAAAGATTGAAAACATCAAAGACTTCATGAGGGCAGCCAAAGATAGGCAGAAGTCATATGCCGATAAAAGACGTAGACCAGTTGAGTTCTAGGTGGGTGATAGAGTTATGTTAAAAGTCTCACCATAGGAAAGGAATCATTCAGCTTAGGAAGTAGGGCAAGCTGAAGAGGTAGCTCATGAAGAGCTCAAGACCCCTCATCCAGAGGTTGGGGATAAGAGTGTTAACTTGAGAGCCTTAGTGAAGAAGGCTATTGTAGAGGAGGTACATCAGGTCATGTAGATGATCTTACCATCTGTAGTAACCAAAGTGATCAAGGCTGTGATAGAAGGCAAAAGGAAGGAAAGGAACAGGTCCTAGGTCCTCAGGAGGGAGAGAGCAACATGAAACTGAGACGGTTGTCTCTACTGATGAGGAAGAAGAAGAAGAGCTTGTGCCTGAAGCAGCACAAGACTGTAATTATGGGGCTTTTCTAAGATGTAAGCCCCCAACATTTGATAGAAATGGCACCGTTGGGTGAGAGAGATGGAAGTTGTTCTCGATATTAGCAAGTGCCAGGAGGATCAGAAGGTGAAGTTTGCCACCCCTCATTCGTGCACTCGGATTTGTGTTGGTGGTACAATATTGTCCAAGATGAGGGTAGCAGGACTATCAGGAGAATGAGGTGGCTAGAGCTAAAAAGTTTGTGATTGAGAAGTTCTGTCCTCATAGGGAGTTGGATAAGGTGGAAAGGGAGTTCCTACAGCTAAGGTGGGAACCATGACCCATCAGCAATACACCACCAAGTTTAACGATATGGCACGGCTGGTGCCGGATCAGGTGACACCTGTGTCATGAAAGATTAAGAGATACATCCAAGGATTGCCGGTGGATATCCATAGACACATGATCACCACTGACCGATCACGTTTCGGTCGGTGGTTGATCTGGTTGGAAGGTTGTATGATGAGCGAGAGGTGGTGGTGGCTGAGGTAAGCAAGAAGGGTGGTGCCGACCGAAACTGGAAAGGGAAACAGTTTGGACGTGGTGGAGCCGCTCCAAACAATAAGGTGGCGAAGGTGGGTGACCAGCGTGTGGTCACATCTAGTGCAGGGTCAAAGAGATATGGTAAATGCGGGAAGGAGCATTCGGGGGAATGCAAATGGGGATCAAACATCTGCTTCAAGTGTGGGAAGCCTGGTCATATGGTGAGAGAATGTGGGGTTATGAGGTGTTATAATTGTGGAGAAAACAGTCATCTGAGCAGGGATTGAAAGAAGCCGAGGGCAGAGAGTTCCAGGGCAGGAAAGAAGAACGAGACTGAGGGGCAGAGGTCGAGCGCCAGGGCATTGACGATGACACAAGAAGAGGCTAGGACGGACCTCAATGTTGTGTCAGGTACGTTTCTAGTAAACCAAACTCTAGCTTCTATGTTATTTGATATTGGTGCTAGTAAGAGTTTTATTTCTGCTGCTTTCTGTGCTAAATTATCTATTAGTAGTAGGAGTATAGATAAGCCATTCGATGTAGAAACTGCCATAGGTAAGTCTACCAGGATTTTTGAGATGATAGAAGGCTGTGACATAGAATTAAAAGGTCATAGGTTTCCTGTTAGACCATTCATGATGACCTTAGGCGGGTTTGATGTAGTCCTAGGAATGGATTGGTTGATGGACTACGAGGCGAACATTGTGTGTCAGAAGAAGATGATACGATTGACAACACCTGATGACAGTTCGGTGACGGTTTATGGAGATCAAGTCACTACGATCCCGAAAGTTATATCGATGGCGGTGGCGGGAAAGTGCATGAGGCATGGATGTACTGCCTACTTGGCCTACGTGAAGGATATGGATACCCCAGCACCACAACTATCCAATGTACCATTTGTGTGTGACTTTCTGGACGTATTTCCAGAACACTTACCAGGAGTGCCAATGGACCACGAGATCGAGTTCCAGATTGATTTGATATCGGGTGCCCAACCTATTGCTAAGGTACCGTATCGGTTGGATCCGACCAAGATGAAGGAACTGATGGAGCAATTGCAGGAGTTGCTTGATAAAGGGTTTATTAGACCGAGTATCTATCCTTGGGGTGCTTTTGTCTTGTTTGGGAAAAAGACGGATGGTAGCATGAGGATGTGTATTGACTACCGCGAGCTAAACAAGTTGACTGTGAAGAATTGATACCCCTTTCCGAGAATGATGACTTGTTTGATCAACTCCAAGGTGCTAGTTGGTTCTTAAGGATAGACCTTCGATTTGGTTTACAATTAGTTGAAGTTGAAGGAGCAAGATATTCCTAAAATAGCTTTTCGCACGCGTTATGGACACTACGAGTTCCTCGTATGTCCTTTGGTTTAACAAACACGCCAGTTGCTTTTATGGACTTGATGAATCGAGTGTGTTGGCCGATGTTGGATAAATCAGTGACTCTGTTTATTGATGATATCCTGATTTATTCGAAGAATGAGGAGGAGCATGCCGGTCACATTGGAGAGGTGTTGGAGACGTTGAGAAAGGAGAAGTTGTATGCTATTCTCCAAGTGTGTGTTCTGGTTGTGCAAAGTTCAATTTTTGGGTCATGTAATGAATCCCAAGGGGATTATAGTGGACTCAACAAAGGTGGAGGCGGTGATGTAATGGACGTCTCCAAAGACGCCATCTGTGATTCGTAGTTTCTTGGGTTTGGCGGGCTATTATAGGAGATTCATTCAAGACTTACCCAAGATAGCTTCTCCGTTGACTAAGTTGATCTGTAAGGATGTGAAATTTGTTTGGGGTCAAGATCAAGAGAGGGATTTTGAGGAGTTAAAGGCAAGGTGGACTCAAGCTCCTGTCTTGTCATTACCCGAAGGAAGCAAAGATTTGGTGGTTTATTCATATGCTTCTTACTCGGGGTTGGGTTGCGTACTGATGCAGTGAGGAAAGGTTATAGCATATGCATCCCGACAATTGAAAGTTCATGAGGTCAATTATCCTACTTTATGACTTTGAGCTAGCAGCTGTGGACTTTGCGTTAAAGATTTGGAGGCACTACCTATACGGGACGAAGTGCACCATATTCACTGACCACAAGAGTTTGAAGTACTTCTTCGATCAAAAGGACTTGAATATGAGGCAAAGGAGATGGTTGGAGCTCATAAAGGATTATGATTGCGATATCCATTACCATCCAAGCAAGGCCAACATGGTGGCGGATTACCTTAGTCGAAAGAGAGACCCGAACCGATTCGGGTGAAAGCCTATCAGATAATTATGACCTCTGATGTGATGAAATAGGTCAAGAAGTTTCAAGAGGAGGCATTACAAGAAGATAATCTAAACTCTGAAAGAATGAGAGGTCTAGTCGCGGAGTTGGGTGAAAACACACTCGGTGTTAGAACCCAATTTGGACGAATGTGGATTCCTCATTATAGGGATTTATGTGGGAAGATTATGGATGAAGCTCATAAGACTCGATACTCTATTCCTCCAAGTGCTACAAAGATGTATCAAGAAATGAAGAAGGATTATTGGTGGCCAGGTATGAAACGCGATGTAGCGGAGTACGTGAGTAAGTGCCTTAGTTGTTTACAAGTGAAGGCCGAGCATCAGAAGCCATATGGGAAGATCCAACCATTGGATAAAACAGAGTGGAAGTGGGAGCATATCACCATGGACTTTATTACAAAGCTACCGCGTACCACGAAAGGGTATGATGCTATATGGGTAATAGTTGATCATCTGACATAGTGCTTACTTCCTACCGATCCATGACACATATTCGTCTGAGAGGTTGGTGGATTTGTTCATCAAAGAGATTGTAACTCGTCATGGTGTGCCGATGTCTATTGTGTTAGATCGAGACACCCGGTTTACATCTAAGTTTTGGAAGAAGTTCCACGATGCGATGGGGACAAGGTTAGATATTAGCACAACTTATCATCCTCAGACGGATAGTCAGTCGGAAAGGACGATTCAGACGCTAGAAGATATGCTTCGGGCATGTGTCATTGACTTTGGAAGAAGTTTGGATGACCACTTACCGTTAGTTGAGTTCTCATACAACAATAGTTATCACGCCAGTATCGGTATACCCCCTTATGAGATGTTATACGGTAGGAGATGTAGAACACCCATTTGTTAGGGTGATATTGGTCAGAAAGAGTTAGGAAGTATTGAGGTGATCAAAGCTACAACTAAAAAGTTTGAAAAGATCAAAGCCTTCATGAAGGTAGCTAAAGATAGGCAGAAATCGTATGCCGATAAGAGAGGTAGACCGATTGAGTTCCCGCTGGGTGATAGAGTTATGTTGAAAGTTTCACCTTGAAAAGGTATCATTCGGTTCAGGAAGCAGGGAAGTTGGTCCAAGGTATATAGGGCCTTTCCGAATCATTGCTCGAGTAGGAGAGGTGGCCTATAGGTTAGAGTTACCTGATGAGTTAAGTGGAATTCACCCGACATTCCACGTATCTCATCTGAGAAAGTGTTTAGCTGACGAGGATATGGTTGTACCATTGGAAGATATCAAAGTTGACGAATGGCTCAATTATGTGGAGCAGCTAGTGGCGATCATTGATCGTAAGGAGAAGAGACTAAGGAATGAAGTGGTTCCCTTAGTGTGTGCACAGTGAAAGCACAGGAAGTCATCTGAGTCTATGTGGGAGACGGAAGAAGAGATGAGGCGGCATTACTCACATTTTTTTGAGGTATTACAGGTTTTGGGGACGAAACCTATATAAGGGGGGTGGACTTGTAACACCCGGATATTTTAAAGACAGAAAAGAAAGAATAAAAGTGAAGAAAAATAAAGAAACACAATTTAACCCAAGTTGAGGGGTTAAAAGTGTCAAAATGACAAAAGTTTCAGAAGTTGGTGTAAAAGTGGGCATGGCCGCCCATGTTGTCTACACACATCATTTCTTTCGGATTTTTAGATAAAGAAAGTAGAGAAGTTCTTGGATATTTGAAGAAGAATAAGAAGAAGACCCAATTAAAGGTAAGATTTGGTGTTTTTAAGATGTTCTGACTGGCATATGCCTTGGTTGTTTGTTTATGTGTGTTTGGTTGTGTGTTTTTGGTGGGTTTCTTAGTGTTTGAACTCATTTGCAAACGAGTTTGAAGAAGTCGTACTGGAAGGTTGTCAACAGTGAGTTCTTGAACCCCCTTTTTACATGTTTTAACTGATTTTGGGGCTGGAAATACATGTATGTATGTTTTTATAAAATGGGTTTTTATAACCATATGTATATGTGTGTGAGTATGCGGGTGGGTTATATTTTTGGGTGATTATGATGTTATGGTGATGTTATGTTCATGATATGGTGCTTAGAATATTAGAACTAAGCTTGGAACATGTTTAGATTGATGATTAGGACTGAATTATGATGATCTTAGTGTATGTTAGTTGCCCAAGCGCTTGGATTGGTCCATGCGCCTAATGGTCTAAACTGCCTAAGTGTCCCATGCGCCCAATAGTTCATGCGCCGAAATAGTAGCCATGCGCCTGAAAAAGGCTGAATTTGGCTAAGTGTCCCATACACCTAGATTCCCATGCGCCTAGGCACTCATGCGCTTGCATAGTGCCCATGCTCCTAGAATTTGCCCAAAATAATTAAGTGATTGGCCATGCGTCCAATAGTGCCCATGCGCTAAGGAGTTCCCCATGTGCCTAAGACTTTGAATATTTTTTTGAATTTTGGGGAAAATGTAAAGTGTAGGCTTTGAGTTGGGAGGTTCCCGGGGTAATGTAAGTTGACCTTATGTTGTCACTTGTGATGTGATGGATGATGTATGATATGTGCATGTATGATGATGTGTGATGATGTTATGCTTATGCATGTTATGTTTCCTTATGTTCCTTATTACGTATTATGATGTGACTTTACGTGGTGTGATTATGATAATGAACGTAAAGTATTATCTTAACGAAGTGAAAGATTTAAGATAATGAAAATGGAACATAATGAATGAAAGAAAAGTCTTGCAAGAAAATAGAAGAAGGTTCACAACTCCATGAGAGTTGTTGGAACAACTATGTGTGTTTAATAGTGTGTGATTTTGGCTAACTCATAAGGGTTTATACACACAGTAGGAGTTAGTCTTGGTGACTGCTCCAATATGTGGGATGTGGTATTAACTGTGTGCTATGTAGACATGGCCAAAAAAACTAGTTTGGGAACCGGTTTGGCCGGAAAACCCGAAACCGGTTTGAGGCCCAAACCGGTTCGAACCCGATCCCACCCACCGGTTCCTCCCCGGGTTTCCATTTTCAAAATTAAAACCGGTGTTCAAACCGAACCTATTCCAACCCGGTTTTCAAACCGAACTGGTTCCAACCCGCTTTCAAACCGGTTCCAACCCGTTTTCAACCCGATTTGCAAACCGATTTTAAACTCGGTTACCATTGGGCAACGGCTATATAGCCGTTTGTACCATTTTTTGACCGTTTTTTTGATGTTTTTTACCATTATACCCCCACTAGGTTAGTATATATATGTATTTACTATTTTGGTTGAATCACAACAACTTATAACATTCTACTCTCAAAAATCTCAAAAACGCTCTCACAAATACTTTCGTTTTAAATGCTCTAATAAAAAATCTCACAAAAAAAAACGGTTTAACCAACCCAAATCGGTTTGTAGGGTTGGGAATTTTGGGTTTGGAACTGGTTCCAACCCAAACCGGTTTGGGGCGAAACTAGTTTTGACCAACTTTTGACCAAACCGATTTCGGTTTGGACCCCGAACCGGTTTGGGCCCGAAACCTAGTTTGTACACCTCTAGTGCTATGAAGCGTGTGATTTTGGCTAACTTATAAGGGTTCATACACACAGTAGGAGTTAGTTTTGGTGACTGCTCCAATCGTGCGACGTGGTATGAATTGTGTGTTATGTAGCGTGCGATTTTGGTTACCCATGAGGCAGCGTGCGATTTTTGGCTAAACCATGAGAGTTCACACACACGGGGGGAGTTGGTCTATGTGACTACTTTATACATACGATATGTGCGAAACAAATGATTATGGAAGATAATAATTATTACCTTGATGTACGTAGATGTGTGATCATGTGCGATGGTAAGGAAAATGTTATAAAAAATGAAAGGTAATCTAATGTTTTTTTATAAAACTAGAACTCACTCAGCAACACTGACTTTTATGTGTTTCCAGTTGACAGGTAGATGTTGCTGAGGATGGCACGGGGTGGCTACTTGGCTTATTTTGGATGGCATCCATTTTTTGTTGCAATGATGTTTTGGCATTATAATGCGAACAACTGATATTTTGTAATGATTATAAATGTTTTATTATTTTGCGAAATCAATTATTATATACATGAAATGAGTTGTTTAAAATGATTCCATTGCAATATTTTACTAAAGTTAATTTATATCATATGTTTTATGTGGGATGATTAACTAGCTGTGAGCGTCCCGGGTACGATGCCTTACATGATGTAAGTTGACTTTTTGATGATGTATGTTATGTCTGGTATGATGATATTATGGTTATCTGTGGTTATGTTTCTGTTATGTTCCTTATTATGAACATTTATTTTCCGTGTCTTTACGTGATATGATTATGAAAGTATATAAAAACTATTATGTAATGTAAAGCGGAAGATAATGAAAAGAGGAACATAAAGAATGAATGCATGCATGCACTAATGAAGGGGAATGATGGGTAAGTTTTGCTCTCTGCTGGTGCCCAGCTATGTGCGTATGGAAGTCTTATCAACTTCAGCCCAGTACCCGCTTTATGCCTACGTTTGGGGTAAACTTATGTATGGAATCCTTGTTGCTTACGCCGGTGCCTTGCTAGGCTATGTGCATTATGCAAGTCTGATAAACTTCATCCTTGTTAGGATCAGTGATCTACGTTTGATTGATTAGAGAGTATAGCAGCGGAATTCTAACAATGAATTAGCCAATTCATAAGAACGAAAAGATATTCAATGAAGAACAAAAACGGTTATAGATTAGGTCGTGGTAACGGAATGTCACACTTACAATTAGGTCGACACCTCTTATATAAGAGATGTGACGTCTGCTGATGTCACTTGATAGTGACATCTAACAGAATTATTCCAACTGAAACACAACTACTGAAGATGTCAAAACAACTGACATCTTCTTACAAAAATACTAAGTGTTATCAGTTACTATAACTACTGAAAAACATAAAACTACTGATACTACAACGACTGAAGAACAAGCTCTTCAGTCGTTTTACAAAACTACTGAAAGTAAAAACATAAAACTACTGATATCACAACTACTGAAGAAGTACTCTTCAGCTGTTGTGACAAACTACTGAAACTTCAGTACTTGGTCTTCAGACTTGAACTTCAGACGTTTCATCAGCTGATGACTTCAGTAGATATCATCAGCTGATGTCTTCAGTCTTTGTCTTCAGACTTTGTACACCAGTTGTTGATCTTCGCACTTGTAGACTCTTCAGCTGTTGTACTTCAGTACTTGGTCTTCAGCTTCAGCACTTGTGTTCTTCAGCTGTTCAGCTTCAGCACTTGTGTTCTTCAGCTATTCAGCTTCAGCACTTGTGTTCTTCAGCTGTTGAGCTTCAGCACTTTAGTCTTCAGCTGTTGAAGTCTTCAGCACTTGATCTTCAGCTGTTGAGTTTTTCAGCACTTGTCGAACTGCTGATGAAGCCTTGCAGTTGTTGTGATATCATGTGGGACTTAGAGGTTTTCTGATCTTGGCTCATTGGTTCTTTTGGTCCAACAAACTCCCCCTGAACCAATGCAGCCAAAACCTCTAATTGATTTATTTTCCCACTTATTGTTGGCAAAATGGTTGGTCTTTTTCCTTCTTGATCAGTAGAGAAGATGACCCATATAGCACTGGCCTGGAAAAAATCTCAGAGATCTGTTTGGCAAGGTATGAATGGGAACTCTGTTTTGGGGAACTGGACACAGAGTTGTTATCCCATTCATGAGATTACTTCCCCTTATGAGTCTGTATGACTCTCGAACATAGGCCTCAAGGAGAACAACTTGTTCCTCCTTGGAGAGTTCTTCTACTCCTCCTTCAAAGAAGAACTCTGGACCATAGTACTCAGATAAGTACTTTACAGTCCTGCCATTTTTCAACTCCACAGTAGTTACCTACCTCCCTATAACAAATTCATCAGGATGAGTGCCTTCAAGGAGTAACTGGAGCTCATTCTTCTTGATGTCTTCAAGCTTTTTTATAATAACCCCTTTTTGATCATCTTGTTTTCCAGTAAGGCTTGAGGGGTCATTTTTGATTGATGAGCCTTCTTGAATTCATCAATTATTTCCCATGGTGAGACTACAATGGCCAACATGATGGTAGAGTCTATTGTTTTTCTAACCTGGCCATTGTATCTATGAGGAATGGATCTTTTGTGAATTCTAGAACTCACCTTGGGGTCTGGCCATACTCTCACTCTCTCCTTCTGATACTGAAATGTGTGTCTGAGAGTGTACACCTCTGAGCATGCCCTTTCATGGCTTGTATAGATGATGACTGAGGAATTCCTTGTCAACCATCTTCAGTAGTTGCTCATCGTGCCGCTTCTGCTGTTCTTCATCTTCTATTTTGACTCTAACCGTTTCCCTTTGAGAGTCAGGTGTGATCATGGGTTGACTCCTAGGTTCTGGTAGCCTTAGAACAGCAGAGAGTGGCAGACTATCATCTTCATCCTCTTCTTCTTCATCTTCTTCTATCCTCAGCACCCTTCTCCTCCTTCTAGGTGCATCACTGGATGATGGTTGGGTTGGTAAAGGAATTGGTTTTGAAGATTGAGGATGTTTGGATTTGGGCTTTGAGATTGGTTTGGAGATTTGAGGGGTAGGCTGTTTTTGAGTGGGTGATAGGGAAGGTTGTTCAAGCATTTTGGTTGTGAGTTTGGCCTTTGTAAGTTTTGCCATTTCAAACCTTTTTCCAGCCCCAGCCTCATCAAGTGCTTCAATGATTATCCCCTTATGAAATTGCTCAGACAAACAGATTCTGGTGGCTATAGCCAGAATGCTGTCTCTGGTCCATGAACGAATCTCCATCAGTGATCTTCCTAAGTATTTGGCAATGAATCGAATCATGATCTCCAATCTCTCTTTCTCCAGTACATCATACCCAGCCCATCTGTTTGAATTTCTCTACTTCCACCTCCTGATCTCACTGTCTAATGTGGCTGTGTCAAAGCCTTGCTTGAAGAGTTGCTCAATGATTTTGTCCATGGATCGGCTGTGTGTATCATCTGCATCTTTTACCAGCTCTTCCAAGGATTTTTCTTCAGCATTTGTTTGATCACCAGCACTTTTCTTTCTTTTGTAAGTGATCAGTTGTTGTTGCTTTTCTTTTTCCAACTCCTGGGTTTTCTCTTGTGCCTTCTCATCCTCAGTTCTTTTTCTCTTCTTTTCTTTCACTGCAGTACTCTCCCCCTTTTTGGATGCATTGGTGGCAGGGGTTTGTACCGCAGAAAGTTTCTTTTGCACAGCATCATCAATGAGTGGTTGTAGACTTGAGGAAATCCTCTCATCAATGGCTTTATAAACAATGTCATTGAGAATGGGAGTGATGAGAGGTAGGGATTGTTGGAATACAGCAACCATCTGCTCTGGGGGGTTCTGTCCCGGAGAGATAGTGCCAAAAGCAGAAGCGGGAGGCTCAGTGAAGTGAGAGGGTAAAGTGTTTGGGGAACCTTCAAAGGAAGTGTGCCATCTGTGGGTTGGTGGGGGCAGATGGACTTACATCCTGAGACTTCTTGGCAAGCAGTTCTTGTAGTCTGCTTACCTCAGCCTCCAGGATGGTGTTGTGGGCTAGAACGTCATAGAAAAGCCCAGGTCATCATCAGCAGAAGCTGAATCACCTGACCTCCTGCTTGTAGCAGGATTTACATGCACTGGGTGTAGACCAGTTTTAGCATGTGCCCCTTTTTCTTGGAACTGGGGACTTCCAGCCTCAGGACTATGTCCTTCATCAGCTGTTGCCTCTAGTGAGGTCTTAGCAATGTTACCAGCCTCATTCTGATCATGTGCTGATTCAGAAGAGGTGGCAGCCTCACTAGATATTCTAATCTCCCTATCTACACCAGGAGATAGAATTTGTAAACCCGGTGCTGTGGGTTGTCAGAACATGTTGATCCTCTTCCTCAATGTCTGTGGTTCTCCCCTTTGTTGGTGGTTTTTGGGGAGGAGGAGAGGCATGCAACTGAGTCAGCACATTTGCAATAATTATGGTTGGACTTTGGGGGGCGGTTGCATGGGGAGATGGGGTAGAAGCAGTGTGCACCTGGGGAGGATGGTGCTCTTCAATGGTAATCTCCTCAAGTGAGGAAGATCCCAGATATGTGGGTACCCCTTGTGTGGTGGCTGCAGGCTCCTTTTGAGAGGAATCCTGAGCGGCTATGGCTGGTAGAGTCTCTGATACTGCTGGGGGGTTTAAGCCAGCAAGTATATCCTGCGTTGGTGGTGCAGGAGCATCTTCAGGGGACTCATCTCCCTGAATAGCTGTTTTGGGTTGTTTTGGGTTTGGTTTTGTGGGGACTTGGTTCTGTTGGAGGAAGCTGTGGGTTCCCTGTGCTTGGGCTTTAGCATTCGGGCAGCTTCTTTGAGTGTAGGTCTGAGTTGTGCCTGGAGTATACCTCAGCCAAAACAGCTGGTGCAGGGACTCCAAGGCCAACAAGGCCATCAGATTTTATTCATCCAAAATAATGGCCATCAAACCTGGGATATAATGGCCATCGGTTTGCCACAGGTTTCTGAGCCAAGTTCTTTATTTCTAGAAACACAATTTTAGAAAAATTTAGTGGTTGGTGTTCTAGAATAGAATACAATACCTGTTGCCATTGGGATGACATTTGATCCCAAGAAGATGTCTTGGAGGCTAAGCAGACATTTACCATGTGAAAAATGACTTTCTCAACGTCATGGAAATGTTTCTTTAGAACGGTTGTAGCTCGAAGATCACCTTCATACCCATGATTGATAAAGGACATATCTGTGTGCCCTTTGGGTATGCAGTCACAACGGTGGAATCGTGTAGTGTAATGCCTGACAATGATGTCGCTGTAACGACCACTGGTTTCTGGTTGATAAGGGACCGAACAGAGATCTGACCGGTAGACTCATCAGTATGAACAAAAGCATTTGACCAGAATTGACTGAGGATTCAGGGTAAATGTTGGATTCAAGAGAAAAGCTGTGCGATATGGGGAATCCACCATTATCAATGGCATTATCATATTTGTTCCAAAAGCCGACTTTGTAAGGTAAGCAACGCAGTTATGTCGTGGTTTCAGACTCATGGTCGCCATGTTGAGAGAGAGAAGTTCAGAAAATAACGGCTAATGAAACATTAGAGAAGAGGACAGGTATTTATAGGGTAGGGGTGAGAAAATGACTGAAGGGTGTGGTGTTAGTCATCAGTCGTTTTAAACCGACTGTTGACATGGTATTACCCTTTCAGACGTTGAAACAGCTGAAGTCGTGGTTTTAGGCATCAGCAGTTAGAAAACTACTGAAGACCATGGTTTTGACTTCAGATGATGAAACAACTGAGGACTTGGTGTTTGTCATCAGTAGTTGTGAAACTACTGAAGACAGTGGTTTTGTCAAGTTGTTTTAAACAACTGAAGACTTGGTGTTAGTCATCAGTAGTTATAAAACTACTGAAGACATGGTTTTGCTTCAGTTGTTTAGAATGAAAAGCAGTTGTAGAAACGACTGAAGAGAAAGTTCTCTTCAGTAGTTTTCGTCAATTCATAGCCTTCAGCTGTTTCATACTGTCCTCAACACTTATCAGACTTTGCATCTGCTTTTTAGGTGTTTCATAGGACGTCAGTACTTATCTGTTTGTACTGATTTCAGTAGTTGTAACTACATCAGTATTTGTAACTACATCAGTAGTTTAGAACAGATAATACTTCAGTACTTGTGAGGCATTTAGCCGTCAGTAGTTATAAAACTACTGAAGGTGAAAGGACTCATCAGTACTTATATGTGACATGGTTACCAATGATCACCAGTAATTATTACTGAAATCATCAGTAGTTGTCACTTATTCTAGCTGCAGCATACCAAGCCTTAACACAAGGTTTTGGAAAGTAGAACTATCCAAAGGCTTAGTAAAAATATCTGCAAGCTCATCAGCACTAGGCACAAACTTAGGATCAATCAGACCTTTTTCAAAACATCCCGAATAAAGTGATGTCTGATCTCTATATGTTTGGTCCTAGAGTGCTGGACTGGATTTTTGACAATACACAGAGCTGAAGCACTATCCATTAATAATGGAGTCTTAGTCTCTGTAATGCCATAATCCAGAAGTTGGTTCTGAAGCCAGAGTACCTGAGAAGTGCAACTTGCAGCAGCAATGTACTCGGCCTCAGCAGTTGATGTAGCACAGATGTTTGTTTCTTACTCTGCCAAGAAATCAAACAGTTGCCTAGGAATTGACAACCACCAGAAGTTGACTTTCTAGTTAACTTGCACCCTGCATAGTCACTATCTAAAAAGCAACTAATTTGCAAGAGTGTCCAGTGGAGTACCATAAACCCAGAGATTGTGTACCTTGCAAATATCTAAAGATTCTCTTGACTGCAATCAAAAGACTCTTTAGGAGCAGCCTGAAATCTAGCACAAACACATGTAGCAAACATAATATCTGGTCTAGAAGCTGTTAAATACATCAAGGACCCAATCATACATCTGTAAAGTGTTTCATCAACAGCTTTACCTTTCTGATCTGCATCCAGTTGTGTGGTGTTGCACATGGGAGTAGAACAGGGCTTACAGTTTTGTAAATCAAACTTATTCAAAAGATCTTTTGTATATTTTGACTGATGAATAAAGGTTCCATCAGCCTTTTGTTTGTTAATTTGCAAGCCTAGAAAGAACTGTAATTCTCCCATTGCACTCATTTCAAACCTCTTTTTCATTAATGTTGTAAATCATCACACAACTGGGGATCAGAGGATGCAAAAATGATATCATCAACATAAATCTGAACAAGTAGCTTATGCTGATCCACCTTCTTAATAAACAAGTTTTATCAATGGAGCCTCTAGTGAAATTATTCTTAGAAGAAAAGTGGAAAGTGTCTCATACCAGGCTCTAGAGCTTGTTTCAACCCATAAAGAGCCTTATCAAGTTTATACACCCATTCAGGATGTTTATTATCCTCAAAACCTGGTGGTTGACACACATAAACTTCTTCTTTTATTTTACCATATAAAAGCACTTTTGACATCCATTTGAAAAACTTTAAGATTGTGGAATGCAGCATAGGCTAAAAACAATCTGATTGCCTCTAGTCTGGCTACAGGGGCAAAGGTTTCATCATAGTCAATACCTTCTTCTTGTGAAAACCCCTGTACAACCAGTCTAGCCTTGTTCTTAACAATAAGCCCATTTTCATCAGTTTTATTCCTAAACACCCATTTAGTGCCTATTGCACACCTACCTGGGGGAAGGAACCAGTTCCCACACTTGCTGTTTCTTGAACTGAAGTAGCTCAAGCTGCATGGCTTCAACCCATCCATTGTCTCTCAAAGCAACATGGTAGTTCTTTGGCTCTAGCTGACTGATGAAGAGAGCATAGAAGCAAAAGTTAGACAATTGACTTCTTGTTGAAACCCAGCATTGATATCACCAATAATCTGAGACATTGGTGATTCTTCAGTTCTTGATAAACATAAATCTGTACAAGTGTTTGTAGGACCTTCAGCAGCAGCAGATGTTGATGCAGACTCTTGAAACCAAGATTAGATGGTAACTCAAAAGATGTAGAGGAATCAGAGATCTCATCAGCATTTGTTGTGGATGGAACTGCTGAAGCTACAGGAATATCAAATTTAGCAGACACAGGCAGTTGGTCACTAAACTTGAAGATGAGTATTGATATTGTCATCATCATCATCAATACCACCAGGTGGAAGACATGCTGCAGAAGAGGATTATCCACAGATCTGCAACATCTGGAGGTTGATAAGGAACATATTGCAGTATGTCCAAATCAAACAACTCCACAGGTTTTGTGGAATCTTGCCATAGGAGATTCATTAAACTTCACATGCAAAGTCTCTTCAACTATCTTTGTTCTGCAGTTGAAGACTCTGTATGCCTTGCAAGTAGATGAATAACCAACAAAATACCCTGCATCCACCTTAGGATCAAATTTATGGAGTTGATCCTTTGTGTGAGAATAAAACAAGGACACCTAAATGCTTTGAAAATGAAATCAGAGGAGCCAAGTGATGGAGAACTTCATATGGAGTCTTCATCAACCTCTGATTTACTAAGACTCTATTCTGCACATAGCAACCTGTGTTGACAGCCTCAGCCCAAAAGGTCAATGGCAAACCAGAGTCGGCCAGCATGGACTTGCAGCTTCAATTAGGGTCCTGTTCTTTCTCTCCACTACTCCATTTTGTTCTGGAGTCCGTGGTATGCTAAACTGCCTTTTGATTCCCTTTGAAAGATAGAAGTCATCAAGTGTATGGTTTCTGAATTCAGTTCCATTGTCACTCCTAATACACTTGACTGGAAGGTAATACTGCTTCTTAACATACAACACAAAGTGAATAATCTTCTGAGCAACCTCATCCTTTGAATGTAGAAAGAAAGTCCATACAAATCTGGAGTAATCATCCACAATTACCAGACAGTATTTCTTCTTTGCCATGCTCATCACTCTCACAGGACCAAATAGATCCATATGCAGTAATTGCAAGCAGGCAGTGGACTTAGGCTCTTCAATAGGAGGGAATGAGACTTTGTGCTGTTTTCCTTTTAAACAAGCAGTGCAGGTTTCATCACAGTGGAACTCCTTTATTGGTAAGCCTCTGACTAAACATTGTGGATTAACTGATTCATGTTTTTGAAATTAACATGACCAGCCTTTTGTGCCACAGTTTAGATTCTTGAGAAGAGGCTTTGGAAAATAGGCAAGGATTGCCTCTGAGATCTATTTTCTTGAAAGATCTAAGGCATACACTCTTCCTGTCCTGTTGGCTCTCAGGAGAGTGTGATCATCCAACACCTTATCAATCAAATGCAAAACTTTGGATGACAGAATCCTACAGTTCTGACTGGTGAAAAGAGCAACATGGCCTTTATCACACATTTGACTGACACTCAAGAGATTATACTTGAGATTTTCCACATGATAACATCATCAAACTTTATTTCTCCATTGGAGACAAAGCCATTTCCAATGATGTAACCCCTAGCATCATTTCCAAAAGAAACAAACCCCTTCTTTCCTTGAGAGTAGTCATGAAGAAGAGAGCTGTTCCCAGTCATGTGCATAGATCCCCCACTATCTACATACCAGATGCTACTTGGCATGTTGAAGAACCCTGCAATAATAAACAATCAGTTAGTTTTGGAGACCCAAACCTTTTTGGTTTTGGGCCTGGTCTCATCAACAGATGGTAAACTAACAGGTTTATTGGAAACAACAGCCTGAGAAGAAGAAGATGGTGAAGAAGAGGAATCCTTGGCTTGGACCACTTTTTTCTGTGATTTCAACATAGGAGCATCTAATTGGTTAACTCTTCCCAATAGATGTTGAACCATCATAACCAGAGGTGTCTTTTGTGATAAAGCTTTCCGCTCATCAGACACATTGCCAATGGAGTTTGATAAGTTCCTATGTTGCACCTTCTTCTTCTGAGCAATCTCAGCTGTCACCTGTTTAACCCCTTCCTTTTTGGATTTCTTTATGGAGTTAAGGGTTACAGGATTTGATGTTGCTGATACAAATGTGGTCTCAAACTCAGTTTTCATTTTTACCATTTTCTCTTTAGTTTCCTCTTTATGTTTGAGTTTGGAACCTCTTTTGTACCAGCAATCATTTGTAAGATGATTGAACAAACCACATACTTCACATGGTTTCTTCTTCATCTTAGGTTGATCATCAACTAAAGAGGGTGAAGCAACTGAAGACTTGCTCTTCAGTGCTTTGGAAGCATTGTTTGCTTTCTTGACTTCCTCTTTAGTAGTCTTCAAACTCTTTCTACTGACAGTTTTCTTCTTTTCAGTACTAGCAGTAGTTGGAGTTTGAACTTCAGGTGTTAAATCTTGCTCTCTAGTCCTTTCAGGACTTCAGAATTAGCTCCTGAGTTGATCAACTCATTGATCATGTGAGTGTCAGCAGTGGAACCATCAGCATCAGCTGATAGGTTCTGAGAGGGCTTAGTGCTGACTTCTACTTCTGATTGTGCTGTATCAGAAAGTAGATCACATGAAGAAATGGATTGGTTATTACTCTCACCATCAGATTCTACCCCTGCTCTGGGAGTAAAATCTGTAGGTGGAGCAGTGTGATTGTAACCAATGCCAAACTTCACATTGGAAGCAGATTGCTTACTAAGAAGCATTTCAAAACCTTTGCATGATTGTACCCATTGATCACACTCTACCTGGGTGACTGCAAGGGTTTCCTTGAGATCTTTATACTTCTCTAGAAGTATCTCTTCCCTAGCCTTATCATCAGTTATTTGGCATTTAAGTTTGTAAATCTCATCATTCTTATCATTAAGCACAGACTCAAATTCAGCTTTGCTTTTGGAAATTATTTGTTCTAGCTCAATGTTCTTGTTGATTAAAGCTACATTTGCTTCTCTAATAGATGCAAATGCTGCTATACATGTTTCAGAACATAGTTTGGCTTTTGCCTCAGAGGATACCTGTGATACCTTTGGTGTAGAAGCATTAGTGGATGAAGTATCAGCAGAATCCAAAGCCATAAGAGCTAGATTTCCAAAGGGACTATCACCACCATGTTGACCAGCACCTGAGAACAATTGTTCATGGCCAGACAAGTCATCTGGTAAACTGCTCCAGTCAACAACTCCTGGGGTGAAGAAGCTGTGTTGTTGAGGTTGAGTTTGTTGATGAGATTGGGAAGGTTGTGGTTCAGGTAATGCTTGTGGTTGTTGTACAATTGGAGCTTGAACAGGATTTGGTTGAGGCATATAATAGCAGGGATAAGGATATGACATTTGACCCTGGGGAACAAAGTATGTAGGAGACCTAGGATGTGAATGATGACCAGAACCAGCAGGATGTTGCCTTCTGTTTTGTGGACTAGTACTAGGAAAAGTCACAAAGGGTGCAGAAGAGTTAGATCCAGTTGATCTACACTCTCTTGCAAAGTGTCCTAGCCTTTGGCATTTGTGACACCTCAACTTACTCTTGTCAAAACCAACTTTGGTTTTGCCAGAGAGTCCAGGAAATTTCCTGCCAGTTCTCTTATAGAACTTCTGAGATCTGATATTAATCAGTGCCATTTGGCTCAGAATATCCATCTCTTCTAGATCATCATCAACTATTCCTTTCAAATCATCCATGATAAAGCATAGATTGTCACTATTACTGCCAGAATGACTCACAATACCAACAAATGCATGATCAGAACTATTTCAAGAGAAATCAATATGCTCATCATAATTGCTTTTAGATGTAGCATATTCTGACTAATGACCAACCAAGGCAGTATTCCCTAATACAAAGTCATCAGTGAGCTTTCCTGATGAGGACAGTTTCCTCTTCTGCTCTATCTCTCTTCGAATGTAAGCAGTTTCCCATGAAGTTGGGTGAGAGATAGGCTATCCAGATTTGCACTGGAGCGTAGGACAATAGTGTATGTGTCCCATCTCTCAGGCAGTGATCTGAGGAACCTGTATTCATCTGGCTATTGGTGTATTCCTGTTTCACCATTTTCAGCTCAGAGACCAAGCAAGAAAAACGCTCAAACTGTTGAGTCAGTGTCTCACCCTTTCTATGAGAGAATGTCTCATATTGTTGGGCAAGGATTTCTCTGTTGTTTGCTAAGACCTCATCTGTGCCACCGAATTGTTCCTTCAGGGCATTCCAGAGATCATGAGCAGTTTCATGATGCATAAGCCCTGAATAGATTTCATTAGGCAGTGCCATGGCCAGAATTCCATGGGCTTTAGCATCAATCTCAAACAGTTTCCGATCTTCATCAGAGTATTGTTCCTTCTTCTTCGGAACCATTTGATTGTTTTCCGGATTGTTCACCATAGGCTTATGTGGTCCATGTACCACAGATGTCCAACAACCAGAACTGTTAACAGATAGGTGATGAAGCATTCTTCGCTGCCATATGTTATACTCGGTCCTAACCAGCATCGGAGGCTTGGTTGAGGAACCGGTATTGTGAGGATCATTAGAAGGAGTAGTCATCTCAGATTCAATCAAATTCAATTAAGCTATAACAGACTTAGAACAAAACATAACAACCAATTGAACCAAGAGAGATCTCAAAATAAATGAACGAAAGCGACAGAAATTCAATAATCTATAACCAGTTCTTGCGAATATGCTAATTCAATCAAACATAGATATCAATTAGCAGTTTCAATGATCAATTGTTAGATCGATCAATGATTAACCTGCTCTGATACCACTTGTTAGGATCAGTGATCTACGTTTGATTGATTAGAGAGTATAGCAGCGGAATTCTAACAATGAATTAGCCAATTCACAAGAAGAAAAGATATTCAATGAAGAACAAAAACGGTTATAGATAGAGAGAATTCTGCAAATATTTTCATTCAATATTGCTTTCGTGGTAACGGAATGTCACACTTACAATTAGGTCGACACCTCTTATATAAGAGATGTGACGTCTGCTGATGTCACTTGATAGTGACATCTAACAGAATTATTCCAACTGAAACACAACTACTGAAGATGTCAAAACAGCTGACATCTTCTTACAAAAATACTAAGTGTTATCAGTTACTATAACTACTGAAAACATAAAACTACTGATACTACAACGACTGAAGAACAAGCTCTTCAATCGTTTTACAAAACTACTGAAAGTAAAAACATAAAACTACTGATATCACAACTACTGAAGAAGTACTCTTCAGTTGTTGTGACAAACTACTGAAACTTCAGTACTGGTCTTCAGACTTGAACTTCAGACGTTTCATCAGCTGATGACTTCAGTAGATATCATCAGCTGATGTCTTCAGTCTTTGTCTTCAGACTTTGTACACCAGTTGTTGATCTTCGGCACTTGTAGACTCTTCAGCTGTTGTACTTCAGTACTTTGGTCTTCAGCTTCAGCACTTGTGTTCTTCAGCTGTTCAGCTTCAGCACTTGTGTTCTTCAGCTATTCAGCTTCAGCACTTGTGTTCTTCAGCTGTTGAGCTTCAACACTTTAGTCTTCAGCTGTTGAAGTCTTTAGCACTTGATCTTCAGCTGTTGGAGTTTTCAGCACTTGTCGAACTGCTGATGAAGCCTTCAGCAGTTGTTGTGATATCATGTGGGACTTAGAGGTTTTCTGATCTTGGCTCATTGGTTCTTTTGGTCCAACAGGCCTAGTACCCGCTTTGTGCTATGTTTGGGGTATAGCATACAGGTGTGGTGTTTGTCGCTTACCCTAGTGTTGGTGCCAGGCTATGTGCGTTATGGAAGTCTGATAAACTTCGGCCCAGTACCTGCTTTATGCCTACATTTGGGATATAGCTGATGACACTGACCTGGAAAGAATGAATTAATGATGGTTAATGAATGGAATGTACGGTATGGAATTTAATGAATGAAATGATGGCGTACATTAAACAGAAGTTAATGAATGATAATGGAAGATAACAATGATATTTTTTTTATCTATGTATATGTATGACGTATGATCACGTATGAAAGTAAAGAACGGTTTTGAACGAAAGTAAAGTATTTTATTTTATAAACCTACAACTCACTCAGCAACACTGACTTTTATTTGTTTCCAGTTGGCATGTAATGGTTGCTGAGGATGGCATGGGCAGCTACTTAGCTTCTTTTGGATGGCATCTATTTTGTATAACGATAATGTTTATGTGATGTAATGCAACCAGTTATATTTTGTAATATGTTTACAATGTATTATTTTGCAAAAGCAATTATAATGATATGAAATGGTTTAAAATTATTCCACTATAATATTTTAGTAATGGTAAATGTAAATTATATGTGTTTATGAGCAATGACCGACCCGCTATGAGCATCCCGGGAACGGGGCCTTACACTTTTATTGTTTTCTTTCTTCTCAATTTTCTGTACGCCCTATAACCTTTCATCATTTTACATAAGAAACAAAATAGATATATAAATAATATATATATATATATATATATATATAATAAACAATTCTTCTTCTTTTACTTAGAAATTTCTTTAATCTTGTAGGTTTGTAGAAATTTCAAGGAGATATTAATAAAATTGTTTGTTGCATGAAAGATTTGGAGGAGGTCAGCAGTATTGTGTTAGGATATGCAAGATAGGCTCAGCCAGAATGTGAAGTAGACAATGATCTCGTGGCTAAGCTAAGAGAATAAGAAACTTATTGACTCGGATTATCCCCTTAAAATTCTTTTCACAAAGTTTCAAGTCTTTGTCCAAAAAGAATTGAGAACTTGATATCTTTTCTTTGATATGTCATTTTGAAAAATTCTCTACTCATTTTACTCATTTTATCAAAGAATGCTATTGGCTAGCTTCTTTTGTTCATAGAAGCTCCTTGTTGTATACTTCGTGCATCTCTCTTCTGCTATGCGTGAACATTGACCTGGTGTGATAATCTCCTCTGTTGTACGTAAGTACAGACCTGGAGCTCTCATCAGCATGATATGATGATCTTCTCTGTTATACGTAAGTATAGACCTGAAGCTCTCATCTGTCAGCTTCAATTAATCAACTCCTTTGTTATACGTGAGTATAGACTTGGAGCTCTCATCATTTGACATCAATAAGAACTACGTTTCTTTTGAAAAAGTTCTTTGTTGCTCTTAATGAGATAATCAAGAGAAGTGTGTCATTTGTTTAATATATCATAAGGACATGATAAGTTTTGTTGTCAAATGTTTGTGGGGACTGAGTCATTTAAGTCTTCTCTAAATAAACCAAAACATGATAACTAAAGCTGCAGTTCACTCATTGAAAAGAAGAAGGCATGGGCTTAAAAGAAAAAGTATATCAACAATCCCATCAAACTCTGATTCTCTGAAAAATCTCTTCAACTTATCATCTCTCCATATCCTTTTATTTTACTTTACGTTTGTCTCTTTATTTCTCTCTAAATTTTGTAAAACATTTTAGGTTTAGTGGGGCATTTTCTTTGTGATCCTTTTATTTTTTTTCTTTATCATAATTCTTTTCCAAATAATCATATATTAAAAGAAAAGTAGAAAGTTTTAAGTCTTTTAGGTTTTTAGTGAAACTATACTTTCACTCATAGTTTCGCAACATTAAACTATAGATTCGCCGGCACTTTCGCTCACTTATGAGCCATTTTTGATCAAAACATGTACCGGGCGAAACTATAGTTTCGCTTCCGGTGAAACTATAGTTTCGCTGCCGGCGAAACTACAGTTTCGTTGCCAGCAAAACTAAGTGCTATATATTGCACAATGCAAAATTGAGAGATCATTTTCACACTATCGACGAGTATCACTTTCGTAGTTCTTATTGTGTACCTCCCGTACGATATCTATTATTACTTTGTTTTCTTTGTGATTGATGATCATTTAATCTTTAGGTGTGTGTTTCAAACCCTCAGTTGTAGTTTAATCTAGGTTCAAAAAACGTTTGAAGGAGCGATTGGACTTTGATTCTTCAGTACCTTCGCAGTTCTTACTGTGAAAGTACTAATGCTCCAGCAAATTGAATGAAAGTTCAAATGTTTTCAGCAATTGATTTCACTTGGCCGAAATTGTAGTTCGGGCCGGCCGAATCTACTTCTTCGGCGGCTGAAAACTACAATTACTTCTCTACCGAATTTACATTTTTGCTTGCCGAACTACTGTTTCGGCCAGCGAAACTACAGTTTTAGCAAATGAATTTAACTTGATTTTTA
The DNA here is from genome assembly GCA_025506515.1 of Flaveria trinervia. Taxonomy (NCBI): domain Eukaryota; kingdom Viridiplantae; phylum Streptophyta; class Magnoliopsida; order Asterales; family Asteraceae; genus Flaveria; species Flaveria trinervia. The sequence continues at coordinate 21,427,378 of CM046453.1, read as the reverse complement.
TTCTTTTTAACTATTATTCATTTTAACTTACCTTTCTAACATGTTTCATCTTATATTTTTCAGATAAATGGCTAATCTAAAGTTTGACGAGCAGAACAACATAACAACCATACTAGACGATAGGAATCCTAAAGCATGTGGATTTCATGATTGTATTCGTTGACTCCAATGATCACCTGTTGCTTATGCAGTTTCTCATTCTCCTACTATTTATGACATTCACATTCGAGATTTCTGGAGAACTGCCAAGTATAATACTGAGCCAACCTCAAAGGATTTTTTTTCTAGAGTGCTAGAGAGTGACATCATTTACGGGAATATAGCCCACGTTTCCAGACTCCAAGAAGACTATGGAGATGAGGTTATGTAATGATTTAGAGGTATCTGAGGTGATTAGGAGCATTGGATATGATGACTTCTTTTTGGGACAAGGAAAGAGATAAAAAAGTCTTTCTTGTCCAAGGAGTGGAGATACATTGCCCATGTTTATTATGTGTTTAGATCACCGAAAGGGTGGATCCAATAGGCTGAAGCTGGACTGGGCCAAGGTGTTGGATCAAGAAGAAGGCTAATGCAACCAAAACTAGATCACTTAAGTTATTTTGGTCCTGCATGCAAAGGCTTCTGAAGCTTATCATGGAACTTCCGAAGGTTGTAGATTTCTTCCGAAGACAAAGGGAAAGTCCAACTTCCGAAGACAGAATTCTACTTCCGAAGACAAATGCATACTTCCGAAGTTCAAGACTTAGAAGAATAAAGTAAAGACCACTTTCGAAGTATGATGAAGAAGAAGTCTCCAAGCCTTGGAAGAAGCAGCCTCTTCCGAAGTATAAAGTGGCTTCGGAAGTACTTACTCTTCCGAAGCCATTTAACCTTCGGAAGACACTGCTATAACCAGTGGACACAAGTATGGTCTCTGACACTCCGCTGCAGACTTCTGATACAGCATGGCTTCTTCCTAAAGAACCATGTTGTTGACCATACTTTATTCCACTGTTTACCTTTTCATGATAGTACAGTTGCCATCTTTAGTTGGTGACAAAAGGTAAGTCAGGGACATGTCCTGACTACCAAATCTCAGATAAGACTTTATATGAGATACCTTAACTATAGTCTTGTAGTATAGGCTTTAGCTAAAGGATCCCAGCTGGTATCAAAGTATATCCGGCTGTAGATAGTATTATATATAGGTTCTCCTTGTAACTCATAGAGGTAAGATTATCATCTGCTTGTAAGAGTCTTTGTATCTTGAGTTGAGAATCAATATATAAAAGTATCTTGAAAATTATCTTTCTGTGTTCTTAGTTACTTTTCATATTGTGATCAACTCTTATTGATTCTTACCCGAGTGTGATTCTAGGTGAGTTTGAGAGAAAACCTTTGTGTTTAAGTGACAAACACCGATCCTGCAATTGGTATCAGAGCTTCTCAGGCTCTTGATTGCGTGATCTAACCATCCAAATCAACCTGTTTTCACTCCTCCCTAACACCCACTCACTCAATGGCCCTCAACAAATCTGAAGTAGATGGGGATGATGACCAAAGCACCAATCATCACCCCTGAAAACTTCAGGTCTTGGAGTAGAAGAATGGAAGGCTTCATTAGATACCAAGACAGCAAAATGTGGAACTCCATTGTCAATGGACCGTACAAGCCAAAGGTGGCTTCACCTGGTGGAAACGGTGCCATGATAGAGAAAGGCTGTCGAGGACTATTCTGATGAAGACAGAAAGAAATGGACATCGATAGCAATGCTATGACTATTCTCATGACTGCAATACCGAACTCTATTATGGTGGGGTTCGAGCATTGCAAGACTGCCAAAGAATTGTTTGATGCACTTGCTCAGATGTATTCTTGCTCCAACGACTCAAAGAAGGACTCACTGAAGCAGCAGTTCGAGAACTTCACTCATATTGCTGGAGAGACCCTCAGCCAGCAGTACTTCAGGTACATGGATTCTTCTTATCTCTTCCCTTCAGTCTATGATCACTCCTGAACTTAGAGATCTCACAAGAAAGTTCATGAGTGCTCTTCCAAATGAGTGGACATTCTACTGTGTCTCTATCAAGAGAACAGAAAACTTGAACACTCTTTCCATGACTGAGCTCTATGGCATCCTTGATGGATACCGTCTAGAGATGGAGAGTAAGAAGGGCCACCAAACAAGCAGATCTATGAGTCTTCCTGCTAGCAACGCTTTAATGGTTGCTGAAGGCTCATTAACCCCTCAACCTCAGCACTTCCTGACTTATCAGCAGCCATCCTGCTCTTCTGGTCCCTACATCACTTATCCTGAGACTCCAAGGTCTCAACAGGCTCAACACAATCCCTTCTAGGAAAGTTGTGACTTTGTTTCAGGAGGTGGACACTCAGGAGATTTTCAATACTGCTTTGATGATATTGAGTGTTTTAGCCCAGATGACGTAGAGTACATGGACATTGTCCAGCAAATGGCTCTCTTAACTTATAGAGCAAAGAAGTTCTTTAAGAGCAGGGCAAAGGCATTTCCCTCAAAACCCAACAACCGGCAAGTTCGGGTTCGACAAGACCAAGGAAAAGTGTTACAACTGTAACCAACTGGGTCATTTTGCAAGGGAATGCAAGGCTCCCAAGACCAATCCGGGAACCCCACAGGCCTCCACACATCCCTCAACCTCAAAGCCCACTGAGAAGTCAACTGAAACAGCCGCAATGGCTCAAGAAGTTGACTGGAGCTTCATGGTACAGGATGTGACTCCTGCTCAAGCTCTCATGGCCGGAACAGATGATGCCCAGGTATATGAACATCTCTGCACTCCAGCCTGTATAGCTAAAGTTAAACTCTATCAGGATTACAATATGGAAATCAGATCTGACATTGAGTCTTTAAATATTCTAAAATCTGATTTTAAAAGAGCTGAATCTGACTATCAAAAGAAAATTGATGAGTTAGAGAAAACTGTATCTCTTTTGAAACATGAACACACCAACTACAAGACTCAAATCAAGGATCTGATATCCAAATTGTCTGAGGCTCAAGCCCAGCTTGTCACTGCTGAGGCTCAGGCCAGGAAGCATGCTATCTCTGAGCAAAACTTCCAAGCTATTCTTGCATCATCCTCCCATTCCAAACTCTGTTATCAGAACAAAGAAGGGTTGGGAACCAATGAAATTGCTCCACCACATTCCTATGAGTCTATCAGACAGCCTAGATGTGGTACTGAAGAGCAAGAGGTTCCAACTGCTGACCCTTTCTTTCCAGAGTTAAAGGATGAGGCACCAATAGTGGCCACCACAGGGAAGGAACAGGTAGATATACCCATCGCCTCCTGTGATGATCAAATCCTAACCACTAAAGCCAGAAGAAGCAGAGCTAAAGCTGCTAGGAGAACTGCTAAGAAAGTGGCTGAATCCAAACTGAAAATTGACCCCAAACAGAAGGGTGTCTTTGTCTCAGCTGGATTCCAAGTGTTAGGTACTTCTGATTCAGGAAAGGAATGTAATACCAGCATTCCTGTCCTACCAAAGGATCAGAAGTTAAAGGGAAAAGTTGCTGACGAAGAAAAGAAAACCAAGAAACAGCAACCCTCACTTTCCCAAAAGACTAACATTGCATGCATCATGTGTGGCCTGCAAAATCACATGGCAAAAGATTGTTACTACAATCCTGCAAGCACACATTATGCAAATAATGTTAGAAAAGAAGGAGTCAGGGAAGGTTTCACATTTGGACCCTTCCATACGGTTCAAGAGTTGAAGAAGGGAAAGCTAGTTTCCAAAGCCAAGTTGCTTTCGGAAGAAACTCCTTCTTCCGAAGGGAAAATGGCTTCGGAAGCAAAAGCTACTAAGGTTCGGAAGAACAAGAAAGCTCCCTTGAAACCATCCCAGAAGAAGACTGCTTCGGAAGAAAAGGTGGTGAGGACTTCTTCCGAAAAGAAAGAAGCTTCGGAAGAAGACCATGCTGCAAAAGCTTCAACAAGCTCATCCTCCAAGATCAGCCAAAGGGTGGACTGGAAGATCAAGGAAGATGCTGCAGCCCAAACCTCTTCTTCAAAGACCTCTGTTGAACCCCCATGCATATCATTTGGTTCACTCATGTCATTATCTTTGGAAGAACCCAAGACCAATACAGCTTGGGTTTCCAAACAAAACTGAAATCTCATCTTATGTGCAGGAACATCCATTTGACAAGAACAACAATGTATGGATTGTAGATAGTGGATGCTCCAGGCACATGACAGGGAACAGATCTCTCCTTCAACAATTTCAACATTATGATGGAGGTCCTGTCCAGTTTGGAGGTGAGGCCGGAGGATATATTTCTGGCAGAGGGAGTATATCCAATGGTAAGTTAACAGTTGACAAAGTTAACTTTGTCAAACAGCTTGAACACAACCTGTTAAGTGTTTCTCAATTCTGTGATCAAAAGCACCAAATGCTTTTCACAGAACATGAGTGCATTATCCTCAAACCAGGGATGACAATTCCTCCGGAATTGGTGCTTCTTAGATCTCCCAGGAAAGGGGATATGTACAAGCTTGATATGAACAATGCTTCCCCAATGGGTGAAGTATCATGCTTTCTTTCCAAAGCTGATAGTGATGAGTCAACACTGTGGCATAAACGTATGTGTCATGTAAATTTTAAGACAATGAATAAATTGGCTAAAAATAACTTGGTACATGGTTTGCCTAAAAAGGAGTTTTTCTGCAAAGACAACTGTGTTGCATGCCTGAAAGGGAAACAACACAGGACGTCTCATAAATCCAAATGTTAACTCTATCACTACTCCATTGCACTTATTGCACATGGATCTTTTTGGTCCCACAAGTATAATGAGCATTGGAAGGAAATCATATTGCCTTGTGATAGTTGATGATTTTACAAGATTCACATGGGTATTCTTTTTAAGAACTAAAGATGAAACTGCTGAAACATTAAAATCTTTTATTCTTAAAATAGAAAATCAAATTGATCACAAGGTTAAAATAATTAGATGTGATCAAGGACTGAGTTTAAGAACTTCGTTCTTGACTCATTCTGTAACTCAAAAGGGATTGCCAGACAATATAGTGCTCCCAGAACTCCTCAACAAAACGGTGTTGCTGAGAGGAGGAATAGGACACTTATTGAGGCTGCTCGAACTATGTTAGCTGATTCAAAGCTACCTCTAACATTCTGGGCAGAGGCAGTCAGCACTGCATGCTATGTGCAGAACAGAGTTCTTGTAGTTAAGCCCCATGGAAAACCCCTTATGAGCTATGGAACAAGAGGCCACCGTTCATTGGCTTTCTAAGGTCCTTTGGCAGCAGGTGTACCATACTTAACACAAAGGACAATTTAGCAAAATTTGCTGAAAAGTCGGATGATGCTATCTTTGTTGGATACTCTTCTAGCTCCAAAGCTACAGAGTATACAACATTAAGAATCAACAATTTGAGGAGTCATCCAATATAGTGTTAATGAGCACACTCCTTGTGTTAGGGGGAATGGACCTGATCACATCTTGATTTAGAATTGTTTTCAAACTATTCTAAACCCTCTTGTGAGAATGTTTAGCTGGAATAGGTGCTCAAAATGATGCTGATGCTGCTGAATGATCAACTGTTTGAGCTTCCCAGGCCTAGACCAAATTCTCCAAGTGCTGCAATACATCAAGCTTCCACTATTCACAGATCCGATAGTTTAACTATATCAAGGAATAGTGAAGCTTCAACAAGTGAGTCACTACTGAGCCTCAAAACTCATCGTGATCCATTACAACACCAGGCAGAAGGAGGTAGTATTTTGAAGGAACAGGCAACTGTTAATACTACTTCACAGCCAACTATTGATGATGTTTCTCATTCATGCAATCAGTCCTCATTGAATGACTTTGAAACAGCAGCTGGACAGAGTGTTCTAGTTCCTGAGCAGAATATGTCTAACCTGGATCTATCTCTGCAACTGGAAGTGATTCCTCGTCTTAGGATTCACAACACTCACAACTGAGAACATCATAGGGAATGTCTTGAGGGGTGAGAACAAGAGGACAGACTCATCAAGGGAATGTCTGTTTGTACTCATGCTTTCTATCTCAGATGGAACCCAAGAAGGTAGAAGATGCCTTGAAAGATAGTAGCTGGATTGAATCGATGCAAGAGGAGCTGCTTCAATTCAAGAGACAGAAGGTATGGAACCTATGTCCGCTACCATCTGGTCAAGTACCTATAGGCACCAAATGGGTTTTCAGAAACAAGAGAGATGATAGAGGCTTGATCATCAAGAATAAGGCAAGACTTGTGGTTCAAGGATACACTCAAGAGGAAGGAATCGATTATACTGATGTCTTTGCACCAGTTGCAAGACTTGAGGCAGTTAGGATCTTCCTTGCTTATGCTGCATCCAAGGACTTCACAGTATACCAACTTGATGTCAAGTGTGCTTTTCTATATGGGGATATAGATAGGGAAGTCTATGTATGCCAACCTCCAGGATTTGAAGATCCACACACACCCAACTATGTGTGCAAATTGGATAAAGCTCTATATGGGCTGCACCAAGCACCTAGGCTGTGGTATGAGACTTTGTCAGTTTTTTCTGAAGAATGGCTATACTAGAGGTACCATTGACAAGACTCTCTTCATCAGAAAGTCTGGAAAGGACATTTTGCTCGTACAAGTCTATGTTGATGACATCATATTTGGTTCCTCAAATGACCAAATGTGCAAGGACTTTGAGAGCATTATGAAGAAGAAGTTTGAGATGAGCTCCATGGGAAAAATGGACTTTTTCCTTGGAATTCAGGTAAAGCAACTGAAGGAAGGGTTCTTCATTAATCAATCTAAATATGTCTCTGACATCTTAGAAAGATTTGAGATGAAGGATTGCAAGCCTGCCAAGACACCCATACCCAGAAACCATAATCTTTGTCCTGACTTGAGGGGGAGGATACTGATCAACATCAGTATAGGGCAATTATTGGTTCTCTGATGTATCTTACAGCCAGTAGACCTGATATCATGTTTGCTACTTGCATTTGTGCAAGATATCAGGCTGCTCCTAAGGTGTCTCACCTAGCTGTGTTAAGAGAATCCTCAGATACCTCAAAGGAGCACCTAAACTAGGTCTCTGGTATCCCAGAAACAAGGATTTCAATCTTTATGGATACTCTGATAGTGACTATGGAGGCTGCAATATTGACAAGAAATCAACATCAGGAGGATGTCAATTTCTTGGTGGAAGGATCATCTCATGGCAATGCAAGAAACAATCCTGTGTCTCTACATCAACTGCTGAAGCTGAATACATTGCTGCTGCTAGCTGCTGTGCTCAACTGCTATGGATTCAAAATCAGATGTAGACTATGGATTCAACTTTATGAGTACTCCTATCCATATTGACAACAACAGTGCTATCTCCATTACTGAAAATCCGGTGAAGCACTCCAAGACTAAGCACATTGACATCAGGTATCATTCATTAGAGACATTCATGAGAAAAATCTAATCAAGTTAATCAAAGTTGATTCAAATGAACAATATGCTGATCTGTTACCAAAGCTTTTGATGAACAAAGGTTTAAGTATCTCATAACAGCTATTGGGATGATAAACATTGATTAATCTAATCTTTTGAAAACCTTTTTAATATGTAAGTCTTGTGTCAATACAATTTAAGCCCTGTTACAAGAAATTCTCTCTGAAATTTTCTAAGTGTAAATTCCTTCCGAAGAGAAATTAACCTTCGGAAGACATTCTTATATCTTCCGAAGCAAAATTTCTCAAAGGATAACTTTCTTCTGGAAGAATTTTTGGTCTCGGAAGAAGCGATTGATTGCATATCAGATCTACTTCGAAACTTACAAATTCTCTATTCGGAAGCAACTCTAACCTTCGGAAGCAAAGTTTGGCTTCGGAAGTAAGAATTGCCTTCGGAAGACAAGTTACCTTCGGAAATGTTTTACACTCGGAAGAGAGATTTCACTGTGTAACGTAAATTTCTTGGGCCCCACACTGTAAAAAGCAAAGATTTTGTTAATGATGTCGGATTATTTAACTGATTTTAACCTTACCGCCACTGTCATTTCATCCACTAAACCATCACATCACCTTATCCTAACCCCTTACCGCCATTCCACAATCTTTTAAATAATCTCGACTATTCACTTTCACTCTCTTACTTGCAAATTTTACAGCCCTAGAAATTTCTCCTACTCAACTTACCCAGCTCAAATCATCCTCATTCACCTTTCCAAATGGCCTTCAACCCTCAGCACAACCAAGTCGCACTTCTTGATTCTTCAAGAGATGCTGACTTCTCAGATATCATCTCCTTTCTAACCCAATCTTCTTACTACACGCTCTGACTGTAAACCCCACAATTTACTCAAACCATATGTCTGAATTGGGCAAATGGTCAGATTGAAACCCTAAATGGGGTTCGTGTCATTCGATCGAGCATCTGTGGCCAGGAGTTGGTCATTTCTGAACAGATCATCAGGGAGCATCTAGAGCTTCATGATGAGGGCGCTCCAACGAATTCCCCAAAGCAGATTTGGACAATTCTTATCTCCAAATGGGATATGGTGGAGACGTTAGCAGGTCAACTGTCTACAAATTTAACTTCTCGTACAAATGGAAGTTCCTGCTACACGTGGTCCTTCACCTTGTCGAATAAATCTGGGGATGGGATCAAATCCCATATGAACTTGGGTGCCTTGTTCATGGGTTGGTAAAACCTCCGCTTCAACTATTCAAGATTTGTGCTGACTAACCTCATGGGAAATCTTCAGAAGGACACATTCTTCATGTATCCCAGGTTTCTCCAGCACATAATCAACTGCGAACTGGAGCAGAGCAAGCTTGTCTGTGCAGCTGCTCTGACTGCTCCTCAAATGAGGCCGACCATCTTCAAGACTTTGAAGAGAGTGTCCACCAACTTCACAGGAAGAGATACTGCACTTCTTCCAGGTATGACTGAGCCAACGGCTCCTGGTGACATCCCTGTTTACCCCACAGGTGATGAACCCACACCAGCAACTACCCCCACAATGCCAACACTACCTTCTCCACCCATCACCATCACTTATCAGAGACGCCCCAAACGAACCCTTGTTCAATCTACTCTGATTGAACAAGCCCTCCTGTTCAATCCAAAAAGACTAGAGTGGAAACATGGGCTCCCACTCAGTCAGAGGTCTCTCCATCCTTCTCTTTTGACCTCAATTTGGGTCTTGAGTCTCCTCAGTCTCAGACCCATGAGCCCACAACCCAAGCTGAAAGCCCTCAGGGTGAGTCTCTATACTCCCCTGAGCAGCCAACAAGGGACAGCCCCACCAGAGGCTCAATGCCTGTAGACATTGACCAAAGTCCCGGGTCAGTAGGTTTACCATCCTATCTTTCACTGACCTTTTGTTTAAAACTGATGAAGAGATAACATCTCTCCATGGCAATGAAGTTGATCTACAACACCCTCTCCAAGATCAACAGAGCCGGAGAAATCCCTTATCTCTAGCCCCCATCAGCAACCAACAACTGAGGTGAGTCCCACTGATGTGAGGGGACTCATGTAGATTCAGCTGCCACTACAGAAGGTGCCTCAATGGACCTTGTGGACAGTGGTAACATTTCTCAGACTGAATCTACGGAAACGAGCCCTTTGATGACTCTGAAAGAGACATCATTGAGCATGGGAAACCAGGGTGCCAAGAAACCACATCTGGTGGTGAGGCTGAACATACTAGGTATGTTACCTCATCTCCCGTGATTCTTGAAAGAAGATGAGGGAAGCATGCAACTCCTCATTCAAGATCTTCTTTCTAAAGTTTCAAACCTGGAATCTCAGGTTAGGACTTTAGAGGCAAGATCTGCCACTCAGCAACTTGAGATTGACAATCTCAAGGCTCAACTAGCTGAGAAACAGACAGAGAGGTCTGTTAGGCATGTACCTATTCAGGTCTCCCTGACTTCCTCCTCCAGCTCATCTAGCTCTCAAGATGATGCTACCAAAAAGGGGGAGAATGTTCAAAGACAAACACACAAGGAACCACAGAGCCGGCCTTCTACTTCAACATCTTCCTCTCCCATCATCTCTGCGCCTGAAACATCTCAAGTCACTCTTCAGATTGATCCAAGGATGCTCAATGATCTCTACAGACTCTTCCAAGTTTTTGTTAAGATCTTCTTTGAGCAGCCAAGCCATGATGCTGCAATGATCTACTTTGGAGCAGAAGAGCTTCAAAGGCTGACTGCACCTTCTACCACTGTGGAAGAAGTTGGTCAACCTAAGGTCCTCATGGAACCTAAGATTCAATTCGAAGGGGAAATAGGAACTGATGGCCCAGCAACTGAAACAGTTGGGACAGAATCTGCATCTCCTTTAACTTCCGAAGCTGAAGTTAAAGCCTCGGAAGGACAAGCTGAATCTTTCGAAGCTGAAATGGAAGCTGCGGAAGGACTGTTCAAAATGTCCGAGGAACTGATCATCACAGATGCTATCCTGGAAATGGCATCTGAAATGAGCAGTGAGGACTTTCCAATTGCACCTCCATCTCAGACACCATCTCTGACTCTCTCACAATCAGAAACCTCTCTCCAAGAACCACCACAGTCAGGATCTTCAAAGGATAAAGGAAAAAGGAAGATGACTGCGGAAGAGATTCAGGAAGAGGAGAAGATTGAGAAACTAAGAAGAAAGGAAGACTTCAGACTGAGAAGTTGCTAGCTGCCAGCACAAAAGCAGCTGCTTCCAATCAGGAGGTTGTCATCAATAAAAGAAGAGAGCAGATCATTGACCAGCTCATTGAAATAGGAGCTGCAATAATGAAGAAACACTCCTGCTACCATTAGAGGAGTTGGTGGATCTGGAGAAGGCAACCAGGCTGAGACTTGAAGAAGAAGCCAGGTTGGCCTTAGAGGTAAAGGAAAAGAAACAGAAGGAGGCTGAATTGCAGCTGAGGAGAGACAGGATAAACTCCTACTCTCCAGAGGCTTTGATCTTCAAGAACTCTCTCCACACAACGATGATACGATCCTCTGGCTCTACAACAAAGAGCAGGATCAAATGGAGAAAGAAAGGAAGAAGGCTGCAAAAAAAAAGGCCAGAAAGAAGAAGAAGAAGGAAGAAGAGGCTAGGGTCATTGCCTCAAAGAAGCTCACTGAGAAAGCCTGGATGAAGGACTATCTTCGGGCTCATGGCTTCTCTGGTAGGCAGGTGGGTCCTATGTCTGAAAGGACACTTCAACGGATTGTCAGTGAAATTAAGGCTGACATCTGGTTGGGGAAAAGGAAAGAGATGTATAGAAGGGTAAAAAGGATGACCTTCACTGCTTCTACCCAACCACAACCTGAACCTTTCACCCCTGAACCCACATCACTACCCACAACTACTCCCTCACCTCAACCACCTAAACTTCCCATTATCCAACCCAAAACACTAGCCAGAACCTCTGAACCTAAACCTACCCAATTACCATCCAAACCATCCCTTCAGCCTTCTAACATCTCTCCCTTGAGGAGTTTAAGGCAATCAAGAAGCTCACTAATTGCACTACTTTGAGCGAAGTCTCTGTGTGTAGAAGACTCTGTTAACTACCTATGTAGACGGATCTTCAAGTTCCCTCACAAGAGACAGATTCCTTGATTTGCCTAGAGGAACTTTGGACCAGGCTGCAAGACTTTTGGGCCTCAATTCAGACTCTTTAAATGAGAAGAAGAAAAGAAGCTCAGAAGGAAACTGGTGACTCTGCTAGATACAAGAAAAGAGGACAAGATTCCTAGTCAGTCTCTTGTGCCTAGAAGGAAGATAATCCAGTGGAGGTTCGATGAACCTTCTCACAACTTTGTTGTGGAAAGAGAGAATGGTGAAGTCAACAGACTCAATGCAACCTCTCTGTTACACTCCAGCAGATTCGACATTGCTGAGTTAGCAGAGAAGCCATTCTCCAACCCCTCCAACTCTGAAACTGCTGCACTCATCAGAAAATCTCAAGCAGTCTTCATTTAGCTGAGCTAACTGCAAAGGCAAAGATTGAAGAAGAGTTGAAGTTGAGAAGACAGGAAGACAAGGAAAGATCTCCCACCAAAGGTGCTGCCTTTCTACAGATGGTGGAAGGTCCTGAATTGGAACTATAGTTTGATGGGAATATGATTACAGTTCCCATCAACTAACTCTTTCAGAGGGCAACAACAAAGGGTACATGTTATCCAAGGTGACAGACTAGATTCCTGTCTACCAAGGATCTGTACAAGCTTCTCAGCACCACATCAGGGAAGAACAAGGAGACAGACAAATATTTTCTCTCCTTGGTGCTGAAAGTTTTGAGAAGTCGAGATAAGTGAAGTTTTGGTAGCATCAGCCTAGGGGGAGTTTGTTGGATCAAGAAGAAGGCTAATGCAACCAAACAAGATCACTTAAGTTATTTTGATGCTGCATGCAAAGGCTTCCGAAGCTTATCATGGAACTTCCGAAGGTTGTAGAGTTCTTCCGAAGACAAAGGGAAAGTCCAACTTCGAAGACAGAATTCTACTTCGAAGACAAATGCATACTTTCGAAGTTCAAGACTTAGAAGAATAAAGTAAAGACCACTTCCAAAGTATGATGAAGAAGAAGTCTCCAAGCCTTGGAAGAAGCAGCCTCTTCCGAAGTATAAAGTGGCTTCGGAAGTACTTACTCTTCCGAAGCCATTTAACCTTCGGAAGACACTGCTATAACCAGTGGACACAAGTATGGTCTCTGACACTCCGCTGCAGACTTCTGATACAGCATGGCTTCTTCCTAAAGAACCATGTTGTTGACCATATTATTCCACTGTTTACCTTTTCATGATAGTACAGTTGCCATCTTTAGTTGGTGACAAAAGGTAAGTCAGGGACATGTCCTGACTACCAAATCTCAAAAGACTTTATCTGAGATACCTTAACTATAGTCTTGTAGTATAGGCTTTAGCTAAAGGATCCCAGCTGGTATCAAAGTATATCCGGCTGTAGATAGTATTATATAGGTTCTCCTTGTAACTCATAGAGGTAAGATATCATCTGCTTGTAAGAGTTTTGTATCTTGAGTTGAGAATCAATATATAAAAGTATCTTGAAAATATCTTTCTGTGTTCTTAGTTACTTTTCATATTGTGATCAACTCTTATTGATTCTTATCCGAGTGTGATTCTAGGTGAGTTTGAGAGAAAACCTTTGTGTTTAAGTGACAAACACCGATCCTGCAAAGGCTATGATAATCTTTTGTTGAGGGCATAAGGCTACTATTGCCAAACTCATTTTTGAAGCTATGGTCGAGAACGTTATGGCCCAAGAAGAAGGACAAATGGTTGCTATATCCAGATTTCTACATATGCTAATAGATGATATTCTGATATTAAATGTGCCTAGACATGGAGAAATAAAGAGATTGTTAGATGAACACAAGGATATCGTTGACTGCCCTACCATAAAGTACAACTTTAGTGGGAAGATCACTCACTTATGGGAGAAATGTATCCAGCCAAAGGTGGAACTATTCAGGAGGGTGATTGAGGCTGAAGACAAGCATGTAGAGGAGACGAGAGAGAAAAGAGAGTCTGTAAAGAAAAGGAAGAGATATACCAAAGAGACAGATTATGACTTTGAGGAGGATATCCATGAGGCTGTGTAGGAGGTGAGGGATGAAAAGGAGAAATAGTCTAAGAAAAAGGCTGATCAGGGGAGACTGAAAGGAGGACTAATGTTGGTCCATTTGATTGATTTGCAATACAAATATGATGTGATTCGTTTAACATCAGATACAATAAAGAGATAACAAAGATGAATAACAATAAGAACAATCTCAATGTCAACAAATAAGAACAATAATGATCAATACCATCAATAATAACAAAACACAAGTGTATTTCAATGAATAAACTGCTTACAAAGAGCTCTTGCAACAATAATAATCGATTAGGGTTTTTTCAAGGATGCCCAACAATGAACAAAATCAAATCTATATATAGCAGTCCTAGTTTCACAGACAGTTTTGCTGTCAGCGAAACTGTGTTGCCAAAACTATAGTTTTTCCCAACAGAAACAATAGCTTCGCTGGGTGAACTAAACAGCTGACTATGAGCAAAACTACAGTTTCGCTCAAAGTTTCACTGGACTACAAAACTAAGCAAAATGAACAACCTTCAAAAGTAAACTAACATTAAACCTATTACAAAGTAATATAAACATAATCTAATCTAAGGTGAGTCCAACCTATTCTTGATCTTCAATGCTCCCCCTAAGTTGGATCTCACCGCCTTCACTTGTCTTGATTTGTCTAGTTGGCTCCAGTCTTCCCACTGCATCCGATGTATCTTTATCTGCTCTTGCAGCTTCTTCCTCGAGAGCTTCAGCAACTTATTCACTCCGGTCACCTCCTACTTCATTAGCTCCCTCGGGACAAGCACTAGCTTGCTCAAACTGTCGTGATAAGTCCCTCACATCTATATCTAGCTCATCTTATGCTCTTACCTTCTCAGCTAGCTCCTTCACCTCTTCCTCACACCTTTAACTCTATTAGCCACATTCATGAACAAACTGGATTCTTTTCTCGTCTCCTCCCCTACCCTTGCTTTAATGTGGTTTTCACAAAGAACTAGCAGGTCTTCATCGGAAAATCCAAATAACTCCATCGGATCAAACAGTCTAAACTTAACTCCATTCTTCACCTCTTAGCAACATAGGTTAGGGGTCTCTCATCCACCTCATAGTATTTGGTTCAGATCATATTCAACCAACTGCATCATCTTCATCTTCATCAATCAATCCCTTCTCATTAGTTTTCCACATTTTCAATAGGATTCTCTCTCACCACCTATTCACCAACCAAATCTTTCTCCAAATCAAATTGCATGTTCACAAAACCAACCTCAAATACCTCTTCAGCATTCTCTACATTCACAGTCTCCTGCCTTACTCCAGATCCTCCTGCTTCCTCAGCCGCTACACTAGATGTGCTCTCTCCTACACGGGAAGATGTACCCATATTTAGAAATGAGTACTTGGAAGTATCAGTCAAATCATCTAACTCAGGTTGAGTTAGTTGATTGGGTAGGCTGGCTGCAACCTTCAGTTTATTCACCTCCTCAAGCAATCTCTTAATCAATTTATTCTAATCCACCAACATCTTGGTCATGCCCTTAATCACCTCATCCCTCTTCCTTTCCATTAACTCTTGATTGGTAAGTTTGGTTTTGATCATGCTTAACTCGTTAGCCAGTGATGCATTGAGGTTGTTATTATATACTCATCCAAACCAGCTCCTTCCTCCCTCCTCGAGGACTAAGTGAAAGATTGATGCTTGTGTTTAGTCCTTCTCTCAGCTTCTCCCTCATCAGCTTTCTTTTTGGACCTCTTCTCTTTCTTAACCCAGCCTCCTCATCCGTCTCATGCACTTTTTTCGCATATCTTATCTCTTCTTAATCACATAAGTTTGCTTCACCCTTGCCTCTTCAGCCCTTTTCTCCTCAAACTCATTGACCCTCCTCATATAGCTATCTTCTAAGGGTACATGTTTTCCCAAAGATGAGTAATCTTTCACTAAAGTCATGACGGATATCACAACAGTCTGTGAAAATGCGGGTATTCATCTGTACTAATCTTTTAACCTCTCCATGTCTGGGAATGTTAGGAATATGATCAATAATCATCTGAAGGATTCGAGGATAAAGCAGCCACTTATCCTTCTTTAGAGCCATTACATCTCCATCATCCAATCAAAAATCAATCTCGTGATGTTTGCCTTCTGCCCTCTGCAACAGATCACTATAGCTTTAGCCCAATCCAAATTCAGCCCGTCTGATACACACCTTACGATGATCTAAGCACATAATAAAAACATGAGCTATATATCTCCATTCCTTAGAGGAAGGACTTCTTGATCTATTTTTTTGTCCCAAAGGGAGGTCCCTCATAACCCATCGACTGAAAAGCCTCAAATACTTCCTGATCAGACAATATCACCTCCTCTCCCATGTCCTTATCTAGCCTTAGCACCCTCGATATGACCTCAGTAGTAATGACCATGTCATTCTCCATCACCTAGCCACAATCCTCTGTGAATTGGCTCTCGTGTCATAATCAGTCGTCCGCAAAAATCTTTGATATGTAATTCATATATAGTAGTTGAATGTGAGATAGCGTAGGCAATTGGAGATCTTTGCAACCAGCGTATGCAATCCCTAAAACCAGCAGCTTTTGGATGCGTGTTGTCTAGAATAGTTGTAATGTTGTTCCTCTCATCAAACTTTAGATTCGCCATTTAATTTGAAAACCAAATGAAATGCATTTCAATGGTAAATTAAAAAATAAAATTTAACAAAAATAAGAAAAATATTAAATTAAACTAAATATAAATTAATTTCGTGGCCGAAATTATAGTTTCGCAGGATTTCGTCAGGCAAAGGATTAATTTCAATGGCAAGTAGTTATTAGTTTCGGCAGCAAATAGTTATTAGTTATTAGTTTCGGAAACAACTATGTATTAGATTTGGCAAGACGGTTGTAGTAGATTCGACTGGCCGAAATTATAATTCGGCTCAGCGAAACTGAAGTTTGCACTGTGTGAAAACTGTTAAGTTCGCTAGAACAACATGACTATACAGTTTCGCTGAAAAGTCATGAACTTTTATTCAGTTTCGCTGGACTGTCAATAATTCGTTGTAAGAACTGCGAAGCTACCATAGAGTTTCAATCAAATAAACCATAATGTTGCCATTAAACCTAGATTAATCTACTGTCCTGAGTTTGAAACTCACTTGCGAACAAGAATCACCAGTCGAGCAAGGATCAAAAGTACAAGAAATCAAAATCGCATGGAAAGGCTATGGTCAACCTAAAACAACTAAACTCCAGCTATGCAAAAATGAGAAAACAATTTCGCAAAATTAGTTATATAGAACATAGTTTCGCAGGTAGCAAAACTATAGTCTCGCCCAGCGAAGATGCAATTTCGCCATGTGAAACTCTGGTCGAAACTGACCATGCAATGCGTGAAAGAAATAGCAAAGTTATAGTTTTGCCGTGCAAAACTTATAATTTCGCTGGAGACCTAAAAATTTAAGAAATTTAATTTTGGTTTCCCTTTCTTTAATAAGATAAAGAAGAGTAAAAATTATTTAGAAAGAGATTAAAATAAAGTAAACAAAATTAAGGAAATAAAAAAAATTAGCCCCACAAACTTCACCATTCTTCACGTAAAATTTATTTAACAAAATCAATATCAAACAATATAAAGGATATGAACGAGAAGCTGAAAGATATTCTAGAGAGTCAAAGTTTGGTGGGATTGCTGATATACTCGTCCTTTTAAGTCTTTGCCTTCTTTGTATTAACGAGTGCACTGCAGCTTCTGTTATCATGCTTTGATTCTTTTTAAAGAAAAATAAAATGACCCAGTCCCCACAAAACATGGCAAAGAAACTTCTCCTGTGCTCATGATGTATTAAACAAATGACACGCTTTGCATGACTCTTCCTCTCAGAAGCAACATAGACATCAAAAAGAAACAATGCCCTTATAGACATCAAATTATGAGAGCTCTAGGTCTATATTTACGTATAACATAGGAGTTGATCAAATGAGTCTTACAGATGAGAGCTTCAGGTCTATACTTATGTATAACAAAGAATATCATCATATTGTGCCGATGAGAGCCCCAAGTCAGTACTATCGTACAGCAGAGGAGATCATCACTCTAGGTCAATGTTCACACATAGAGGAGGAGATAAACTTTAGATAGAGTACATCAAGGAGCATCTTAGATACAAAGATGGGAAGCATATAGCTTTAGAGATTAGGTGGATTATTTTGACACACAGATACTATAGATAAGAATAACGCAAAATAGAGAAATCACGTTCTCAACCCTTTTCAGATAAGGACTTGAGACTTTGTGAAGGCCAAAATATCAAGGGATTATCTAAGTGTTCAGTTTCTTGCTCTTTAATTTAAGCTATAGGATTACTGTTTACTTTGCTTTCTGGCTAAACCTATCAAGCATACCCCACACAATACCGTTCATCTCCTTTACATCATCCAGACTTCTCATTTTATTCTACAAAGGAAAACAAGAAACATAAATATAAAATACCCCCCAAATTTCTACGAATATGCAAGATGTAAAATTTTCTACTTGACTATTTGTCACCATCACCAACATATAGTTTTTTTATTTTATTTATTAATTATGTTTTATGTAAAAATAGATGAAGAATGATGGAGCGGGCAAAACAAAAAGAAAGAAATAGAATAAAGAGTGAAGAATATATACAAAACATGGTTTGAAAGTAAATGGGTTTTAAAATGATATTAAACCTAACATAGAGATCAATTCATAAAAACAAGGTTTATCAATGTTTTAGTGAAAGGATCTGCTTTTTGATTTTTGGTGTCAATGAGAATAATATCAAATAAAACCCTTTTCCTGAGCATCACGGATCGCAGGAATTCGTGTCACGATGTGCTTGATTCGGAATTATGAATAGGATTCTTGGGGATGCCAATGGCTGCTTTGTTGTCATTGAAAACGATGTAAGGAAAAGTTGATCCCATAGTCAATCATCTGATGTTGTATCTAGAGCACTTGTGAACAACAGTTGGAAGCTACAATGTATTATGTTTCTCCTGTAGAGAGAGAAATTGTGGTCTGTTTCTTGCTTTGCCAGGATACAAGACAATTTCCTAAGTGTTGACATCCTTCGGTAACTGACTTTCTGTTTAACCTACAGCCATTAGAATCACTATCAGAATAGGCATGTAAGTCAAAATTCCCACCATAAGGATACCAAAGACCTAAATGAGAAGAGCCTTTAAGGTAACGAAAGATTCATTTTACATCCTTTTCATCTTTTGAGGCATATTGGTATCGAGCACAATATCCTACAGCAAAGGTGATGTCAAGACGATTTGTTGTAAGATACATAAGGGAACTGATCATGGATATGTAGAGATGAGGATCAACAAATTTCCCATTCTCGTCTGGAGTGAGGCATGTTTGAGCAGTAAATGGGGTCATTTCAGAAGAACGTCATCCATCTTGAATTTCTTCAAAATTTCTTTAACATACTTCTCCTAATGAATGAGAATTCCCTCTGGATTTTGTTCAACCTGTAGTCCAAGGAAAAAGCACATCTCCCCCATCATGCTCATTTCAAAACAATTACACATTACCTCCTCGAACTCCCGACACAACTTTGAATTGGTGGTGCCGAAGATAATATCAAGATATAGACTTGCTTAAAAGATACTATGTAAAGTCTCATACCAGATCCGAGGTGCCTGGTAAAAACCATAAAGGGACTTATCAAGCTTGTAAACTTTGTCAAGAAAGTCGGGATCCTCAAAACCTAGTGGTTGACTCACATATATCTCCTCGTCAATGTCTCCATAAAGGAATGTACATTTGACATCCATCTAATAGATTTTGAACTGCTTATGGAGGCGTGAGCTAGAAAGATTCCGATGGCTTTAAGACGGTGATAGGATCAAGACTTTGGTGTAGTCAATCCCTTGTTCTTGAGCAAAGACCTAGACCACCAATCTAGACTTGTTTCTTACCACAATGTCACGGTCATCGGTTGTTCTTGAACACCCATTTCGTGCCAATAGGCATTTGTTTGGTAGAAGATCGACTAGGGTCCACACTTTGAGTTTCCTAAACTGTTGTAGCTCTAATTGCATCGATTTAATCCAACAAGGGTCCTAAAGAGCTGCATGAACATTTTTCAAGACAACTTGGGATATAAAACAAGAGAATAGACAAACATTAATCCAACCAGATTGACTCCGCGTCCGAACTCCATCGGTGATAGATCTTATGATGTTATAATGTGGTGATCTTTCAAGTTTTGAAATTAGTGGGCATGGGTAAGGGTAATTGAAGACCGTTGGCTAATAGTTGTTGATGGGTAGATGATGTAGGTTGAAGGTAGTAGAGTCAATTGAGAGATGGGTGATACGGCTAAGATGAGGTAGATGTAGGTGATGAGGGAAGGGATGCAGAAACAGGTGAGGTGGAAGGTCAAATGATGATGATGAAGATGCAATATCAACTAATGTAGCATCATTTGAGGGATGACATGTAATGGAGTTGTAGGAATGATATTTATTTAAACATTGGAGATAGACGCATCATCGTCGAAAACTGGAAGACTGAAGGAGTTAAACACGTTATCGGAGTCAAAGAACCATGTTGGTTTGGATTGAACTTGAGGAATAGATTCCTACCAATCAATATATAAGGACTCTTGAACAATACGTGTTCTCTTGTTATATATCCGATAAGCTTTTTGTGAAGAAGAATATCCGATGAAGTAACATTTATCAGACACGGCACCAAATTTCGTCTTCCGCGCCTAAGTATTCAATAGAGTGCATGAGTAGCCAAATGGTTGAAAGAAGTCAATTAAAGGTTTTCTCTTATGAATCAGTTCATAAAGAGACTTCATTTTGTTCTTGACTATGAACACCCTATTCAGAACGTATGAAGCACAATTCACTGCCTTAGCCTAAAAGAATTTATGGGTAAGTAGATTCAATCAACATTGTATGAGCAACTTCAATGAGGGTACGATTCTTTCGCCTCAGCCACACCATTCCATTAAGGGTTCCTCGCAACACTGAACTATCTTAAAATTCCCTTAGTAGCACAGAGCGAATCAAAAATTTGATTCATGAATTCATACCGTTGTCACTTCCAATCGCCATAAATTCCTCTTGCTTATTGTCTCGATTGAAAGAATTAACTTCTGCAACTTCTCAGCAACCTCTCCTTTGTGGGCAAAAAATCTCACCCAAGAGTACCTAGAAAATCATCTGTTATCACAAGACAAAAAGATTTTTTAGCAAGTGATTTAACACTAATTGGGCCAAACAAATCAATGTGTAACAACTCGAGGGGATTAGATATGCTATTTTCAAGCTTCGCTTATGTGGTTTCTTACGTTGTTTGCCCTTGGCACATGCCATACATTTTTCACCCACAGATAAATCTTTTAAAGGTAGTCCCCTACGAGATTGTTTTTAACTAATTTGTTATAGTTTTGAAATAATGTGGCCCAATCTGTGATGCCATAGGAAAGACTCAGAAGTGGAAGCTTTGGACAAAAGACAGTTGAAAGTAGACGTTGACTCCTTTGAGCCCATGTCAAGAATAAATGTGTCATTCTTTCTTGGAGCCCTCATTAGTACCATCTCATCTGTAATATCATTCCCAAATTTTAAAAGAGACATTCATTGGACTTGAACAAGACTAGAATTTCTTTATCTAAATCTAAGAGACACTCAACAGATTAAACGCAAGCTCAGGTACATAATTGACCTTTTCTAAAGTAAGAGAACTGTTGGAAACTTCTCCTTGACCAATCATTTTCCCTCCTTTCTTGTCACCGACAAATGCGACATACCCTCCATTGATTATTCGATAATTAGTCAAGAGATCTTTTAGGCTTGTCATGGTTTAGAGCATCCACTATCAACATTCCACACCTGCTCACAACTTTAGTGGATAACTCATGCATGAACATCAAAGACATATTAACTAGGTGAAACAGGAACCTAGGTTTGAACAACTTTAGGTTTAGGAGAGATTGGTTTCTTACAAAAGAAATTATTAACTAATTTAGTCAATCTACTCCCAAATGAATTCCTATTAACATGTTTATGATGTAGCTCTGGACAATGTTATCTACATGATCATCTTTACCACATCAAAAACAATGTGGTTTTAATCTAGGTCTGTTATGCAATAAGGTAGGAATTTTATCAATGTATATTTCCTCATCACATTCAGACAATCTAGAATCAACATTACTACATGTCTCTAGGTCTTTTTTTATTTGAAAAAGAATGATTATTTACAAAAGAAGATTTGAGTTATCATCAAATATACATGTGGTATTTGTACCACTTGTACTTTCTTCAGATGATGATGTTACCCTTTCATTTGACACAGAAATTTTTGTTGGGGTAAAAGATGGAATGGGATGAAAAAGAATTTTTAAAAACATTATTTTTAATTTTCTCGTTACTCTTTACGTTGGAATCATTCACACTATTAACACAATCAAAAAAGGTAGAATCATTATAATCAATAGAATTTAAAGAAGAAAAAAAACTCACTAGAATATGATGAGACAAAGTTTGTTACAAATTCACTAGAACAAAAATAGAATTTAAACTAGATTTATGATCTAAGACAGGATGCTGAGATTCAAGTGTACTAAGACTAGTGCATCCAAGCCCACTAGTTGTCCATAATCGTAGTCCTCAGAACATGCTTAAGGTTCACACCTTCTAAACTGTAGACATAAATCATTATGTTTCATTTTCATATCCAAATCTTGTGAACATGCATAGGTGAACATAGTAAGTACTAGAGGAGGATAAACCTCATTTTCATATCCCAATCTTGTTTTAATCCTAGCCCCTCGTTAAGATTTACATAAATCATCATGTTTCATTCCCGATATTGTCCATTTATCAAGCTTTGACTGAAGATTGCTCGTTTCAAATTGAGCAAGTGCAACCCTTTCAGTCAAAGTGTTAATCTCAACATTCTTTCCAAATGATTCTTTTAAATGATCATTTTCGTTCAAAGCTTTGTTTAATTTAACAAATATTGAGACTCATTTATTTTTTCTTCTTAATTCATTTTAAATCTTTCTCATTATCAATTAATAAACAATTAGCTTTATAAATCCCAAATAACCTGATTTTACATGCTGAAGAACACATATCCTGAATTACCTCATAAGGAAGTCCTATCACCACCTTCTCTACTGCTAAAGATTTCTCACATTGGCATACCAGAGCACTCAACTTGTTTTCCTTGACAGTGGTAGCAGCATCATCATTTTCTTTTTCTTGCTCATTGAGTTGACTTCCTTCCTTCCTCAACTCCTCAACTTTACTTTTTTTCACCCTCTCATCTCCTTCACCTTCACAGACACTTCAGCTTCATCTCTAAGTTTTTGAACAGATCAAATTCATCCTCATAATCACCTTCCTTTTTCCTTCACAATCTCAGCCACCAGCACTTGGTGAATCTCTTCTCTCGTCTTTTCAGCTTCAGCACTCCAATCAAAATTGAAATCAAAGTTGTCTCTTTCTTGTGACTCATTTCCTCTTTACTCCCATTTGAAACTAGTCGTGGAACTCTTGAATTATTAGGATTAGTGACGACTGGCAATGGAAATTCACGTTTGAAGTGTGTGAACTGTTGCAATTAAAACACCTCATCTTAGACTCGTCAAATCCTAGTTTGGAGTTAGAGTTTTGACCTCCGAATTCTTTCTTCCAGTGCACTCCATGAATCTTTGGGCTCTAAGTGTCAACATTACCATTTTCCATTAAATTTTAGCCTCTTCAAGATCATCAGGGTCCACCTGCTACATATCTTCCATCATCATCCCTTTGCCTTTCAACTCCTCTGCCACTAAAGCTTCATAACTCTGCACAAACATACCAAAAAAGCCATTGTCTCAGATGGAACTGAAGTTTCAACATCTGCTTTCAAGTTAGCTTGATCTCTCTTAGCACTACCACAACCTCCAGAATAATCACCAGTATTCACTCCTCCTTGACGAGATGCCTGCATTGAAGAGCTTTCAGCGGATTTGAGTTGAAGGAGGGATGACGATGGAAGATATGTATCAGGTGGAGGTTTCACTAACTACAAGCAGGAAAGAGGTTTCACTAACAACAAGCTTATGGACATCATCAATAAACTCAAATCCTTCAAGTTTGACATGAAGAGAAGGGAATTTAACCAAACCATCACCTGTAGGCTCCACTGAGGTGGGAGAGGGTCTAGCACCCTGTTGACTTGCTCACTATTGGAAAGTTTTTCATCGTATTTCTTCAGTGTGCTTGAAATTGTCAAAAAACAATTGTGAGATCTATGAGACACTCATCTTTGTATCCCACAAAGAGTTGAATTCCTTCTCAGCTTGAATACTCTTGTCTTTTTGCCAGCTTGTCGTTACCATCATCGAACTCACACAATGCATCGAGAGAGACTTAGCATTCTTATGCTCAGCAAATCGATTGTAGATGTCTAGTGTAAGACATAGAGTTAATGCTCCCAAAAGCTTTTTGGTCTCGATCAATCAATTTTAGATCCTTCTCGTTGAATGTGGTTGGGTCCTTGTTTTGAGATACAATAGCATCAACATGGACAGTTGGTATGTGTGGACCAAAAATGATAGATTCCCATTGATTGTGGTCGGTGTAGAAGAAAAAGGATTTGAGACGTCTCTTCCAATCTTCGAAGTTATCCCCATTTATGAGTCTCGGAGGTCTATTAGGAGCTACACTCTCAAGATCTACAAGGGTGAGGGAATTATCTTGCATATACTAGTTTCGCTAAAGAATATCTAATTTCACAGAAAATGGTAGTTCGTAGAACAATTTCATAGAAAAACTAATCTATCTTATCCTGGACTTCACAACAAATCCCGAAAGATGGAATGTGATTAGGGATCAAGGTGGTGAGAATGTCTGCACATGGCAAGACCTATTCTACCTACTTCAGCATGATCTCTTTGAGATGAGAAGATACAATGAAAGTCTGAGTGATCCTGACCATCTGATGAAGAATGGCTTGGTCATCATCATGATGAGGACTGTCAACTGATGAAGATCTTCAAATGTTTTGGTAGCATCAGCCTAGGGGAGTTGTAAGAATTCCAATAAGTCTGATGCAGCCAAACATTCAAAACATCCGAGTCTCTCTGCATGCATGCACCAAAGTACTGGCATAGAAATGCTTCGAAAGGTTTACACCCCGCACTAGAAATATTCTAAGTGTAAAATCTTCCGAAGCCAAGACCAAAATCTTCCGAAGCCAAAAGTGAAGTCTTCTGAAGCTTCAAGACAAAGTCTTCCGAAACCAAAGAGTAAGACAGATTTCTTCTGAAGACTTTTATGAACATGTTTTTATCTGATGTACTTTACCATAAAGTTGGACCATATTTCCGCTACAACTCTGTTTGACTCACCAACTTTCATAAGTTGGTGAAAAGGTCATGCTTTTGGTAAACTGTACATTGAGGTCTTGAGTCTGAGCTTTCTACTTAATGTACTTAATCCATTTGTAATATATTAGGATGTGAGCTATGGCATGCCATAGTCACAAAATCAAAAGGCAATCTGACTTTTCACTCTATATTTGATTTTGTTGTCTAGTCTTATGTATCTAGCTGGCCTTCAAAGTATGGCCGCTGTAGGATGTAGTATACTTATCTCAATGCTTGTAACTTTCCATTATGCTTTTGTAACACTTTGTAATAGAACTTGAGAAGCATATACAGCATTCTTGAAACCTAAATACCTATTTTGTTTGCTATCTTGTTTTGTCTCTCCTTTACTTGTGTTCTTAGCATCGTTATTCTAGTTAACCAGTTCCCTATTTGATCTGCTAAGTGTTCTAAAGAACCCTCCTTAATTGTGTTGTTCTGTTGTAAAGTGCATCACCCCTTCTAATGATTGCAAATTTGTTGATTCTCATCTTTGCAGACCAATGATTGGTTCCCTAATGTATCTTACAGCAAGTCATCCAGACATCTCTTTTGTTGTAGGATATTGTGCTTGATACGAAGCTAACCCTAAGGAGTCTCATGAGAAGCATGAAGTGATTTTTTTTGTTATCTGAAAGGCTCTTCTCGTCTGGGCCTTTGGTATCTTTATGGTGGAAATTTTTATTTGCATGCTTATTATGATTGTGATTCTAAGGTTGTAGGTTAAATAGGAAATCTATCACTGGAGGTTGTTAATATCTAGGAAATTGTTTTGTATCATGGCAAAGCAAGACACAGACTACTGTGTCTCTTTCCACAGGGGAGGTAGAGTATATTGCCTGCTTCGAGTTGCTGCTCTCAAGTACTATGGATACATATCAGATGATTGACTATGGAATCAATTATCTTCACACCACCATTATTCTGTGACAATGAAGTAGCCATTCGAATCACAAAAAACCCAATTCATCATTCCTGCACAAAGCACATCGAGACAAGGATTCATGCAATGAGGTGATGCTCAGAGAAGGGTTTTATTGATATTATTCCTATTGACACAAACAATCAAAAGGCTGATCTTTTCACTAAAACCTTTGATAACCTCATTTTTATGAACTGATCTCCATGTTAGGATTAATATCCTTTTAAAACTTGTTTTCTCAATTATCTCATGTAAATATTGCACATTATCTTTTCCTATTCTTATTATTTTCTTCTTTTATTTTATAGCTCCATAGTCCTTCATTATTTTACCTAAAAAATATATTAATAAAAAAATGAATGACAAACATTTTTGTAGAAATTTCTCTTATCTTGCTGATTCGTAGAAATTTCAGGGGAGAATAACTCAAGTTTATCTGTCTTTCTTAAAAAATAAAGCTTTGATGTCTGAAATATTTGAAGGAGGTCAATGGTCTTGTGTTGGGATATGCATGATAGGCTCAGCCAGAACGTGAAGTAGACAGTGATCTTGTGGCTAAACTAATAAGATTAGAAACTTGTTGACTTAGATTATCCCCTTGACATTTTCACCTGCACAAAGTTACATGCTTGTTCAAAATGGATTGAGAGTGTATCGTCTCTGTTCTTGATATTTTTCAAAAGAAAATTCCATGTTTCCATTCTCTGTATACTAAATAGTGCTTCTTGCTAGCTCTATTTGTGTCAAAGAGGATTCATCTTGTATACTATTACGTGCTTATCTCCTCTGCTATATGTGAACATTGACCTGGAATAATGATCTTCTATCTTGTTGGACCAAAAGAACCAATGAGCCAAGATCAGAAAACCTCTAAGTCCCACACGGTATCACAACAACTGCTGAAAGCCTCGTCAGTAGTTTGACAAGTGCTGAAGACTTCAACAGCTGAAGATCAAGTGCTGAAGACCTTAACAGCTGAAGAACCAAAGTGCTGAAGTACAACAGCTGAAGAACACAAGTGCTGAAGCTGAAAGACCAAAGTACTGAAGTACAACAGCTGAAGAGTTCACAAGTGCTGAAGATCAACAACTGATGTACAAAGTCTGAAGACAAGACTGAAGACATCAGCTGATGATATCTACTGAAGTCATCAGCTGATGAAATACCTGAAGGTCAAAGTCTGAAGATCAAGTACTGAAGCCTCAGTAGTTTGTCACAACTGCTGAAGAGTACTTCTTCAGTAGTTGTGATATCAGTAGTTTTATATTTTTTTAGTTCTAGTTTTATGTTTCAGTAGTTTTGTAAAACGACTGAAGAGCTTGTTCTTCAGTCGTTGTAGTTTCAGTAGTTTTATATTTTTGTACTCAACTTGCTGATATGTTCTCAGTAGTTGTGAACATTTCAGTAGTTTGTTAAGAATTAGTTATTTCTGTATTGGATCTGCCAGTTGTCACTTTCCGTGACAACAGCAGTGATGTTGCACTCTATAAAAGGAGTGACAACCTATTGTAATCGGTGAATGAAATGAGTAATTGAATGGAATGAATGATTGATTCGATTAGAAATATTCTACATCTATAAACATTCCTAGTAATCAGAAATACATATTCTCTCCCTATAACTGTATGCTATCTTAATGCTCACAAATATCGTTGGCTGCTACAATTTGTCTAATTCGTGTTTGTATTCCGCTGCTTTATATTCTGATACATCAAACTTGTGATCACTGATCCTGTCATATCTTATACTTAAGTATAGACCTGGAGCTCTCATCAGTATGTTTTGATGGTCTTCTCTGTTGTATGTAAGTATGACCTGAAGCTCTCATCAGATAAGATCAAATGATCATCTCTTTGATATATGTAAGTATAGACCTGGAGCTCTCATTATTTGAAAATAATAAGGTCTGTGCTCTGTGTGCTCTCCATTGAACATCAAGTAGAGTTTATCATATTGCTCAATATATTATGAGGACAGGATGAGTTTCTTTGCCAAATGTCTGTGATGACAGTTGGTCCAAAATGATCTAATGACAGTACACTTGAATGACGAAATCGTTCAATATTAGCAACAGACACACATAACAAGCCATTGATGATGAAGAATAACCCAAAAGTATTCAAAATATGACAATCAAACTCTAATACACACAAAATAATAAAGCTCGATGATATTTCAAATTGATTCCAGCTTGCAAATGGCACTTGCAACAATATCAGATGAATTAGGTTTTTGCAAGGATGCCTACAATGAAAGAAATCAAATACATATAGTATTGATAGTTTTGTTGATAGTTTCACTATCAGTGAACTATCCTGCCAAACCCCAATTTCCCACCTGCTAAGAAATATAGTTTCGTTGGGTAAAACTGGCAGCTGACTATAAGCGAAACTATAGTTGTGCTCATAGTTTCACTGGGCAGCAAAACACAACTAGTTAACAAACTTACAAAAGTAATCTAACATTTAACCTATTACAATAAAAAATAAACAAAATCTAATCTAAGGTGAGTCCAACCTTTTCTTGATCTCAATACCCCCTTGGTGGATCTCACCATCTTGATCAATCTTCATTTGTTGCTTCAACTCCAATATCCTCTTCAGCCTTCGATTTGCTTTTAGATTCGGCTCCTACTGCAACCTCTTCTCCACCATATGCACTGCTTTTTCAAACTATCTGGTCAGATCCTGCATGTCCATTCTCACCTCATCTTCCTCCCTAACTTTTTAGGTCAACTCTCTCACTTCAGCCCTAACATCTCGTACTTTGTTCGCAACTAACATAAATAGGCTTGCTTCTTATGCGTTAAGCTTTTGCCCCTGCTTTGATGTGATTCTCACACAACACCAGCAAATCCTCATCAGAAAAAGAAAATATCTCCATTGGATCAAAAAGTCTGTATTCAATCCCATTCTTCAACCTAATCACCACCTCCCTAGTATTATCATCAGCAAATCCAAAGTTGGTTTTGACAAGAGCAAGTTGAGGTGTCACAAATGCCAACGGCTTGGACACTTTGCAAGAGAGTGTAGATCAACTGGATCAAACTCTACTGCACCCTTTGTGACTTTTCCTGGCAATAGTCAACAAAACAGAGGGCAATATCCTGTCACATCTAGTCATCATCCTCAACAACAATCTCTGGCATATTTTGTTCCTCAGGGTCAAATGCCATATCAGTACCCTTGTTATTACATGCCACAGTCAAATCAAGTTCAAGTTCCTATGACACCACAACCTCATGCATTACCAGAACCTCAGCCTTCCCTATCTCATCAACAACCTTCATCTCAACAACACAGCTTCTTCACCCCAGGAGTTGTTGACTGGAGCAGTTTACCAGATGACTTGTCTGGTCATGATCAACTGTTCTCAGGTGCTGGTCAACATGGTGGTGACAGTCCCTTTGGGAATCTAGCTCTTATGGCTTTGGAGTCTGCTGATACTTCATCTTCCAATGCCTCTACACCTCAGGTATCACAGGTATCCTCTGAGGCAAAAGCCAAATTATGTTCTGAACAATGCATAGCAGCATTTGCTTCCATTAGAGAAGCAAATGTAGCTTTAATTAATAAGAACATTGAGCTAGAACAAATAATTTCCAAAAACAAAGCTGAGTTTGAGTTTGTGCTCAAAGATAAATATGATGAGGTTTATAAACTGAATTGCAAAATAATTGATGATAAGGCTAGAGAAGATGTACTTCTAGAGAAGTACAAAGATCTCAAAGAAACCCTTGCAGTTACCCAGGTCGAGTGTGATAGATGGGTACAATCATGCAAAGGTTTTGAAATGCTTCTTAGTAAGCAATCTGCTTCAAATGTGAAGTTTGGCATTGGCTATAATCACACTGCTCCACCTACAGATTTTACCCCAAGAGCAGAGGTAGAATCTGATGGTGAGAGTGATAACCAATCCATCAAATCATGTGATCTACCTTCTGATACAGCACAATCAGAAGTAGCAGTCAGCATCAAGTCCTCCTTGAACCTATCAGCTGATGTTGATGGTCCAAATGCTGACATTCACATGATCAATAAGTTGATCAACTCAGGAGTCAATCCTGAAGGTCCTGAAAGGACTGGAGAGCAGGATTCAACTCCTGAAGTTCAAACTTCAACTGATGTCAGCACTGAAGAGAAGAAAACTGGCAGTAGAAAGAGTTTGAAGACTACTAAAGAGGCTGTAAAGAAAGCAACCAATGCTTCCAAAGCATTGAAGAACAAGTCTTCTGTTGCTTCACCATCTTTAGTTGATGATCAACCTAAGATGAAGAAGAAACCATGTGAAGTATGTGGTTTGTTCAATCATCTTACAGATGATTGTTGGTACAAAAGAGGTTCCAAACTCAAACAAAAAGAAGAAATTAATGAGAAAATGGTAAAAATGAAAACTGAGTTTGAGACCACATTTGTATCAGCAACATCAAATCCTGTAACTCTTAAGTCTTTAAAGCAGTCAAAAAAGGAAGGAGTTAAACAGGTGACAGCTGAGGGTGCTCAAAAGAAGAAGGTGCAACATAGGACCTTATCTAACTCCACTAGCAATGTGTCTGATGAGCTGAAAGCTTTATCACAAAATCAGACACAGCTGGTGATGATGGTACAACATCTGTTGGGTAGAGTTAACCAACTAGATTCTCCTATGTTGAAACCACAGAAAAGGAGGTCTAAGCCAAAGGACTCCTCTTCTACACCATCTTCTTCTTCTCAGGCTGTTGTTACAAATAAACATGCTAGTTTACCATCTATTGATGAGACCAGGCCCAAAACCAAAAGGTTTGGGTCTCTAAAACTAACTGATTGTTTATTATTGCAGGGTTCTTCAACATGCCAAAGTAGCATCTGGTATGTAGACAGTGGGGGATCTATGCACATGACTGGGAACATCTCTCTTCTTCATGACTACTCTCAAGGAAAGAAGGGATTTGTCTCTTTTGGCAATGATGCTAGGGGTTACATCATTGGTAAGGGCTTTGTCTCCAATGGAGAAATCAAATTTGATGATGTTAATCATGTGGAAAATCTCAAGTACAACCTCTTGAGTGTCAGTCAAATGTGTGATAAAGGCCATGTTGCCCTTTTCACAAGTCAAAACTGTAGGATTCTGTCATCCAAAGTTTTGCACTTGATTGACAAGGTGTTGGATGATCACACTCTCCTGAAAGCCAACAGGACAGGAAGAGTGTATGCCTTAGATCTCTCTAAGAAGATAGATCTCAAAGGTAATCCTTGCCTATTTTCCAAAGCCTCTTCTCAAGAATCTAAACTGTGGCACAGGAGGCTTGGTCATGTTAATCTTAAACATGAATCAGCTTAGCCACAAGAGTTTAGTCAGAGGCTTACCAATAAAGGCGTTCCACTGTGATGAAACATGCACTGCTTGTTTAAAAGAAAACAGCACAAGGTCTCATTTCCTCCTATTGAAGTGTCCAAGTCCACTGCCTGCTTGCAATTACTGCATATGGATCTATTGGTCCTGTGAGAGTAATGAGCATGGCAAAGAAGAAATACTGTCTGGTAATTGTGGACGATTACTCCAGATTTGTATGGACTTTCTTTCTACATTCAAAGGATGAGGCTGCTCAGAAGATTATCCACTTTGTGCTGTACATTAAGAAGCAGTATTCCCTTCCAGTCAAGTGTTAGGAGTGATAATGGAACTGAGTTCAGAAATCATACACTTGATGACTTCTATCTTTCAAAGGGAATCAAAAGGCAGTTCAGCATTCCAAGGACTCCAGAACAAAATGGAGTAGTGGAGAGAAAGAACAGGACCCTCATTGAAGCTGCAAGGTCCATGCTGGCTGACTCAGGTTTGCCATTGACCTTTTGGGCCGAAGCTGTCAACACAGCTTGTTATGTGCAAAATAGAGTTTTAGTAAATCAGAGGTTGATGAAGACTCCATATGAAGTTCTCCATCATTTGGCTCCTCTGATTTCATTTTCAAAGCATTTGGGTGTCCCTGTTTTATTCTCAACACAAAGGATCAACTCCACAAATTTGATCCTAAGGTGGATGCAGGATACTTTGTTGGTTATTCATCTACTTGCAAGGCATACAGAGTCTTCAACTGCAGAACAAAGATGGTTGAAGAAACTCTACATGTTAAGTTTAATGAATCTCCAAAGGACAAGATTCCACAAAGTCCTGTGGAGTTATTTGATCTGGACATACTGCAATATGTTCCTATCAAACTCCGCTGTTGCTCCTGTCAACAGTTCACCACCTGGTGGTACTGCTGATGATGATGATGATTGCAGTACTCACCTCTTCAGGTTTAGTGATCAGCTGCCTGACTCAACTAGACCTGATGTTCCTGTAGCGCCAGTAGCACCATCCACAACAAATGCTAATGAGATTTCTTCGAATTCAACTTCCTTTGAATTACCATCCACTGATTGGTTTCAAGGAAATGATTCACCATCACCATCTGTTGCTGCTGAACCGGCTACAAACACTTGCACAGATCTCATTGTGTATCAAGATCTGAAGAATCACCCTATGTCTCAAATCATTGGTGATATCACTGCTGGAGTATCAACAAGAAGTCAATTGTCAAATTTCTGCTTCTATGCTCTCTTCATCAGTCAGCAAGAGCCAAAGAATTATCACATTGCTTTAAAGGACAATGGATGGGTTGATGCCATGCAGCTTGAGCTTCTTCAGTTCAAGAAACAGCAAGTGTGGGAACTGGTTCCTCTACCTCCAGGTAAGTGTGCAATAGGCACTAAATGGGTGTTTAGGAACAAAACTGATGAAAATGGGCTTATTGTTAAGAACAAGGCCAGACTGGTTGTTCAGGGGTTTGCACAAGAAGAAGGTATTGATTATGATGAAACCTTTGCCCCTGTAGCCAGACTGGAAGCAATTCGATAGTTTTAGCCTATGCTGCTTATCAAAAACTTAAAGTCTTTCAAATGGATGTCAAAAGTGCATTTTTGTATGGAAAAATTAAAGAAGAGGTTTATGTATGTCAACCTCCAGGCTTTGAGGACAATAAACATCCTAATTGGGTGTATAAGCTTGATAAAGCTCTTTATGGGTTAAAACAAGCTCCCAGAGCCTGGTATGAGACATTATCAAACTTTCTTCTGGAAAACAATTTCACTAGAGGCTCCATAGACAAGACTTTATTTATTAAGAAAGCTGGGCAGCATAATCTACTTGTTCAAATTTATGTAGATGATATCATTTTTGCATCCTCTGATCCAAAGTTGTGTGATGCCTTTACAAAGTTGATGCAACAGAAGTTTGAAATGAGTGCCATGGGAGAATTACAGTTCTTTCTGGGATTGCAAATCAAACAAAAGGCTGATGGAATTTTTATTCATCAATCCAAATATACAAAAGATCTTTTGCAAAAGTTTGATTTACAAAACTGTAAGCCCTGTTCTACTCCCATGAGCAGCACCACACAACTGGACTCAGATCAGAAAGGTAAAGTGGTTGATGAAACACTTTACAGATGTATGATTGGGGCCTTGATGTATTTAACAGCTTCTAGACCAGATATTATGTTTGCTACATGTGTTTGTGCTAGATTTCAGGCTGCACCTAAAGAGTCTCATCTGATTGCAGTCAAGAGGATCTTTAGATATCTGCAAGGCACTCCATCTCTAGGTTTATGGTATTCTACCGGACATTCTGGTAAATTAGTTGCTTTTTCTGACAGTGACTATGCAGGGTGTAAGTTGACCAGGAAATCAACTTCTGGTGGATGTCAATTCCTAGGCAACTGCTTGATCTCTTGGCAGAGCAAGAAACAGACCTCAGTTGCTACATCCACTGCTGAAGCAGAGTACATTGCTGCTGCAAGCTGTACATCTCAGGTACTCTGGCTTCAAAACCAACTTTTGGATTATGGCATTACAGAGACTAAGACTCCATTGTTAATGGATAGTGCTTCAGCTCTTTGCATTGTCAAAAATCCAGTCCAGCACTCTAGGACCAAACCATAGAGATCAGACATCATTTTATAAGGGATTGTTTTGAAAAAGGTCTGATTGATCCTAAGTTTGTGCCTAGTGCTGATGAGCTTGCAGACATTTTTACTAAGCCTTTGGATAGTTCAACTCTCCAAAACCTGGTGTTAAGGCTTGGTATGCTGCAGCTAGAATAGGTGACAACTACTGATGATCTCAGTAATTCATACTGATGATCATGAGTACCTATGTCACATATAAGTACTGATGAGCTCTTTTAACCTCCGTAGTTTTTATAACTACTGAAGGCTAAATGTCTCACAAGTACTGAAGTACTTCATCTGTTCTAAACTACTGATGTAGTTACAACTACTGATGCAGTCATAACTACTGCAATCAGTAAAAACAGATAAGTACTGATGTCCTATATGAAACAACTGAAATCAGCCAAAAAGACTGATGAATGTGTTGAGGACAGTTTGAAACAGCTGAAAAGCTAAGAATTGACGAAAATAGCTGAAGAGAACTTTCTCTTCAGTCGTTTGTACAACTGCTGTTTCATTCTAAACAACCGAAGCAAAACCACGTCTTCAGTAGTTTCATAACTACTGATGACAAATACCAAGTCTTCAGTTGTTTACAACAGCTGATGACAAAACCACTGTCTTCAGTAGTTTCATAACTACTGATGACAAATACCAAGTCTTCAGTTGTTTACAACAGCTGATGACAAAACCACTGTCTTCAGTAGTTTCATAACTACTGATGACAAACACCAAGTCATCAGTTGTTTCAATCATCTGAAGTCAAAACCACGGTCTTCAGTAGTTTTCTAAACTACTGATGCCTAATACCACGACTTTAGCTGTTTCAACGTCTGAAAGGATAATACCATGTCAACGGTCGTTTAAAACTACTGATGACTAACACCACATCCTTCAGTCGTCTCCTTACCCGTACCCTATAAATACCCCTAACCTGAGCTCTCCATGCTTCATCTTCTTCAAACCTAACGTTCCTCTCCAAAACTTCCCTCTTCTCCATGGCGTCTATGCAAATTAAACCGCGACACAACTGTGTTGCCTACCTCACAAAATCGCCAATCTGGACTAAGTTCGATAATGCTATCGATCTTATGGTTCAGTCCCAGTACAACAAGGCATTCCTTCTGAACCCCGTCTTACATGCCGAATCCTTGAACCAATTTTGGATGAACGTTACTGTTACAACTGAGGAGAGCAACACACGATCCCTCCGGTCAGTCGTCAACAACAAAGAAGTAGTGATTACTCCTGCAACAATCCGTAAAATTCTTCAACTGAGTGATGCTACCTCTCCTGCTGGATATCCGAAGGGCACCATAGATCTATCATTTGCTCAGCATGGATATCAAGGTGATCTCAGTGCCACCACCATCATGAAGAAACACTTTAATGACGCTGAGCGCCTGATTTTTCACATGGTCAATGTATGTTTGGCCCCTAAGACCTCGTCTTGGGATCAAATGTCCACCAAATGGCAGCAGGTAATGTATTCTATCCTTGAGCAACAACCACTAAACTTTTCAGAATTAATATTTTCAGAGCTCAAAGATATGGCTCAAAAACTAACTGCCAACCGTTGGATACTCTATCCACGGTTCATAATGGCCATTATTACAGCCCAGCTTAATGCTGATGGACTTGTTGGCTTGGGAGTCCCTGCTACGGCTGTTCTGCCAGAAGTATACTCCCGGCACAACTCTGACCGGACACTCAAACTGGCTGCCAAGCTGCGAAAACCCACGCAGCCGGAACCCACAGCCACCACCTCCAAATCCAATGTCCCCACCAAACCCACCAAAAAGAAACCCAAAATGGCTACTCAGGGAATTGAGTCCCCTGAGGATGCTCCTGCACCACAAACACAGGATATATCCACTAGTCCAAACCCCCTAGTGGATACAATGACTCTTCCAGCCACAGCCGCTCAGGCTTCCTCTCAACAGGAGCCTGCAGCAACCCAAGGGGCACCTACTTATCTGGGATCTTACTCACTTGAGGAGATTGCCATTGAAGAGCACCATCCACCCCAGGTGCACACTGCTTCTACCCCCTTACCCCAAACAACCGCCCCTCACAGCCCGACTTTAATAGTTGCACAAGTGCTGACTCAATTGCACTCCTCACCCCCTCCCCAGAAACCACTTTCTACTGGGAATACCTCTACAATTGAGGGGGAGGAACACAGTGCACCTGAGAACCCACAGCACAGGGGTTTCCCAATTCTATCTCCTGGTGTAGACAAGGAGCTTAGAATATCTAGTGAGGCTGCCACCTCCTCTGTCTCAGCACATGACCAGAGTGAGGCTGGTAACATTGCTAAGACCTCCCTAGAGGCAACAGCTGATGATGGACATTGTCCTGAGGCTGGAAGTCCCCAGTACCAAGCACAAGGGGCACATGCACCAACTGGTCTACACCCAGTGCATGTAAATCCTGCTCTAAGCAGGAGGTCGGTGATTCAGTGATTCAGTATAACTGATGATGACCTGAGCTTCTTCTATGACGTAGTTGCTCAAAACACCATTCTAGAGGATGAGGTTAGCAGACTCAAAGAGCTGCTGGCCAAGATGTCTCAGGATGCAAGTCCATCTGCCACCCTCATACACCCACAGATGGCACCTTCCTTGAAGGTTTCCCAAACACAGAGCCACCCCAACATCAACCACCTGCCTCGCTTCAGGCCCTACTTCTCAGGAACAGAACCCTCCTGAGCAAATAGGTGCTGTACTCCAAAATTCCTTCCTCTCATCACTCCAATAATCACTGATATAGTGATCAAAGCCCTTGATGAGAGGCTTTCCTCAACATTACAGCCCTTGGTTGATGCTGCTGTCCAAAAGACTCTTTCTGCGGTACCAACCCCTTCCTCCAATGCAACCAAAAAGGGGGAGAGTACTGCAGTGAAAGAAAGGAAGAGGAAAAGATCTGAGGAAAAGGAAGAGGAGGAGAAAAGAGAAGAAAGCAACCAATGCTCACCTATAAGAGAAAGAAAGGTGCTGATGAGCACATTGCTGAAGATAAAGCCTTGGAGCTACTGATAAAAGAGGCTGATGCCGAACACAGTAGATCAATGGACAACATCATTGATCAGCTGTTTAGGCAAGGCCATGACACCAATAAACTTGACTCTGAGATTCGACGACTAGAGATTGAAGAAATCCAGAACAGATGGGCAAGTTATGAAGTGTTAGAAAGAGAAAGGCTTGAAATCATGATCAGATTTATTGCAAAATATCTTGGAAGGTCAATGATCGAAATCAAAGCTTGGTCCAGGGACAGTATCTTGGCAATCACCACCAAGATCTGTTCATCTGAAGTATATACTAAGGGGCTTGTCATTGAAGCTTTGAATGAAGCGGGTGCGGGAGCAGGACTGAGCTAGCCAAGCAATCAAAAGCCACACTCACCTCAAGGATGCTAGAACAGCCTGTCAACATTCCCACACCAAAACCACCCAAAAAGCAACCACCAAACCAACTCCCTTACCCTCAAAACCCATAGCCGATGATATACCCTTGAAGAAGAAGAGAAGGATATTGAGGCTAGAAGATGATGACGAAGATGAAGAAGACAGGTTGCCGCTCTCAGCTGTGATTCAGTTGCCTAAGGCCACAAGTCACTCCTCAGCAATTACTCCTGAAGTCCAGAGACAAATGGTTAAAGTGAAGCTAGAAGAAGAAGAGCTTCATAAACAGCATGATGAGGAATTGCTGAAGAGAGTTGACAAAGCTTATGCAGCCACATCTTCCATCATCAATATGAAGGAGCAAGCCCTCAGACTTTACACTCTCAGGCATACCTTTCAATATCAAAAGGAAAGAGTGAGGATTTGGCCTGATCCCAGGGTCTCTCACAGAATTCATAAGAACAATATACCTCGGAGATACATTGGCCAGGTGAAAAAGATCGTAGATGAAGTGATCTCTCTGGTCTTTGTAGTTTCACCCTGGGAAATCCTAGAAGACTTCAAGAAGGCCTACAAAGCTAATCTAACCCCTCAGAAGATGCTGGAAAACAAAATAGTGAAAAAGGGGTTAGTTTACAAGAGGCTTGAGGAAGTTAGGAAAAATGAGCTCCAGTTGTTCCTAGAGGGTAATCACCCGGATGAGTTTGCTTACAGAATAATAACAACTGTGGAGCTAAAGAATGGGAAACAGGCCAAATACCTGTCTGAGTATTATGGGCCGGAATCATTGTTTGAAGGAGGTGCTGAAGAGCTAACCATGGAGGAACAAATCACCTTCCTTGAGGCCTACACAAGAGAGTCGTACAGACTCATTATGGAAAGAATCTCATGAATGGGATAACAACTCTGTGTCTGTTCCCCAAAACAGAGTTCCCATTCATACTCTGCCAAACAAATATTTGAGATTTCTTCCCAGGCCGGAGCGTACATGGGTCATCTTCTCTACTGATCAGAAGGAAAAAGACCAACATTTTTGCCATCAATAAGTGGGAGTATAAATAAGTTAGAGGTTTTGGCTGCATTGGTTCAGGGGGAGTTTGTTGGACCAAAAGAACCAATGAGCCAAGATCAGAAAACCTCTAAGTCCCACACGGTATCACAACAACTGCTGAAAGCCTCATCAGTAGTTTGACAAGTGCTGAAGACTTCAACAGCTGAAGATCAAGTGCTGAAGACCTTAACGGCTGAAGAACCAAAGTGCTGAAGTACAACAGCTGAAGAACACAAGTGCTGAAGCTGAAAGACCAAAGTACTGAAGTACAACAGCTGAAGAGTTCACAAGTGCTGAAGATCAACAACTGATGTACAAAGTCTGAAGACAAAGACTGAAGACATCAGCTGATGATATCTACTGAAGTCATCAGCTGATGAAATACCTGAAGGTCAAAGTCTGAAGATCAAGTACTGAAGCCTCAGTAGTTTGTCACAACTGCTGAAGAGTACTTCTTCAGTAGTTGTGATATCAGTAGTTTTATATTTCTAGTTTTAGTTTTTGTTTCAGTAGTTTTGTAAAACGACTGAAGAGCTTGTTCTTCAGTCGTTGTAGTTTCAGTAGTTTTATATTTTTGTACTCAACTTGCTGATATGTTCTCAGTAGTTGTGAACATTTCAGTAGTTTGTTAAGAATTAGTTATTTCTGTATTGGATCTGCCAGTTGTCACTTTCCGTGACAACAGCAGTGATTGTTGCACTCTATATAAGGAGTGACAACCTATTGTAATCGGTGAATGAAATGAGTAATTGAATGGAATGAATGATTGATTCGATTAGAAATATTCTACATCTATAAACATTCCTAGTAATCAGAAATACATATTCTCTCCCTAACTGTATGCGATCTTAATGCTCACAAATATCGTTGGCTTGCTACAATTTGTCTAATTCGTGTTTGTATTCCGCTGCTTTATATTCTGATACATCAAACTTGTGATCACTGATCCTGTCATATCTTATACTTAAGTATAGACCTGGAGCTCTAATCAGTATGTTTTGATGGTCTTCTCTGTTGTATGTAAGTATGACCTGAAGCTCTCATCAGATAAGATCAAATGATCATCTCCTTTGATATATGTAAGTATAGACCTGGAGCTCTCATCATTTGAAAATAATAAGGTCTGTGCTCTGTGTGCTCTCCATTGAACCATCAAGTAGAGTTTATCATATTGCTCAATATATTATGAGGACAGGATGAGTTTCTTTGCCAAATGTCTGTGATGACAGTTGGTCCAAAATGTCTAATGACAGTACACTTGAATGACGAAATCGTTCAATATTAGCAACAGACACACATAACAAGCCATTGATGATGAAGAATAACCCAAAAGTATTCAAAATATGACAATCAAACTCTAATACACACAAAATAATAAAGCTCGATGATATTTCAAATTGATTCCAGCTTGCAAATGGCACTTGCAACAATAATCAGATGAATTAGGTTTTTGCAAGGATGCCTACAATGAAAGAAATCAAATACATATAGTATTGATAGTTTTGTTGATAGTTTCACTATCAGTGAACTATCCTGCCAAACCCCAATTTCACCTGGCTAAGAAATATAGTTTCGTTGGGTAAAACTGGCAGCTGACTATAAGCGAAACTATAGTTGTGCTCATAGTTTCACTGGGCAGCAAAACACAACTAGTTAACAAACTTACAAAAGTAATCTAACATTTAACCTATTACAATAAAAAATAAACAAAATCTAATCTAAGGTGAGTCCAACCTTTTCTTGATCTTCAATACCCCCTTGGTTGGATCTCACCATCTTGATCAATCTTCATTTGTTGCTTCAACTCCAATATCCTCTTCAGCCTTCGATTTGCTTTTAGATTCGGCTCCTACTGCAACCTCTTCTCCACCATATGCACTTGCTTTTTCAAACTATCTGGTCAGATCCTGCATGTCCATTCTCACCTCATCTTCCTCCCTAACTTTTTAGGTCAACTCTCTCACTTCAGCCCTAACATCTCGTACTTTGTTCGCAACTAACATAAATAGGCTTGCTTCTTTATGCGTTTAAGCTTTTTCCCCTGCTTTGATGTGATTCTCACCACAACACCAGCAAATCCTCATCAGAAAAAGAAAATATCTCCATTGGATCAAAAAGTCTGTATTCAATCCCATTCTTCAACCTAATCACCACCTCCCTAGTATTATTATCATAGAATCATTTCTCGAAACTCTAAAGCTATTGGGGGAGGGTATCAGGCAACCTCACCCTACTCATAGTCTTAGGGGGGTTTCACCCTCAGCACAATCTGACCTTTCCCAGTCTCCCAATACTTATCTTTCTTTGATCTCCTCCTCTCGACCTTCATATATCCAAATGCCTCAAAGTTATCATTTAGCCCCTATTTGATTTCTTCCTCCAACATCTTGGCCCACTCACTCAGATTGGAATCTAACATTCGAATCACTGTTAACCTCCATAGATCCCATTTAGGCAAGGTCTTAAATGCCTTCCTTTTATGCAAGTATGTAATACCTCCCCCTCACCTCTTAATCATGAATATTTTTAGACCAGAGTTGTTTTTCCAGCTGATTATCTTCTTGTCAGTCTCCTTCTTTCTTGGCCCCTGAATGTTTTGGAGTAAGGGGTTATCTCCTTAGGTTCACTCTCCTTAACAAACCATTCCCCCTAAGCAAGCTCAAACATCACCTTCATCTGAGCCCTTCTTAGCCACATAAGTCAATAGTCGCTTATTAATCACATAATACTTAGGTTCTAAGTCATAATCAACCAGTTGTTCATCCTCCCTCTCCTCATCAATCAAACCCTTCTTAGTTGACTCTCTCATAACCTCCTCTCCTCCAAAATCTGTATCTATATTGATTCCCAAATCTACAAACCAACTTCGATCACCTCATCCTCATTCTCTTCTTTCTCTTTCCTTCCAGCATCATTCTCTATTTCCTCCTCAATCCTCATACCGGATCCTCCAGCTATCTTAACACCTACACCACTTGTGCCCTCCCTTGCCCTAGAATATGTAACACATTCAGGAATGGATACTTAGAAATATCAGTTGGTTCATCTAACTCAGATTGAGTTAGCTGCTTGGGCAGATCGGCTGTAGCCTTCAGCTCATTAACCTCTATCAAAAGTCTCTTATTCTGATTCTCCTGATCCACCAGCATCTTTGTCATCCCATCCAGCAACTCATCCTTCCTTTTCTCCCTCAACTCTTGGTTAAGTCAGTTTAGTCTTGATCATACTCAACTCATTCACTAGAGAAGAGTTGAGGTTTCTGATAATATCCTTATCCAATCCTCCCTTCTCATCCATCCGCTAGGGCTTAGTAAATGTTTGGTGCTTATGCTTAGTTGAAGATTAAGTATAGGTTGGACTCACCTTAGATTAGATTATGTTTATATTACTTTATAATAGGTTTAATGTTAGTTTACTTTTGAATGTTTTTCATTTTGTTTAGTTTTGCGGTCTAGCGAAACTATGTGCGAAATTATAGATTCGCTCATAGTTAGCTATTTAGTTCACCCGCCGAAACTATTGTTTTTGTCGGGCGAAACTATAGCTTCGGCAACACAGATTCACCGATAGCGAAACTGTTTGTGAAAATAGGACTGCTATATATAGATTTGATTTTGTTCATTGTTGGGCATCCTTGCAAAAACCCTAATCGATTATCATCGTTACAAGAGCTCTTTGTAAGCAGTTTATTTCATTGAAATACACTTGTGCTTTGTTATTATTGATGGTATTAATCATTATTGTTCTTATTTGTTGACATTGAGATTATTCTTATTGTTATTCATCTTTGTTATCTTTTTTATTGTATCTGATATTGAACGAATCAACATCTTATTTGTACTGCAAATCGATCAATTGACCAACAAGAGTCACTTGAATTGGAGTTGATTGGGCTGCCTTTTCATGCACTTCCTCATATTGATCTGACTCACCCTGAGGTATGGAGGTGGATGGTTTAGGCTTATTCTTCGTCTTTGACTTTGGTCTAAAAGCCATCCTCTTCCTCCTCTTTGATGACTTTAACTGAGAAGACTGGTCTGTAACACCTGTTGATTAGTCTTGTCTTCTTAGTTAGGTGTTCCTCCCTCACAGGTTTAGAAGGAGAGGGAGTTTGACCCGGCTGTGAATCAGAAGATGAAGCTTGTTGAGCTCACAGGAGGTTCAGGTTGTGTTGTCTCCGGTTGTTCAACCTTAACCTCCACTTCAGGAAGAACTTCACTTGGAGGGGAGTGTAAGTCAAGTATCTCTTCCTTTTGATCTTCTACTTGATTACCCTGATATGCTTATCCATTGTGGATAGAGACATAGAGCCAAGTCTCCTTTCGGAGAATCCATCCAGCTTCAAGAAGCTCAACATCCTTTGTCTGTCAGTAGACTTCTTCATGCTCTTCTAGATGATGGTCTTGAGATTGTAGCATCTTCCTTCATCTTTCTTTTTGTTGTTTTTTGTTCTTTAAGTACTTCAAGCTCAAGCTCTATGAGATACTCAAAATATGTACTCAAAGGACAAGGGAAGAAGTGCAGATGCCTGGTAGAGGCATGTGGCACTCAGGTAGTTGATCATGTTTTGCCTATATGTTTCTTTGTCTACCTATGGTTTTTGTGGAGCCATAGTATCTGATGCATGACTTTCTTGAACTGGGGATAGAGTGGCAACATGTTAGTACAATCTCTTTTATCCCGTCTCCTCTTTGATTTGGAGAAGTATCCTTGCATCCTCTGCTTCCTTCCTCTCTCTTGATAATTCCATGACAGCCAGTTCATTAAGTTCCTCTAAGGGGAGAGATAATCTCATCAATGTCATAGTTCTTGGTTTGCAAGTAAGTAATTCTGACTGCCCTTTACTTATCATCTTGAGTGTTTGGTCTGGGGGCAACCTTGATTGCAGCTTCCATGAATCCTTCAGACCCAGAGGAACTTTCTCCCCATAGCTTCCTCTTCCTCTCTCTCTCCTCCTCCTCAATCTCCACAGAAGTCATTTTCCTCTTCAGTAATTTTGTCCTGAATCTTTTGTGCCAGCCTGTCAGCTTATCTAGATTGGCTTGGATTGACAAGTGGCATGTTGACAAGGTCAAGACCTTCATAGTAGTTCAAAGTCTGAAAAATTAAGACTTCTTGCTGCCCTTGAACTCTTTGAAGAATAAGGGCTATTCTGTTTGCATCATACATCCACCCTATAATGTAGTTAGAAGTTCCTTGAGGTGGAGATGATATTGCCCTTAGTATACCATCCTTAAAAAGACTCTGAATAAAGGAGTCTATAGAGTCCACATCAATGTGAACTTGAGGAAGTTGCTGAGTATGGACAACTGCAGTGAAGATGGTAAGTCCTCAATGTCCATGCTCTGTGAAGAACTCTCAGGTTCTGTGTCTGTGATGACTTTCTCCCCCTTTTTGGTAGCATCACCCACTTGCATAGGTGAGCTAGAGTTTATATCAATCAGATTCACAGGTTCTGGTGTTCTTGGTTGAGCTCTTCTTAAAGGTCTCCCAGCTAGTTTTTACCTGAGATAAGATATCTCAAGTTGCTGATCATTGACCCTGTTGTGCAAGGTAGTCACCTGAGATTCAAGATAATAACCTTAGAGACTCGGTAGGTGCATGTTTTTGATAGTTTTTGCACCTTTAGCCTGAGATTCCCCTCATCTTCATCAAAAGAATCATGGGGGGATAAGAGAACTGGACCAAAGTCTTCTCTCTCACCACCAACATGGAGTTCTTGGTTGCTATTTTCCTCTGTTCATCGACAACCTCAATTGAAGTGTCTAAATAATGTAATCACTTGCTGAAGATCCTTTTTTCATATCGATTTCCTGAACAGGTTCAGAAGTATCCACCTCAG
Organism: Flaveria trinervia; assembly: GCA_025506515.1. NCBI lineage: Eukaryota > Viridiplantae > Streptophyta > Magnoliopsida > Asterales > Asteraceae > Flaveria > Flaveria trinervia. The sequence continues at coordinate 21,383,197 of CM046453.1, read as the reverse complement.
TAATAGGTGACTGATATGGGCTAGACATAGATGACTCATGAGCACTCATCTCTCTTTGAGTAGAGGAGGAGTAGAGAGACTCATGGTACTCACTGAAACCTAAGTCTTCATCAGTGTAGAAGTCAAGGTTAGGAACTGGGTGGTTTAAGTCTAAAGGCTGGGGATGGTAACTGTCCCCTGAAGGTTGTCACCTGAGTGTTGAGACTCAGAGTGAAGGCTTAAGGAAGTTGGGTTTGTGAGCTCATCACGCTATGAGGAACCTCAGCACTGATCCTTGAAGAGATAGGAGTGGTTTGCTCCTCAGGAGAAGTGTGAGCTCTAATATCCAGTTCATCCTGTATGGGTGAGTGTATGGGGCCTTGTACAGACTTAATAGCTTGAGTAGGGCTTCGCTTGGATTTTCTTTTGTAGGTGTGGGTGATTTGAAGTCTTTTTGGTGGTTGGGAGATAGAAGGTGTGGGTTCAACACTAGCTGTGTTGCTAGGTTGTCACCTTGAGCAATGAGCTCTAACATTTTAAGGAAAAGGGCTATTTCTACCCCTAAGAAGCCTACAGTTGGCTTCTTCAAGATTTTAAAGATGTCGGGCTTCACCTGTCCCAATTTAAGAATATTACCTGTTTCCCTCAACTGTGAGCCTGGTTCATAGTTAAGAATATATTGAACATATCTAAGAAACATGTAATACTCCAAGGAGTCCAAGTTAGCAAGTAATTGGTATAAACAAACCAGAGTACCTGAACTTGACCCCCTGAACCATTCCATGCACTATGAAGGAGAGATCCTCAGGAATATGGTCCTACCCTCCATGCTTGTTAGACAAGCTGTGGATAACCACATGAAGCAGTATTTCCACTGGGATGAGACATTCCCTTTCCTGAAGGTCTTTATAGAGAAATCTCCTTCATATCCTATCTGCTCAAAGGAATGATTTCTAGCCTCCTTTGGGAAAGACAACTCATATTTTTCATCATCCAGCTGAAGGTGATTGTTGATGATGGTTGGAGTGATGAAGATTGTCTTTTCCTGCACTGTGGCAGACAGTGCCTTCTTCCCATCCATAATGACCTCTTGGCAGGTCTTCCAAAATTCAAGCAAGTGATCCTCATAGAGAGTAGGATCAATGGTGAGGCTGGTGAAGTAGTTTGACAGAGCCAGAAAACAGCAAATCTCTGAGAAACTATCATCTTTCTCAGAGTTCAACAGAGCAACCTGGTTGTGTTGCCTGTGAAGTTGCATGGAGAATTTAGGGTTGTTTCTAAGGTTTAGATTGGCCTTTTGAGAAGCTTAAGGGTGAAGGAAGGTGAAGAACAAAGGTGGTTTGGGAGAATTTAGGTTAGAGGAATAGTGCAGATGAAGAGATAGTGAAAGAGGGGAAACCGTTGAGTTTATATATGAAAAAGATTTAAGACAAGTTAATAAAAGAGAATAAATTTTGAAATCCGAATGTCAGTCCCACCTCTAAAAAAGTAGTTTCACTTTTGCCCAAAAAGTAGTTTTCTTGGAAGTCGAGAAATCTTCCGAAAGTTATTTTGCTTCAGAAGTTCTGGAAGAAAAGCTTCCGAAGTCAAATTGACTTTGGAAGATATTTCAAAGATTTTTTGAGAATTTTTCTTGGAAGAGATTTAGAACCTAGAGAGTTTATTCTAAGAAGAATAAAAACTTTTGAAAGAACATATTGATTTCGGAAGAAAATTTGTACTTATAAAAAATACAAGTACTTAAGTTGATTTTAAGCTTCAGAAGATATTTCAGAAATTTATTCTGAAGGTAAAACTACTTAAGTAGATATTTGTTGCTAAGTCATAAATTTTCTTCCGAAGGTAATTTTAAATCTTCCAAAGGATAAAGAGATCAAAATTTTCAGAAATCTAAAGAATGTCTTGTAAAAAGGATTTTACTTCAAAGAGAAACAAGGGCTTATGAAGGTGATAAAATAGACAACTTAGGACACACAGGTTTTAGAAATAATATGATTAAGATTTAAGAAAAGCTAATCAAAGTTAATCATCCCAATAGCTGATACAAGATATTTGAATCTTTGTTCATCAAAAGCTTTGGTGAATAGATCAGCATATTATTCTTTTCTGTTAACTTTGACTAGTTTGATTAATCCCTTTTCAAAGTTATCTCTGATCAAATGATACCTGATATTAATGTGCTTTCTCCTTAAGTGCTGCACAGGATTCTCTGGGATTGAGATAACACTATTGTTGTCTATGTGGATGGGAGTTTCTTTGAATATGAATCCATAGTCCAACATCTAATTTTGAATCCAAAGCACTTGAGCATAGCAGCTTGCAGCGGCAATGTATTCAGCCTCAACAGTTGATGCGGATACACAGGATGTTTCTTACATTGCCAAGAGACTATCCTTCCACCGAGAAATTGACATCCTCTTATGTAGACTTTGCAGTCATGTTGCAGCCACTATAGTCACTATTTGTATAAGCATACAAATTGAAGTCAGAGTTCTTTGGATACCAAAGGCCAAGTGATGGAGCACCTTTGAGATATCTTAGAATTCTTTTGACAGTGATTAGGTGTGACATCTTGGGGTTGGATTGATATCTTGCACAAATACATATAGCAAACATGATATCAGGCCTGCTAGCTGTGAGGTACATAAGAGACCCAATCATTGCCCTTAAGAGATGCTCATCAGCACACTCCCTCTCAAGATCTGGTCCAAGGGAGGGGTTTCTGGCTATGTGTGTTTTAGCAACCTTACAATCAGTCATGTTTAATCTTTTAAGTATGTCTTGAACATACTTTGACTGACTTATGAAAATGTCATTTTCAACTTGCTTCACTTGAATTCCTAGAAAGAAATTGAGTTCCCCATGGCACTCATTTCAAACCTATCTTTCAACAACTTTTCAAAGTATTTGCAGAGGTTTGAATTAGTTAACCCAAAGATAATGTCATCCACATATACATTTGATAAAGAGAGTTCCATCAATAGTACCCCTCTTGTAGCCATGCTGACAAAGATACTTTGATAGAGTCTCATACCACTTTCTAGCTTGGTGCAGCCCATAAAAAGCCTTATCAAGCTTGCAGACATAATCTAGATGATCAGGATCTGCAAACCCAGGTGGTTTTCTGGCATACACCTCTTCATCAATCAGCCCATACAGAAAAGCACACTTGACATCAAGTTGATAGACCTTAAAGTTCTTGGATGCAGCAAATGCCAAGAATATTCTAACAGCTTCCAGTCTTGCTACAGGAGCAAAGACATCAGTGTAGTCAGTTCTTTCTTTTTGTGTGTACCCCTGAACAACTAGTCTAGCTTTGTTCTTGATGACAAGTCCTTTATCATCCTTCTTATTCCTAAACACCTATTTGGTCCTTAAAGTAGTCTTCCCTTGAGGAAGAGGACATAGGTTCTAAACCTTTTGCCTTTTGAATTGAAGCAGCTCCTCTTGCATGGCCTCAATCCAACTTCCATCCTTTAAAGCCTTATCAATTTTCTTTGGCTTTATCTGGGACAAGAAACAAGAGTGAAGACAAACATTTGCATCATGGGTTTGTCAACTTGCTCTTACCCCTGAGTCAACATTTCCAATGATGTTTGTGGAAGGATAAGAGTTATGGATCATTAGCTGAGGGATCACAGCAAGTTGCTTAGACAGATCTAAGTTAGAGAAATTCAAATCTGGCAATGAGGATTCACCCTCCAAATCAGCACACTTATCAAGATTAACTTGATCCAATGAGTGTGTGACATCATTGATGTTGTCATTAATAGAGTGGTTATCAGCATCAAGAAATTCCTGATCACTGTCACCACCACCATGCTCTCCAACATTTGAATCTCCTTCTTCTGAGTTGTGTGCCTCTAAGCTGGAATTTGAAGGCACCCTAGAAGTATGAGTAGGATTTATCATTGATGTGCTGGTAAAAGCTTCATTTGTAGGATTGGTTACCACTTGAGCTGAAGATGTGTAGCTTGAATGTCTTCTCAACTCAAATCTTGGATCATGATCACCTGTAGGTAATATATCTATGGACCCTTAAACATTCTCACAAGATTTGTTAAAATAGTTGTTAACTAAATCAAGATCAAATAACCAATCCAGACCAGAAACTTTCACATTGAAAGTCACATTGGCTGACTCCTCAACTATTCTTATTTTTGGATTGTATACACTATAAGCCTTAGCTTGGTAAGAGTATCCAATAAAGTGTCCATTATCTGATTTCTCAGCAAACTTGGCAATTTGATCTTTGGTATAAAGATGGTGTAAGGACATCCAAATGACCTGAGAAAACCAATGAAAGGTTTCCTCTTGTGCCAAATTTTATAAGGAGTCTTACCATGAGTCTTAACCAATAAAACTCTTTGCACATAGCAGGCAGTGTTGATTGCCTCTGCCTAGAAGGTGATGGCCTGTTTAGAGTCAGATAACATAGTTCTTGCAGCTTCAATAAGTGTTATTTTTCCTCTCAGCAACACCATTTTGCTAAGGAGTCCTGGGAGCACTATATTGTCTTGTAATACCCTTTTCATCACTAAATGTATCAAGGATTTGGTTCTTGAATTTAGTTCCTTGATCATATCTTATGGTCTTGACCTTGTGATCACATTGATTCTCAATCCTTAAGATGAAATTCTTCAGAATCTAAGGAGTCTCATCCTTAATTCTAAGGAAGAAGACCTAAGTGAATCTTGTAAAGTCATCTGTGATCACTAAACAGTAAGAGGTCATTCCTAGACTTATTACATAGGTAGGGCCAAAGAGATCCATATGTATAAGTGTAGGGGATTAGTGATGGAATTTCTTTCTTTGGCTTGTGAGATACCTTGTGTTGCTTCCCTTTCAGCCATGCAACACAATGATCATCACTTGTAAACTCTTTCTTTTATATTCTAGTTACCAAATCATTCTTATTCAATTTAGTCATATTTTTAAAGTTTACATGGCACATTCTATTATGCCAGAGGAAAGACTCATCACTATTTTCTTTAAATAGAAAGCATGAAACTTCTCCTGAGGGAGATGTTTCTTGCAAATCCATCTTGTACATGTTCCCTTTCTTGGGGGCTCTGAGTAGGATATGCACATAAGGAATGACCACCCTAGGCCTGAGAATAATGCACCCATGCTTAGTGAAGAGCATGTTATAAATCTGATCACAAAATTGAGATACACTCAGAAGATTGTATCCAAGCTCCTTGATAAAGTTTACCTTTCAATGCTGAGCTTACCATTTGTGACCTTGCCCCTTCCAGAAATGTAACCACCTTCATTGCCTCAAGAATTTTAGAGTAGTGACCTATTGCCTATCATGTGCCAGGAATAGGCACTATTAGTGATCCAGACATTTTGTTTGTCTTGAGTTCTTCCTGGACAAAGAAAATGATTAGTTACATTTGGAAACCCAAGCCTCATTGGTCTTGGGCTCATCAAAAGAAGTTGAAGACAATGCAATTGTAATTCATCCTATAGTCATGCTAGAAGGATCATTTGCTGAGGTTGATGAACAACTCTCAGCCATTTGGTCTTTCTTTGACTTCCACACAACCTTTGGAAGCTTAGACTTGACCTTCAATACTTTGAAAGTTTTGTTGACTTCAGAAGTTTTAATGATCGGGCCTTCGAAAGATCTTGTTTTCACTGTAGCAGGCTTCAGTACTTCGGAAGTATTCCTTACTTCTGAGACCAAAGTTTCCTTCGAAGGCAAGTTTCCACTTGTCTTCTTCTTCATTTTGGAGCTTCAGAAGGAAACATATTTTTCCTCCGAAGCTTGCTTCTTCTCCAAACTCTTAGAAGTGTCTTTGTTTATGATGTGGAGAGTACTCTTTGGATTGTAAACAAAATCTTTAGCAAGATGAGAGGTACTCCTATACATAAACACAGTCCATTTTCTTCCTTCTAGGAATCGTCTCTTGATAACAAAGCTGAACTTGATCATTTTGTAGATACTATGTACCGAGTTTATGAGCTTAATGTTAAAGTCTTTCATGACTTACATATGTAATAGAATAGGTACTTAATGAAATACAATGTGTGGTTGTGCTTATATGTTTATTATTTCATTGATTAATAGGTTAACGCTTATTGAACTAACTATATAGGTTTGTGGTTGTTTGAATAGATCTAAGTCAAATAATGATTGTGAAACATATTCAAACTTAATCATATGAAGTTCTCATGCGAATGGCCCATGTTAATGGACCATACGCATGAATAACTTCATGCTAATGAACCAGTTGCACGACTGAACCAGGAGATTAGATCAGTCGCATGATTGTAACATGAGATTGACTCAGTCGTGCGTATGGATCAACCGCATGACTCAATCGCATGACTGAACCATGCTAATGGTTCAGTTGCCTGAATGAGAAACCCTAACCTATAAATATCACTTAAATCGTGGAAAAACAAAACACTTCGAAAACCTACATACTAAATCATATCCTAGCCGTCCAGAGACTTCTAAGAACCTGTTCCAAGTTCATAGATCGCACTAGATCGATTACCAATCATTCTTAACGTGTAGATTCATCTACAATTGTTTCTACGTGTGTTCTCACTTATGGTATCGCCAATCAAATAGGATTCCGCACTATTTGACTTGGTATACAAGTATATCAGTTAGTATTCCGTTCAATACACGATCCTAACAAGTGGTATCAGAGCGTAAAGTAAAAATTTCTTTTATTATTCTTTAATTTTAGTTTATTTTATTTAATTAATTTTATTGTGTTATTCTTCGCCTATTAAAATCCTAAAAATGCAATTCTCTTACGGTTTTAGAATTTTAGGGGGAGAATAGGTTAAGTCAGTAATTAAAAAACAAGGGACTTTAAAAGAATTGAATTAGATGCGATGTTCAAAGTACAAGTCTGAGAAGTCTAAGCAGAAATAAAAGGAAAAATGATAGTAAAACTAGCGTACTAAGGTAACACGAGAGAAAGTAGACCTAGAGGTTGCTAGACCATTAGATGATATGTTGGTAGATTCAACAATAGATAAGTAGACCTCTTTGGTGATTTCAAGATCAAACTAAGCTGTTCAACAAGCTGTTGGTTATCATCTTATCCCTGGTTAACACAATCAACAAAGTTCCAATAAGGGGTGACGAGCAAAATAAATGCCACAAATGTGTGCGGATGACCAACATATGAGCAAAAGCATGATGAATGAAAAATGAAAAAAGCAATCAACTAATAACCTATGTTGTTGGTGCGATCTATGCAACAAAATAAATTGCTCAAACAAGACGATAGGTTATGTGCCTCTCTACTGTGCGGTGGCACTAACCTGAGGATAAGCATAATCTATATATTCTAGAATTCATTGTTGTTTGCCGCCTCTCTGTTGTGCGGTCGCACTGACCTGAGGCTTGGCTTCTCTTTGAAAGCTTTATGAATATTTTCTTCTTGTAAAAATACCCGTAAACCACTCAAAAATATCCTGAGGAATGTTGATTACCATATAAGCGTGGGATCTACAAATGCTTGTTGAAATAATTAAACCTTAAACCATCACCAATCTATGTCAAAAGTCTGTGTATGGATTTAAGTGGACAAATATACTAACAATCATCATGGCTGAAATTCTTGAAAGTCCAAATCAAAGTGTGTGTCTTAGTACTAGTATGATTTTCTAAAATTGCTAATGATTCTCGACGAAAACAAGAATCTAGCATCAAATGTTTTTACTAACACGTCCTGAATGATTTGATTACCTGTATGATTTCAAAATGAATCAGTTCTCTTATGGTCAAAAAACTTGAAGCTGCCTGTTCAAGAAGTAAATCTGTTAGATTTCAATCTTAGGATTTTCACCTCACACAAAATCACAAAAATATGTCTTAATTTCTAGTAGTTTCTCTTGTTTAAGTTTGTCAATTTAGGTTATATGTTGGACAATGTCATGGAATTCCATCTGGGATTTATTCACTGAAAAAGGGTCATGTCTGAGGTGACCAAACGGGTTTTCAATATTAAATGGGTCATGTCTAAGGTGACAAAACGTGTTTTGTTTAAAAGGATCATGACTGAGGTGATCAAAAGTTTTCAAAGTTAAAATGATCATGTCTGAGATGATCGAATGATTAAAATGTTTAACCAATATGTTAAAAGGTGTAAAATGTCAAATGGTCATCAAGTCAAAATCATGAGTATGATCTATTCGCATGACTGGACCCAATTGTACGATTGGACCATACTTATGCCCTAAACAACCGAATGGAGCATGAGTATGAACCAATTACCCGATTGGCTTACAAGATTAAGCCAGTCACCCGAATGGAGCTGTGAGAATGAGTCAGTCGCCCGACTGAAACCCAATCGGCCGACTGAATGTGATCGACTGAACCAATCGTGCGTTTGAGTTCCAATCGCCCGAATGAACAGAGCGAATGGGTCCAGTCACCCAAATGAAATCAGATTTAGTATAAATAGGGCCATAGTCGATCGCATAAACTCATCACCCCCCATTCACCCTAAAATCACATAAAGTGTCATTACTCTGCAAAAATTTCTTCTGACCTAATTTGCTACCTTATTCGACATTCTGACATTTTCTGGTGATTTTACAAGTATAATGCGGGCAACCTAACAAAAATTCTACCGATTTGAACCCTAATTCACGACATTTGGCCCTAACCAAGAACCAAAACTAAGTTGGAAAAATAACCTAACTAAACTAAGTAAAATTTGAAATCAAGGTTATTAGGTGATTAGTAGAGTGATTGCGAATCGAATGAACCAATACATGATGTCTAATTTGAAGTTTTGGTCAAAATTAGAATTTCATTCGAACAGACAGTAGGTCAGGCGACTGGACACCCGGATGAACTCCAATCGCGCTACTGAATTGGCCGAACGACTCAGTTAGCTGAATGAATAATACGAATGAGCTCAGTCGGCCGACTGAACCAATCGCAGGTTCAGTCACCCGATTGTATTCAGTTGTATGTTAGGTCAAACGACTAAACCCAGTCGTGTGGTTCAATCTCATGATTGAACCATTTCAAACAGGTTAATTACAGATGGTTTATGTTGTGTGATGATCTAACTTGTATGCTCCTTGTGTTACAGAATGATGGCTGATAGGTGGACAATAAACACCAAGGACAATATCTGTGCTCATTTGAATGCTACAACTCGGAAAGGTCCTAAGTTTGCTGGGATCATTGCATTCCTAAAGAGATCCCGAATCCACAGAGCTATATCCACACCATGCACCCCCTATAGGTCTATACAGCAGGCCTTCTGGGAGGGGGCGTCGGTTGATCGATTCCATGAGCCCTACAACATCCGGAGTACTATATTTGGGCAGGCTATCGAGGTGACTGCTGCTGATATTCATCAAGTACTAGATCTAGGTGATGATGCAGATCACCTGACCAGGCTACACCCTCTGACAATGAGATGGTGCTTCCTCAGGATGAAGTACGCTAGTGACATAAATGCAGGTGTGCTGAACAAAAGCACCCGGTGTACCCAGTTTAACTACTTGGCGCATGTGATACTGAAGTGCATGGCATCGAGGAGGGGTGGCTTTGATGACCTCTTAGACCAGATCCAGAATGCCTACGTGGCACAGGTACTCAACCACCCCTTCAGTTTCTCCGGTAAATTTTCCTACCTCATAGAGAACCTGAGGCCAATGGCAAGGAGGGCATCTACATGCAACCAAGTTTCTTAAAGATGATTATTGATGAGAAGCTGCCTACCTTGCCCAAGTAGGGCCACAATGCTGTATCGCTTGAGATTATGGATGACACAACCTTGGGCCGCATGAAGGTCTACAGGGGGAGGCAAGTCAAGCCCCCTGTGAAGAGACTTTTTAGGCATCTGGCCCAGGCTGATTACATGGCACCAGCTAGGCAAAAGTGGCACCATGAGGAGAGTGACTCAGATGTTGAGCAAATTTCTTTCATCTGATGACCCCGACAATGATAGTGACACCGGTGGAGATTCCGGGCCCGGTATTTCTAGGGCTAGCACTACACATGTTATACCTCCTCCACCCGCCCATGGAGAAGCACCACCGCCGGTTTCCATCAGGACTTTTGCCCTCCTGATGAAGAGGAGGAGAGTGATGAGTAGCCTCTGATGAGGACTGTGGGCAGCAAGGTGGTTGCCACAGAGAGAGGTTTACGGGCGGTTGGTGGACGCCCAGAGGAGTCTGGGGATGTTGCTGCTGATTCAGATCCCTCATATGCCCCGGACCCGCCCAGCAGCCAAGGGGAAGCCTTAGTGCCTAGAGGCACAAGTAAGAAGAGGATAGCTCACCCCTATGGCAAGAAGGGGAAAAGATTGAAGTTTACCTTGACCTCATCTACCACCTCAGCCATACCTTCCACCACTACCACCACCACTGCTACCACACCACTTGCCACCACCACTACCACCTCACACACCACTACCACACCCACTCCATCACCTACCCACATCCCATCCACCACCACTACAGCTCACCCACCACACCCACATCTATACCACCCCAAAAATTCACCTCTACCACACCCCACTACTAGCCACCAAGCTGGACCATCATCACCCTACATACCACACAGGATCATCTCTACCCCCATTGGTAGAGTAACAACTGTCAACACTCAACCGTATGGTGCTGAAGCTGTTAGCTGCTGATGAGGAGAAGACTGCCCAGCTATGTCAGCTTGTGGAGCTAAACGCTACCCAAGCACAGCAGATCTCACAGCAAGCGAAGCAAATTGCCCAACTCCAGGAGCAAAACGTCCACTCATCAAAAAGGATAGAGGAGTTGGAGGCTTCGAACAAGACCATCATGCTCAAGCTCAAGGGCTAAAAGGATGAGCCACTCAAGATAAGAGAAGGAGATGATGATGATGATGATGATGATGATGATGATGATGATGATGATAATGATGATGATGATGATGATGATGGTGAAGATGATGATAGTGATGATGATGAGGCCAGTGAGAAGGAAGATATAAGGGAAGGGCGGAATAGTGATGATGATGAAGAAGGAGATGCAACTGCATCTATATTAGCTCAAGGTCAAGAGAGACGTACAAAGAGAAATCAAGACCAAGGAGCCACATCTTCTACCCCTCCTACTGACGCGCCGACTATTCAAGGGAAAAGTAACGTTTAGATATTTATGTACTTGAAAAACTTTGTAATGGAATTTTGGATTAATATTATGTAATTAATGTTTATGTATATATTTGATGTTTACTGTTTTTATCATTGACTAATGGTTGATGTGTTACATGTTTAATCAAGCAGATCCAAATTTTCAAAGAGATGAATACAATGTTGCTCCCCTTTAGCAGATCAAGACTCAACTCACAATGATTCTAGATCTACAAGGGATAGTCAGGAGATCTATGAGTTACACTCCTAAAGAAGGAGAAACAATTCATAATCTCACTAATAAGCAATTGGCCGAAATATCCCGACTGAATCCTGATGAGATCGTGAAGGATGCTCCTACTATGGACATGGACAGTGACGATGAGCTAAGTGACATAGACGAGATAAAGATTGAAGATGTCACTGCACAGCATTATCCAGTGTATGCTGACATTAAGGGAAATGTAGTCCCCAATCAGGATGACTCCCTTGTTAGTGATACTTTTAAAACTCTGATAAGATGGAGCAAGAGTCGGAGAGGAAGGAAGACCACGCCCAAGCCTCGGAAGCCGATGTCAATATCAGAAAGGCTGAATGGGCAACATGTTTTGCGGAAATTAGAGCCCAGCATAGTGCTCCAAAGTCAAAAGTCTACACCAAACTCTATAAAGTAAAGAAGCATCACAAGGTGTCAGGAAAAATTATAGCGTGGGCCTATTTTGAAGATCTTAACGTTTATGCTGTTAAAAGAGAGAAGGGGATAAAGTACTTTAGATTCCCACACTATCTGAAGACCCTTCCTGGTTTTGAGTTTAACCAGCTAGCAAATTGAAGTTGCTATATGTTGACCCTCGTAAGATGTCAGGCTGGTTTAAAGCTGCTTTAAAGAGAGAGTACCACACTAGGTGGGTCAACTTTAAACCTCAACAACCAATGAGGTATATCAGAAGATTTGAAGTTGATGTCATTACTGGAAAACCAAAAATAGTGTTGAAGTGGAGTCCTCCGCGCACGATGTCTAGAATCCCTTTACGGGAAATGCCACAGGACTTCACTCCACACTTCAAGTGGTGGTACTACGATTGGAGAATAGGCGAGGTGGTCATAGTGTTGAATAGAAATGGTAGTATGGAAACTATCAGGGTGTTTGACCCCATGTGGCTCGCTAACTTATCGGTTGATGTTGTTTACACCTTATACAAGTGGCCACTGTTCTATGACTCGCAGGATATTATACAAGCTCTCCAATTCCAGATAAGAAACCCTAACTTATAAATACCACTTAAATCATGGAAAAACAAACACTTCGAAAACCTACATACTAAATCGTACCCTAGCCGTCCAGAGACTTCTAAGAACCTGTTCCAAGTTCATAGATTGCACTAGATCGATTACCAATCATTCTTAACATTTAGATTCAATCTACAATTGTTTCTACGTGCGTTCTCACTGATTGGATTGCCAATCAAATAGGATTCCGCACTATTTGACTTGGTATACACGTATATTAGTTAGTATATCGTTCAATACACGATCCTAACAATTTTCACTCTCCATCTTCATCTTCTTAGATGAAGTGGCAATTCTTATGGGGTTAGAACTACCTTTGGAGCTTAATGGTTCATGTTGTACAACAGTGGTGTATAACTTATCAGCCTTCTTCTTGATGATGGGAAAATTTGGACATGAACTACAACTCTTCTTGTTAGAGTTCAAGTTTATGTCCTCAGCTTTAACCACTTCAAATCTTGTAGAAATAAAGGCTTGTTTTGGTGCAAAGTTGAAGGTGGCCTTGATCTCATGAGCCTTGTTTTCCTTTCTCTTGCTCTTTCTGATCAAGTTTTTTCTCTTGGACTTGGTTATCCCAACAGCTTTACTTTCCTCAGAGGGATGGTGACCTTTCTTAGAATGCTCTTCTTCACTCTTCCCAGAGCCATTCTTCACAATCTCCTCTTCATCCTTTTCAGTCAAGGGGTCTATGAGGGGAAGTTGATCTTCGCAAGTTCCACATCTAGGAGATCTTACAAACAAGATTATGTGTGAGGAGCTATCTCACAGATCCCAGTCCTTGCTTATTCTAATAACAAACTTTTGCATGTAAGGATGAGGATATCATGTTCTTGAAGGTCTTTTCATCAAGAAGACATTTTTCTTCCATGGCTTTGCTAATCACAAGCTTAGCCTGGCATTCAGTCAACTTGGCTATGAGATCCTTGATCTGAGTCCTATAATTTATGTGCATATATTTAAGAACTAAATGGTTTTCTCTAAGTTCTCTATCTTAAAGTATAATAATTTTTAGCCTTTTGGAAATCAGATGTTAAGATATTCAAGGACTCAAGATCAGATCTCATCTCTAAGTTGTAGGACCTCTATCTATTAACCTTAGCAATACATTCAGAAGTGCAAATATGTTTCAATAACTTGGCTTCATCATGGTCAGCAATGAGTGCTTGGTTTGGAGATGCTTCTTCCACCTGAAAGCTCCAATCAAAGCCTCCTTCTTCAACAACAACTACAGCTTGCTGCTTTGGCTTCTCATTCTAGGGAGCTCTCTCAATATAGTTTGGTCTGGCTTGAGTCTGGCCACCATTTGTTCTTGGTGCCTTGCACTCTCTAGCAAAGTGTCCTATCTAATTACAGTTGTAACACTTTACCTTGCTTTTATCCAGCCCAAACTTTCCACTAGCTGCATTGCTAGGAAACTTCTTCCATGTCCTCTTGTAGAACTTCTTGGCTCTATGAGTGAGAAGAGCCATTTGCTAAACTATCTACATATACTCCAAATCATCTGGATGGATACAATCCAAATCTTCAAGGTTGAAGAGAAAGTTACCTGTGGATTCATCAGTAGAAACAAAAGCCTAAGAAGAACGTGTCTCTTGGAAGGGACTTCCTTAAGTGTAGCTTTCTCTTAGAGTCTCTGGGAAGGTGATGAATGGACCTTTTTGTGAGTTGTTAGGGTAGAATATGATATGATGCTGAGGTTCTATGTTATCTCTTTCAGTCACATGAAGGGCTGAACCCATTTGATTGCTGGAGTTACCAGATGAACTTTGCATGTTCATCTCCATCTGGTATCCACTGAGAATACCATAAAACCTCGGTCATAGTAAGAGTCTTAAGGTTCTCAATCCTCTTGATAACAACACAATAATATGTCTATTTCCTAGGAAGAAAGGACATGAACTTCCTTATAATATCTTTGTTCTTAGAGTTACTCCAACATCCATTAGAGTATTCACAATCTCAACACATCTGAAATATTGTTGAGTCATGGTTTCACCTGTTTAAAGGTGAAGTTTTCAAACTGCTGCTTAAGGAGATCCTTCTTGTTCTCCTTGCCTTCAGTAGAACCCTCATACATAGTTTCAATGCATCCCATAACTGCTTGGCTATTTTGCATTTCTTGAAACCTCTATAGATGGAGATTGGAAGAGCAGTTTGAAGGGTTGCCATGGCCTTTTGATAAATCTCTATTCTTTTTTGTCTTCATTAGAGAAATCAATCATAGCCTTTGGAATCATACCACCACCGGTAGCAGAAGGGGTGCTTGGTATGTAAGGTCCTTCAACAATAGAGTCCCACATCCTAAAGTCTTAAGACTAGATAAAGCCTTCCATTCTTTAACACCAAGTATCAAAGTCTTTAGGAGTGATCAGTGGATACTTTGCCATAGTTCTAGTCTCCATATCAGCCTTAATGATAGCTACCATTTGAGTTGTTAAGTGTTTTGTGTGTGTGAGGGATCTTAGATGGTGAAATCTTATATCAAGAGCCTGAAATGCTTTGATACCAAATGCAGGACCGTTCGAAGGGGCGATGCACTTTACAACATAACAACACTATGAGGAGAGTTCTTTAGAACACTTAGCACATAAAATAGGGAACTAGTTAACTAGAATAAGGATAATAAGAACACAGTAAATGAGAGACAGAACAAGATAGAAAACAACACAAGTATTTGGTTTTCAAGAATGTTGTATATTGCTTCTCAAGTTCTATTACAAAGTGTTACAACATAATGGAAAGTTACAAGGACTTGAGATACATATACTACATCTACAGTCGGCCATACTTTGAAGGCTAGCTAGATACATATATTGGACAACAAACTCAAATGTAGAGTCAAAAGGCAGATTGCCTTTTGTCTTTATGACTATGACATGCCATAGCTCACATCCTAATATTACAAAAAAGATTAAGTACATAAAGTAGAAAGCTCATACTCAAGACCTCAATGTACAGTTTACCATAAGTATGGACCTTTTCACCAACTTGTGAAAGTTGATGACTCAAATAGAGTTGTAGCGGAAAAGTGGTCCAGCTTTATGGTAAAGTACATCAGATAAAAGATGTTCATAAAAGTCTTCGGAAGAAATTTGTCTTTGCTCTTTGGCTTCGAAAGACTTTGTCTTGAAGCTTCGGAAGACTTCACTTTTGGCTTCGGAAGATGTTGGTCTTGGCTTCAGAAGATTTTACACTTAGAATTTTCTAGTGCAGGGTGTAAAATTTCTGAAGCATTTCTACTTCAGTACTTTGGTGCATGCATGTAGAGAGACTTTGGATGTTTTGAATGTTTTGGCTGCATCAGACTTATTGTAATGTGACATTCCGTGTTTGCAGGTCAATATCCGTACGTTAACAAAATGAGATAAAATAATTAAATGCATCATAAGACTTAATTTTATGATAATTATGGTCATTTAAGGTCTAGCATAGCCCATTTGTGTGTAAAGTTTATAATTGGTAATTTTGAGAATTACCGGGTCGCGTAGTGATAAAACGTTTAACGAATGTTGGTGATAATTTGGTTAATTAAATTTGGTCATTATATTTTGATTTTTATAATATAATGAATATTAAGTGAAAATATTATTATTCATGAAAAATAATTATTAATATTATTTACCTTTTTCTCATAAAATTAAGACTTTTTAAAAGTTGCCTTGATGCAACGTTCAGTCGGATGCTTGCTATGTTTAACCGTGTGTATTATTATTTTGAATTTTGGTCACTATTATTTAATGTTATGAACCCTTGGAAAGTCTCAAATTAATACTTTTATCTTATAGAAATTTTCTTTCGCGTAAAACCCGAACGTTTAAGATTTTTACAAAAAATTTAACGAGACCGACACCCGCTTTATACCGGGTGGCATCTCGCTTGGAGATCCACTAGCCATATAATTAATCTAATCACACAATTAACTCACCTTAACCACACTTACTCATTTATATATAAACAACCATACACTCCTCCTACACACACTCAACCTCACTTTCTCTCACTAAAACACTATATTCTCTCCTCCTTCTCTCTAAACCCATGGTCACACATCATCACCATCTTCATCTTTTCTTGTTTTCAAGCTTATTTCTAGCCTTGAACAACTGATTTCAAGGATCCCTTAGTAAGTTGGTGCAAGAGATTGCATAAATCCAACTCCAAGGAGAAGAAATCATCTAAAATCTTGAAGTTGTTCATCATTTGGGTAAGCTTTGATTCTTTAAAAATCTCATGCAACATGAATATTGGATGATTGTTGCAAGATTTGTTTACTAACAACTATATTTTCTTGAAATCCAAGGTACCAACAATGGTTTTTAAACATGGAAAAAGGGTTTAAAAAAATGAATGTATATGTGTGTGTGAACCGTGAGTGTGTAAATGTGTGTGTGTTTGATGTTGGAAATCTTTGTTTATTTTGATGATTTCTCTTGCATTCAAGATGGTCAAACTTTGATTTGTGGTTATGAACATCATAAGAAACCCATCTCCAAAGGAGATTATCAAAAATAATGAAAATGGGTTATACACATATTGTCATGGATGATGTTCATGAACCCATCTTGCTCTTTGATTTCATTAAGGATTGAGATAATCCATGAATAATGGTGATCATGATCTGAACTTTGGTTTTTAAGTATGTTTTGTTGAAATGAAAAATAAAACATAAGATAAAATCAATGATTTGGACTATGTGTGTATCTTCGTTTATATGTATGTATATATGATTTACACTTTTTGTTCTTGATTTGTTCTTCATTTGTGAGTTTAAAGATGATTGAAATGATTCATGCATGTGATGACATTGATCTGGAGATTTTAATGTTTTATCTACATTTTATTTTAAGAAATGAATAAATACAAGTTAAAATTAAAGCTACTTGAGTAAAGATGGGACAAGACCACTAGTAGCTATGTCATAAAAGTTAAAAGCAACAAAAAATTTTTGTAAGATCTGGAATCATAACTATAAAACATATAAAATATAGTTAAAAGCTAGTAACTTTACTGAAAATAAAAGTTTGTATGATGGGTTTAATCTCGTAAACGTTTTACATCTAAAAACGCGTTAAAAACAGTGTTTTCGGGTCTAAAACAAATAATTATCACAAGTCCGGTTTTGGACAGAAAATATTAAAGTGATTAAAGTTAAAAACTTATGTTTTTAGTATATAACAAACCATAACAAGCAAGATATTTGGTGATAACTTTATACCCGCGAAAAAGCCGAAAACCAACAATTTCGGTATAAAAATAATGGACTGTTTTGTAACTGATTTTTAACAAAATATTTTCAGAAGGTTTTTGGTATAAAAGAATTATATTTAAACATATAAAATGGTAATAAGAAATATATGGGTTGAAGTACGGTTTATGTGTATAAAACCGTGCGGTTTCGGGTTAAAAATCGCCGTAGATGTGTGATTGTTGTTTAAGGGATTAAATGGTTGATTTAATTAAAAAATATTTGTCACATCTAATATAAAATTTTAAACTAAGCCGAAAGTCACCATCGGGTCTTTAAAATAAATGGATTTCAAGATAAGTCTAGTGACTGGGTAAACACTTACGTATAGACTTATTACTCGACAATTAATAGATCATTTGTGTTTAGGGCGTCGTTTATTTTCCGGGCTTGATTTTTGCTAGATTATTTCCTTGTCACATTTGAAGGTGAGTTTTCACAACCCCTATTTTTTTAAATAACGTTTTATTTAAGTATTTTTTGGGGGGGGGGGGGGAACATGCTATAACGCTTTTTGATTATGATATGATTATGGAATAACTGCGTGATCTTTATAATGACCTTGAGTTGTTTTATTATTTGCGCATGGCTACCCTCTTACATAATCATTAACCCTTGGAGGGCCACAGGATATATTGGTAGATCTATTGGGTTTGACAACCACCCCTTAGGATCGGATGCCACCGGTCTGGTACAGAAGGAATATATGTTGAAAGATTTGAGGGATTTTGTGTCTTGGTTTGATTATGGGGCTCTTGGTTGCGATCATAGTTAGTGGACCTAGCTAGTCCTTGACGATCCACAGGTTGATTCCGGAATAATCATGTCTTTTATAATAGAAAATTATGATAACCTTTTGTATAAACCTGTGAACTCACCAGCTTTTTGCTGATAAACTTTTGGGCATGTTTTTCAAGAGATTAGGCATGCATGGGAATGAAAAGGGTATAACGGAAAAACCTATCAATTTTAGATACCACCTTTGGGACAAATTCCGCTGCCGATTAAAATCATTGTTTATGTTAAAAACAACGTTATGTTATTACAACTTATGTTTTCAATTTAAGACTTCTACTTGTTTGATGTAATGACATTTTAATATTAATATTTAACGATGGTATTCATGATATGTTTGCTTGTTAATTTTTGGAATAATCCAACTTCCGTTATCTCCGTCACACGCGTGCCCTTCCGGTGCGCTTTTCGGGGTGTGACAAAAGTTGGTATCAGAGCCAACGGTTATAGCGAACTAGAAAATGTTTTTCAAAAATCTAGACTATAACCAAAAATGTTTTTATGTTAAAACATTTTCATTCCCAAGTGTTTCTTGTCATGCATGCATTAAATTAATGATGTTTCTATTTATTGTTCTTTAAAATGAATTAAGTATAGTTGCCTTTAGTTAGAAAATTTAGTACGGATATTCTTGTGTCACAGATGCCTTTTCGAACCCCATTCATTCGATCCATGACTCCGATACTGACTACGAGGATCAAATTTATTTTGAACTAAATATCTTTCTCCTTAAAATTATCAAAATGGTGTTGAATGGTGTGATTATCGAAATGTTGTGATTGTATGCCTATTATTATTACGCATTTTGATAGTATTTCGTGTATGTCGTTTATTCTCTTTTGTTTCATACATAATAGAAGTTAATTCATGGCACCTAACACGTGAAATACCACTGGTGCTAGAGGTACTGATTTACCTACCACTGCTGAAGAGTTAGCACAATTGATATCCCAACATGTCAACTTTGCACTCGAACAACATGACGCAAATGTTGAGCGTGGTAGAAGACGTGGCACCATGGGTGGTTCTAGTGGAGGCACTTCTACTGGAAATCCCTCTGGGAGCCAAGCTCAGGGTTGTACCCACGACATTCCAAGCTTGTAATCCACGAATATTTTCGGGAGCTGAAGGTCCTCTTCATATTATTAGATGGATAGAGAAGATGGAATCCGTGATGGCAATCAGCCATTGTTCTGCTGATCAGCGAGTGAAGTATGCCACATGTTTATTCCAAGATGAAGCACTGAGTTGGTGGAATTCACAAGTTCAGAACCTAGGAGAGGAAGCTGCGTTTGGTCTCTCTTGGGACCAATTAAAGGAAATGTTGCTTAAGGAGTATTGTCCTCGTAATGAGCTTCAAAAGATCGAGACTGAATTCTGGAATCTAACTATCGAAGGTGCGGAAGTTAGAGCCTACACTTCCAGGTTTAATGATCTGGCAAGAATTGTACCCCGAATGGTGACTCCAGACTACGTCAGGATTACAGCATCAAACCCTACCACAATGCAGAGCGCATCGGCACTAGCTAACTCATTGACTAATGATGCTATTCGGAGAGGTGTGCTGGTTAAGAAAGTGGATACTAGTAAAAAGCCCATAGACAATGAAAGGAAGGTTGTGGAGACGGATAAGAGAATCGTGGAGAAGAAGAGGAAATGGACTGGAAATTTCAAGAACCGATATGGCAATCAAAAGAATCAAAGGGTTGGATCAGGAAAGATGTATGCTGCAAATTTGTCGGAGGCAAGGAGACAAGCTGGTGTACATACAAGGTGTAGCAAGTGTAATCTTCATCATGATGGTAACTACAATGTGAATGTGTGTTCAAGGTGTAACAAGTATAGGCATCAAGCTCAGAATTATCGAGTAAGGTTGACTGAGAAACCCAAGAAAAATGGGCGAAGGTGTTTTGAATGTGGAGTTGAAGGTCACTACAAGAGGGATTGGCCCAAGCTAAAAGGATCAGGTGCAAGGGGCAGGGCGTTTGAGATGAATGCCAAGGAGGCAAAGCAGGAACCGTCCGTCGTTACTGGTACGTTCCTTGTCAACAACCATTTCGCATCTATATTATTTGATACTGGAGCCGATATGAGTTTTGTGTCAAAGAACTTTGATTGTAAATTAGATAATAAATATATCGTCTAGCTAGCCAATGGAAAGATAATTGAGACGCGTGATGTAGTTAGAGGGTGCACTATGCAGTTAGAGGGTCATTCCTTTAGCATCGACCTCCTACCTATTATGCTTGGTAGTTTTGATATTGTCATAGGCATGGATTGGTTATCAAAACATCATGCTGAATTGGTATGCTACGAGAAGATTATTCGTCTACCTATTCCCTATTCCAAACGGTGGAACTTTGACCATCCAAGGTGATAAAGGGAGACCTACTTTAAAGATTGTAAATGTAATGAAGGCTTGAAAGTATTTACATGAAGGGTATCCAGCGTTTCTTGCCAAGGCAGGATACTAAGAATGAGGAGCGAAAGCTTGAGGACATACCGATAGTGCAAGACTATCCGGATGTCTTTCCTGATGATCTACCAGGATTACCTCTATCTAGACAGGTTGAATTCCAAATTGATTTGTTACCTAGAGCTGCTCCTGTTACCTGATCACCATATCAATTAGTGCCTTCAGAGATGCAAGAATTGTCCAAGCAATTAGAAGAATTGTTGGATAAGGGATTTATAAGACCATCTTCTCGCCATGGGGAGCACCAGTCTTGTTTGTCAAAAAGAAAGACAGGTCTTTCAAAATGTGCATTGATTACCAAGAGTTGAACAAACTCACTATCAAGAATCGATATCCATTACCAAGAATCGACAATCTGTTTGATCAGCTTCAAGGATCTAGTTTCTACTCGAAGATTGATCTGCGATAAGGTTATCACCAGCTATTGATAGCTAAGGAAGATGTTCCAAAAATAACATTCAGGACACGTTATGACCATTACGAGTTTTTGGTTATGCCATTTGGCCTAACAAATGCGCCTGCTGTGTTCATGGATCTTATGAATAGAATATGCAAGCCTTACTTGGAAGTTTGTAATAGTATTTATCGATGATATACTAGTCTATTCAAGAAGCAAGAAATCATGAACAACATCTGAAGATCATCTTGGAGACGTTAAAGAAAGAGAAATGTATGTAAAGTTCTCGAAATGCGAATTATGGATTCGAGAAGTTCACTTTCTTGGACATGTTGTTAATGAAAAGGCATACATGTAGATCCGGCTAAGATTGAGGCAACCCAAGTCCCCGACCGAGGTGTGTTAGTTTTTTGGATTGGTTAGTTATTATCGAAGATTCATTGAAAATTTCTCGAAGTTAGCACAACCATTACGTTGTTGACTCAGAAGGATAGAAAGTATGACTGGACTGATAAGCAAGAGGTAACATTTCAGTTACTAAAGCAGAATTTATGTAGTGCTCCTATTCTATCTCTTTCTGAAGAACGGAAGGGTTTGTGGTGTGTTGTGATGCGTCCCGTTTAGATCTTTGTTGTGTGTTGATGCAAAAAGATAAATCTAGTGAGTTGGGTAAACAACTTACGTATTAGACTTATTACTCGACAATTAATAGATCCTTTGTGTTTAGGGCGTTATTGGTCGTTTATTTTCCAGGCTTGATTTTGCTAGATTATCTCCTTGTCACATTTGAAGGTGAGTTTTCACAGCCCCTATTTTTTTAAATAACGTTTTATTTTAGTATTTTTGGGGGGAAAACATGCTATAACGCTTTTTGTTTATGATATGATTATGGAATAACTACGTGATCTTTATGATGACCTTGAGTTGTTTTATTATTTGCGCATGGCTACCCTCTTACATAATCATTAACCCTTGGAGGGCCACAAGATATATTGGTAGATCTATTGGGTTTGACAACCACCCCTCAGGATCGGTTGCCACCGGTCTGGTATAGAAGGAATATATGTTGAAAGGATTTGTGGGATTTTGTGTCTTTCTTTGATTATGGGGCTCTTGTTGCGATCATAGTCAGTGGACCTAGCTAGTCCTTGACGATCCAGAGGTTGATTCCGGAATAATCATGTCTTTTATAAAAGGAAATTATGATAACCTTTTATATAAACCTATGAACTCACGAGCTTTTTGCTGATAAACTTCTGGGCATGTTTTTCAGGAGATTAGGCATGCATGGGAATGAAAAGGGTATAACGGAAAACCTATCAATTTTAGATACCACCTTTGGGACAATTCCACTGCCGATTAAAATCATTATTTATGTTAAAACAAAGTTATGTTATTACAACTTAAGTTTTCAATTTAAGACTTCTACTTGTTTGATGTAATGACATTTTAATATTAATATTTAATAATGGTATCATGATATGTTTTCTTGTTAATTGTTGGAATAATCCAATTTCCGTTATCTCCGTCACACGCGTGCCCTTCCGGTGCACTTTTCGGGGTGTGACATGTAATCCTTACAAGATTTCCCATTCTCGTCTGGAGTGAGGCATGTTTGGGTATGCATGGGGTTAATTCAGAAGAAGCATCCTCTATTTTGATTTTTTTATGAATTTCTTTGATATACTTTCCTAGTGAATAAGAAGTCCTTCAGGCTTTTGTTCAACTAGCAAACCCAGGAAAAAGCACATCTCCCCCATCATGCTAATTTCAAATCGACTTCTCATGACCTCCTTGAAATCCTTGCAAAGCTTAGGATTGGTGGAGCTAAAAATAATGTCGTTAACATAGAGTTCTACGATTAACATCTTACCATCCACTTCCGTTTTGAATAAAGTCATCAATCATGCCACGTGAAAAACCATTGCTTAGAAGATATTGTGTTAGAGTCTCATGCCAGATTCGAGGAGCTTGATGTAAACCATAGAGAGATTTTGTTAGGATCTGGTATTTGACCAAACACCAACTGATTAACGTATTAAACCAAACCAAAGAGTGCGGAATCCTATTTGATTGGCGATCCAATCAGTGAGAACGCACGTAGACACAATAATGTATTGAATCTAACATCAAGAATCGATTAGAAATCAATCTACAGCGTTCTATGAACTTGGAGTACGAACTTAGAGGCTTCTGGATGGCTAGGGTACGTCTGGAGTCGAAGTGGATTGAATGCTTACGTTTTTCCATGAATTAGGTCGTATTTATAGGTTAGGGTTGCTCATTCGTGCGACTGAACCATTAGCATGATTCATTCGTGCGATTGAGCCATGCGGTTGATCCATTCGCACGACTGAGTGTTCAGTTGTGCACTGAGTCAGACGCATGAAGTTGTTCAGGCGTATGAACTATTTAGGCGCATGGAAACTCAGTCGCATGGCCATTCAGACGCATGACCATTGTTGGGGCGCACGGTCCAGTCAGACACATGAAAACTTCACTTTACCAAGTTTGAACGTTTCAATATTATAACATTATGCATAACAATTCAAACAATCACAAACCTATATAATCAAGTCATATGTGTTAAACAACTCATTAATGAAATATTAAACATTATAGACACAACCAAACATTTGTATTTCATTAAGTACCAATAATTACGTAAGTGTAAGACATATAACATTCAGATAAGGATCTAGGTACATATATGTATCAATAACTCCCCCTTGGACCTAGATCTATCTATTGTCTAACATCTTTCATGATTTCCTCAAACTTCTTGTACTTAGCTTCTTTGGTGACTCCTGTATTTATCTCAAAAGCAAAACAGAGTCTTATCACTTTCTGGAACTGTAAAGCTTGTACAATATCCTGTGGGTCGTAGAACAATGGCCACTTTTATAAAGTATAAACATCTTGTGCTGACAAGTTGGTGAGCCACATCGGGTCAAACACCCTTATGGTTTCCATTGTGCCATTCCTGTTCAAGACTATTACAGCCTCTCCCGTTCTCCAATCGTAGTACCACCATTTGAAGTGTGGAGTGAAGTCCTGTGGCATCTCACGTAGTGGGATCTTTGACATTGTACGTGGTGGACTCCACTTCAGCACTACTCTAGGTTTGCCAGTTATGGCATCAACCTCAGATCTTCTGATGTACCTCGTTGGTTGTTAAGGTTTGAAGTTGACACATCTGGTGTGGTACTCCCTCTTTAGAGCAGCTTCAAACCAGCCTATCATCTTACGAGGGTCAACATATAGCAAGTTTAACTTTGCTAACTGGTTGAGCTCAAAGCCTGGAAGAGTCTTCAGATCGTGTGGAAATCTGAAGTACTCTATTCCCTTCTCATGTTTAACCGCGTAAACGTTGAGGTCTGCAAAATATGCCCAGGCTATGATTCTGCCTGCCACCTTTTGATGTTTCTTGACCTTATACAGTTTAGTGTAGACAGTTGACGTTGTAGTGCTGCGTTGGGCTCTGATTTCTTCAAAACATGTTGTCCATTCAGCCTTTTTGATGTTGACTCTTGCTCCATTTTATCCAGAGTCTCAAAAGTGTCACTGGCAAGAGTTTCTCCCAGATTTGGAATGACATTTCCCTCATTGTCAGTGTACTCTGGATATGATTGTGCAGTGACATCTTCAATCGCAATCTCATCGACATCCTGAAGCTCATCGTCACTCTCCTTTTGCACAGTTGGAGAATCTTTCACAATCTTTTCAAGATTGAGTCAGAACATTTCAGCCAGTTGCTCATCGGTGAGATCATGGATTATCTCTCCTTCTTCAGGAGTGTAATTCACAGATCTCCTGACAATCCCCTGCAGATCAAGAATCATTGTGAGTTGAGTCTTGATCTATTGGAGGGGAGCAACATCATATTCATCTCCTTGAAAATTAGGATCTGCTTGATTTAAAACATGTACACATCAATCAAATACACATAGTTTAAATAACATAAACAGCTATGCATTACTCTTGTCTTGAATAGCTGATGTGTTAGTAGGATCAGCAGAAGATGATGGGGCTCCTTGATCTTGATTTTTCTTTGTGCGCCTCTCTTGACCTTGAGCTGATGTAGATGCACCCGCATCTCCTTCTTCATCATCATCATCATGATCGACATTATCACCAGCATCAGTGTCATCCCCTTGATCATCACAGTCATCATCATCATCATTGTCATCGTCATCACCATCATCTCCATCTCCTTCTCGGATCTTTAGGGGCTCATCTTTGGATCCCTTCAGTCTCAGTATAAGCTTCTTGTTCTGGGCCTCTAAATCTTGTATCCTCTGTACTAAGGATGTATGCATCTCTCTCAGCTCTATGATCTCTTGGCTCTGGGCCTCTATCCTTTGAGCTTGGGTTGCATTAAGCTCCATCAGCTGATTAAGCTGAGAGGCTCGCTGTTCATCCGTCACCAGTAGCTTCAGCACTAACCGGTTAAGGTTAGCCAACTGCTCCTCCAACCCGACAGATGGGTAAGAGGATCCAAAAACATGTGGGACCTGTGAGGAGGTCCCAACTCTATGGCCTGTGGTGGTGGTAGTGGATGTAGAGAAGATTGGGGTTGGTATAGATGTGGATGGTTGTGGATGAGCTATAGTGGTGGTGGATGGGAAGTGTGTATCTGGTGGAGTAGGTGTGGAAGTGGTGTATGAGCTAGTGGTAGTGGTGGGTGAAATGGTGGTAGTGGATGTAGTGGTAGTGGTGGTAGGTGGAATGGTGGTAGCTGTGGTGGTGGCTGTGGTGGTGATAAAGGTGATTCTGCGCTTCTTCTTTTTCAAGTCTTGGGGCTGAGCCATCCTCTTCTTCCTCGATCCAGTCGAGGAGGATGCTCCCCCTAGAGCATGGCCTAGCAAATCAGGAGTATAAGTAGGATCATCAGTAGTCTCTCCCAATCCGCCTGGCGTTCAACCACCGCTCGAGCCCTCGTTCTGTGGGAACGACTTTACTTCCCACAGTCCGAGTCCAGAGCTCTCCTTTGACTCCTCCTCTTCCTCACCAGGCATGAAACCCTGGTGGAATCCAGCTATCTCACGATATCTCCAGTGGGGCAGATGCTGGAGATCAGTATCAGCAGTGGGGTCCCTTTGTTGAGTGGGCAATGTATCTCCTGCATCCCCGCTATCATCGTCATCAAAGTCATGCTCTGGGAGCTGTAGCTGCTCGTCATCGGAGCGCTGTCTGTGTGACGCCACTTGCATCTCCTGGTCCACATAATCTCATTGTGCCAGATGGCCTATCAGTCTCTTCACCTGGGGCTTTACTTGCTTACCCGGTAGACCTCCATACGACCCAGGTCGTATCATCCTGATCTCTAAAACCACAACATCGGGCTTCTTGGGAAGTGATGGCACTTCTCATTGAAAATCAGCTGCAAGAATCTGTTGGACCAAAAAACCAATGAGCCAAGATCAAAAACCTCTAAGTCCCACACGTATCACAACAACTGCTGAAAGCCTCATCAGTAGTTTGACAAGTGCTGAAGACTTCAACAGCTGAAGATCAAGTGCTGAGACCTTAACAGCTGAAGAACCAAAGTGCTGAAGTACAACAGCTGAAGAACACAAGTGCTGAAGCTGAAAGACCAAAGTACTGAAGTACAACAGCTGAAGAGTCACAAGTGCTGAAGATCAACAACTGATGTACAAAGTCTGAAGACAAAGACTGAAGACATCAGCTGATGATATCTACTGAAGTCATCAGCTGATGAAACGCCTGAAGGTCAAGTCTGAAGATCAAGTACTGAAGCCTCAGTAGTTTGTCACAACTGCTGAAGAGTACTTCTTCAGTAGTTGTGATATCAGTAGTTTTATTTTCTTTTTGTTTCAGTAGTTTTGTAAAACGACTGAAGAGCTTGTTCTTCAGTCGTTGTAGTTTCAGTATTTTATATTTTGTACTTAACTGCTGATATGTTCTCAGTATTGTGAACATTTCAGTAGTTTGTTAAGAATTAGTTATTCTGTATTGGATCTGCCAGTTGTCACTTTCCGTGATAACAGCAGTGACTGTTGCACTCTATATAAGAGTGACAACCTATTGTAATGATGAATGAAATGATGAATGAATGGAATGAATGATTGATTCGATTAGAAATATTCTTCATCTATAAACATCCCAGAAATCAAAACATACTCTCCCAATAACTGTATGCGATCTTAATGCTCACATATATTGTTAGCTTGCTACAATTTGTCTAATTCGTGTTTGTATCCGCTGCGTTATATTCTGTTACTCAAACCTGTGATCACTGATCCTGTCAAATGGTATCAGAGCAGGTTAATCATTGATCGATCTAATATTGATCATTGAAACTGCTATTCAAGATCCAAGTTTTGATTGAATTAGCTTTTGTTTTTTGCAGAAACGTTATAGAGATTGAATTTTTCTGTATTCTCTCTGCTCATTCATCCTGAGATCTTTTCTGTTCTCATTGAGTTTGTTTGTGGTTTGTCTAAAACTTCCTTTTAACTTGAACTAAACTGTTTTTTGAACTGAAACATGACCACTCCCTCCAATGATCCTCACAATACTGTTCCCTCAACCAAGCCTCCTATGCTGGTTAGGAATGAGTATAACATATGGCAAAGACGTATGCTCCATCACCTGTCTGTTAACAGCGCAGGGTGTTGGACATCTGTGGTACATGGTCCACCAGCCTATTGAATAACCCGAAACCATCAAATGGTTCCGAAGAGGAGGGAGCAATAACTCAGATGAGGATAAAAGTTGCTTGGATTGATGCAAAAGCCCATGGAATTCTGGCCATGGCTTTGTGACAGGATCAGTGATCACAAGTTTGATGTTTATCAGAATGTAAAGCAGCGAATACACAAACGAATTAGACAAATTGTAGCAAGCAAACAATATATGTAAGCGTTAAGATCGCATACGGTTATAGGGAGAGAATATGAATTTCTGATTTCTAGGAATGTTTATAGATGGAGAATATTTCTAATCAATCAATCAACATTCCATTCAATTGCTCATATCGCTCAATATTACAATGGGTTGTCACTCCTTATATAGAGTGCAACAGTCACTGCTGTTATCACGGAAAGTGACAACTGGCAGATCCAATACAGAAATAACTAAATCTTAACAAACTACTGAAATGTTCACAACTACTGAGAACATATCAGCAAGTTAAGTACAAAATATAAAACTACTGAAACTACAACGACTGAAGAACAAGCTCTTCAGTCGTTTTACAAAACTACTGAAACATAAAACATAAAACTACTGATATCACAACTACTGAAGAAGTACTCTTCAGCAGTTGTGACAAACTACTGAGGCTTCAGTACTTGATCTTCAGACTTTGACCTTCAGGTGTTTCATCAGCTGATGACTTCAGTAGATATCATCAGCTGATGTCTTCAGTCTTTGTCTTCAGACTTTGTACATCATTTGTTGATCTTCAGCACTTGTGAACTCTTCAGCTGTTGTCTTCAGTACTTTGGTCTTTCAGCTTCAGCACTTGTGTTCTTCAGCTGTTGTACTTCAGCACTTTGGTTCTTCAGCTGTTAAGGTCTTCAGCACTTGATCTTCAGCTGTTGAAGTCTTCAGTACTTGTCAAACTACTGATGAGGCTTTCAGCAGTTGTTGTGATACCGTGTGGGACTTAGAGATTTTCTGATCTTGGCTCATTGGTTCTTTTGGTCCAACAAACTCCCCCTGAACCAATGCAGCCAAAACCTCTAACTTATTTAAACTCCCACTTATTGATGGCAAAAATGTTGGTCTTTTTCCTTCTTGATCAGTAGAGAAGATGACCCATGTACGCTCCGGCCTGGGAAGAACCTCAAATTTTTGTTTGGCAGAGTATGAATGGGAACTCTGTTTTGGGGAACTGGACACAGAGTTGTTATCCCATTCATGAGATTCACTTCCCCATAATGAGTCTGTATGACTCACCGACATAGGCCTCAAGGAGAACATTTGTTCCTCTTGAGAGAGTTCTTCAGCTCCTCCTTCGAAGAAGAACTCTGGACCATAGTACTCTGATAAGTACTTCATGGTCCTGCCATTTTTCAGCTCCACCGTAGTTACCTCCCTGTATACAAATTCATCCGGATGGTTGCCTTCAAGGAGTAACTGGAGCTCATTCTTTTGGATGTCTTCAAGCTTTTTGTATAACAACCCCTTCTTAATCATCTTGTTTTCTAGTAAGGCTTGAGGTGTCTTCTTTGCTTGGTGAGCTTTCTTGAATTCATCAATGATTTCCCAAGGTGAGACTACAACGGCCAACATGATGGTAGATTCTATTGTTTTTCGTACTTGGCCGTTGTATCTGTGTGATAGTTCTTTTATGGATTCTAGAACTCACCCTGGGGTCTGGCCATACTCTCACCTCTCCCCTCTGATACTGAAAGGTGTGCTGAGAGTGTACAGCCTTTGAGCATGCCCTTTCATGGCTTGAATAGATGATGACTGAGGAAATTCCTTGTCAACCATCTTCAACAGTTGCTCATCGTGCTGTTTCTGCTGTTCTTCTTCTTCTATTTTGACTCTGACCATTTCCCTTTGAGAGTCGGTGTGATCATGGATTGACTCTGGGTTTTGGTAGCTTTAGAACAGCAGAGAGTGGCAGACTATCATCTTCATCCTCTTCTTCTTCTTCTTCTTCTAGCCTCACCCTTCTCTTCTTCTTCTTGGGTGCATCATCGGCTGTTGGTTTGAGGGTGAGGGAATTGGTTTTTTGTGGGTTTGGTTTTGGTAGTTTGATGTGGGAATGTTGACAGGCTGTTCTAGCATTTTGGATGTTAGTTGGCCTTTGACTGTTTGGCTATTCTCCTGCTCCCAGCACCAGCTTCATTTAAAACTTCAACAATAAACCTTTTGTTATTCTCAGACGACAGATCTTGGTGGTTATTGCCAAATACTGTCCCTGGACCAAGCTTTGATCTCGATCAATGATCTTCCAAGTGTTTTGCTATAAATCTGATCATGATCTCCAGCCTTTCTCTTTCTGACACATTACCTTGCCCATCTTGATTGGATTTCTTCAATCTCTAGTCTTCTGATCTCAGAATCAGTTTTTCAGTGTCATGGCCTTGCCTAAACAACTGATCAATTATTTTATCCATTGATCTGCTGTGTTCGGCATCAGCCTCTTTCACCATCAGCTCCAAGGCTTTCTCTTTTTCATCCTTCTTCTTTTTCTGTATGTGACATGAAAGTCTTTTGAACTTTCAGTCACTTTCTCCATGGTAGCCTCCTCTTCTCTTTTCTTCTCTTTCTCAGTCTCCTCAACACTCTCAGTTCCACTACTGTCTCTTCCTTTTTCTTTCTCCTTCTCTTCCTCTTTCTTTACTTTCACTGCTGAACTCTCCCCCTTTTTGGGTGCATTGTTGCAGGAATTGAGTAGCAGAAAGTTGTTTGCTCAGAACATTCTCAACCATGGTTGTAATACAGAAGAAAGTCTCTCATCAACAGTTTTGATCACCAATCAGTTAGCTGTGGTGTGATGAGAGATGGGGATTTTGAGGATAGCACCTATTTGCTCAGGGGGTTCTGTCCCTGAGAATGGTGCCTGAAACAGAGGCAGGTGGTGAGATTTTTGGAGTGGTTGTGTGTTTAGGAACCTTCAAGGAAGGTGCCATCTGTGGGTTGATTGGTGGCAGATGGTCTTACTCCTGAGAGAGTTGGTCAAGTAGGTTTTTGCAGTCTACTGACTTCCTCCTCTAGGATCGTGTTCTGGGCAAGACATCATAGAAAAGCCCAGGTCATCATCAGCATATGCTGAATCACCTGACCTCCTGCTTGTAGCAGGATATACATGCTCTGGGTGTAGACCAGATGTGCATGTGCCCCTTTGTCCTGGAACTGGGGACTTCCAGCCTCAGGACAATGTCCTTCATCGGCTGTTGCCTCTGGTGAGGTCTTAGTTATGTTACCAACCTCACTCTGATCATTTGCTGATTCAGAAGAGGTGGCAGCCTCACTAGATATTCTTATCTCCATATCTACACCAGGAGATAGAACAGTTAAACCCCTGTGCTGTGGGTTCTCAGTGCACTGTGTTCCTCCCCCTCAATTGTAGAGGTATTCCCAGTGGTAAGTGGTTTCTGGGGAGGGGGTGAGGAGTGCAATTGAGTCAGCACTTGTGCAACTATTAAAGTTGGGCTGTGAGGGGCGGTTGGTTGGGGTACAGGGGAAGAAGCAGTGTGCACCTGGGGTGGATGGTGCTCTTCAATGGCAATCTCCTCAAGTGAGGAAGATCCCAGATAAGTAGGTGCCCCTTGGGTTGCTGCAGGTTCCTGTTGAGAGGAAGCCTGAGCGGCTGTGGCTGGAGGAGTCATTGTATCCACTAGGGGGTTTGGACTAGTGGATATATCCTGCGTTTGTTGTGCAGGAGCATCCTCAGGGGACTCAATTCCCTGAGTAGCCTTTTGGGTTTCTTTTTGGTGGGTTTGGTGGGGACTGGATTTGGAGGTGGTGGCTGTGGGTTCCAGCTGCGTGGTTTTTCGCAGCTTGGCAGCCATTTTTAGTGTCCGTCGGAGTTGTGCCGGGAGTATACTTCTGGCAAAACAGCCGTAGCAGGGACTCCCAAGCCAACAAGTCCCTCAGCATTAAGCTGGTCTATTAATGGCCATTATGAACCGTGGATAGAGTATCCAACGGTTGGCAGTTAATTTTTGAGCCATATCTTTGAGCTCTGAAAATATTAATTCTGAAAAGTTCAGTGGTTGTTGCTCAAGGATAGAATACAATACCTGCTGCCATTTGGTGGACATTTGATCCCAAGACGATGTCTTAGGGGCCAAACATACATTGACCATGTGAAAGATCAGGCGCTCAGCGTCATTGAAGTGTTTCTTCATGATGGTTGTGGCACTGAGATCACCTTGTTATCCATGCTGAGCAAATGATAGATCTATGGTGCCCTTCGGATATCCAGCAGGAGAGGTAGCATCACTCAGTGAAGAATTTTCGGATTGTTGCAGGAGTAATCACTACTTCTTTGTTGTTGACTACAGACCGGGAGGGTCGTGTGCTGCTCTCCTCAGTAGGAACATTAACGTTCATCCAAAATTGTTCAAGGATTCGGCATGTAAAACGGGTTCAGAAGGAATGCCTTGTTGTGGGACTGAACCATAAGATCGATAGCATATCGAACTTAGTCCAGATCGGCGATTTTGTGAGGTAGGCAACACAGTTGTGTCGCGGTTTAATTTGCAAAGACGCCATGGAAATTTGTTGGAGAGGAACGTTAGGTTTGAAGAAGATGAAGCATGGAGAGCTCAGGTTAAGGGTATATATAGGGTACGGGTGAGGAAGACTGAAGGATGTGGTGTTAGTCATCAGTAGTTTTAAACGACCGTTGACATGGTATTATCCTTTCAGACGTTGAAACAGCTGAAGTCGCGGTGTTAGGCATCAGTAGTTTAGAAAACTACTGAAGACCGTGGTTTTGACTTCAGGTGATTGAAACAACTGAGGACATGGTGTTTGTCATCAGTAGTTATGAAACTACTGAAGACAGTGGTTTTAGTCATCAGCTGTTGTAAACAACTGAAGACTTGGTATTGGTCATCAGTAGTTATAAAACTACTGAAGACGTGGTTTTGCTTCAGTTGTTTAAAATGAAACAGCAGTGGTACAAACGACTGAAGGAAATTTCTCTTCAGCTGTTTTCGTCAATTCTTAGCTTTTCAGCTGTTTCAAACTATCCTCAACACATTCATCAGTCTTTATGGCTGATTTCAGTTGTTTCATAGGACATCAGTACTTATCTGTTTTTACTGATTTCAGTAGTTATGACTACATCAGTAGTTGTAACTACTTCAGTAGTTAGAGCAGATGAAGTACTTGAGTACTTGTGAGAACTTTTAGCCTTCAGTAGTTATAAAAGTACTGAGGTTAAAAGATCTCATCAGTACTTATATGTGACAGGCACTCATGATCATCAATATGAATTACTGAGATCATCAGTAGTTGTCACCTATTCTAGCTGCAGCATACCAAGCCTTAACACCAGGTTTTGGAAAGTTGAACTATCCAAAGGCTTAGTAAAATGTCTGCAAGCTCATCAGCACTGGGCACAAACTTAGGATCAATCAGACCTTTTTCAAAACAGTCTCTTATAAAATGGTGTCTGATCTCTATATGTTTGGTCCTAGAGTGCTGGACTGGATTTTTGACAATGCAAAGAGCTGAAGCACTATCCATTAACAATGGAGTCTTAGTCTCTGTAATGCCATAATCCAAAAGTTGGTTTTGAAGCCAGAGTACCTGAGATGTACAGCTTGCAGCAGCAATGTACTCTGCTTCCGCAGTGGATGTAGCAACTGAGGTCTGTTTCTTGCTCTGCCAAGAATCAAGCAGTTGCCTAGGAATTGCATCCACCAGAAGTTGATTTCCTGGTCAACTTACACCCTGCATAGTCACTGTCAGAAAAAGCAACTAATTTACCAGAATGTTGGTAGAATACCATAAACCTAGAGATGGAGTGCCTTGCAGATATCTAAAGATCCTCTTGACTGCAATCAGATGAGACTCTTTAGGTGCAGCCTGAAATCTAGCACAAACACATGTAGCAAACATAATATCTGGTCTAGAAGCTGTTAAATACATCAAGGACCCAATCATACATCTGTAAAGTGTTTCATCAACCACTTTACCTTTCTGATCTGAGTCCAGTTGTGTGGTGCTGCTCATGGGAGTAGAACAGGGCTTACAGTTTTGTAAATCAAACTTTTGCAAAAGATCTTTTGTATATTTGGATTGATGAATAAAAATTCCATCAGCCTTTTGTTTGATTTGCAACCCCAGAAAGAACTGTAATTCTCCCATGGCACTCATTTCAAACTTCTGTTGCATCAACTTTGTAAAGGCATCACACAACTTTGGATCAGAGGATGCAAAAATGATATCATCTACATAAATTTGAACAAGTAGATTATGCTGCCCAGCTTTCTTAATAAATAAAGTCTTGTCTATGGAGCCTCTAGTGAAATTGTTTTCCAGAAGAAAGTTTGATAATGTCTCATACCAGGCTCTGGGAGCTTGTTTTAACCCATAAAGAGCTTTATCAAGCTTATACACCAATTAGGATGTTTGTTGTCCTCAAAGCCTGGAGGTTGACATACATAAACCTCTTCTTTAACTTTTCCATACAAAAATGCACTTTTGACATCCATTTGAAAACTTTAAGTTTTTGATAAGCAGCATAAGCTAAAAACAATCGAATTGCTTCCAGTCTGGCTACAGGGGCAAAGGTTTCATCATAATCAATACCTTCTTCTTGTGCAAACCCCTGAACAACCAGTCTGGCCTTGTTCTTAACAATAAGCCCATTTTCATCAGTTTTGTTCCTAAACACCCATTTAGTGCCTATTGCACACTTACCTGGAGGTAGAGGACCAGTTCCCACACTTGCTGTTTCTTGAACTGAAGAAGCTCAAGCTGCATGGCATCAACCCATCCATTGTCCTTTAAAGCAATGTGATAATTCTTTGGCTCTTGCTGACTGATGAAGAGAGCATAGAAGCAGAAATTGACAATTGACTTCTTGTTGATACTCCAGCAGTGATATCACCAATGATTTGAGACATGGGGTGATTCTTCAGATCTTGATACACAATGAGATCTGTGCAAGTGTTTGTAGCCGGTTCAGCAGCAACAGATGGTGATGGTGAATCATTTCCTTGAAACCAATCAGTGGATGGTAATTCAAAGGAAGTTGAATTCGAAGAAATCTCATCAGCATTTGTTGTGGATGGTGCTACTGGCGCTACAGGAACATCAGGTCTAGTTGAATCAGGCAGCTGATCACTAAACCTGAAGAGGTGAGTACTGCAATCATCATCATCATCAGCAGTACCACCAGGTGGTGAACTGTTGACAGGAGCAACAGCAGGAGTTTGATAAGGAACATATTGCAGTATGTCCAGATCAAATAACTCCACAGGACTTTGTGGAATCTTGTCCTTTGGAGATTCATTAAACTTAACATGTAGAGTTTCTTCAACCATCTTTGTTCTGCAGTTGAAGACTCTGTATGCTTTGCAAGTAGATGAATACCAACAAAGTATCCTGCATCCACCTTAGGATCAAATTTGTGGAGTTGATCCTTTGTGTTGAGAATAAAACAGGGACACCCAAATGCTTTGAAAAATGAAATCAGTGGAGCCAAATGATGGAGAACTTCATATGGAGTCTTCATCAACCTCTGATTTACTAAAACTCTATTTTGCACATAACAAGCTGTGTTGACAGCTTCGGCCCAAAAGGTCAATGG
The DNA here is from genome assembly GCA_025506515.1 of Flaveria trinervia. Lineage (NCBI taxonomy): Eukaryota > Viridiplantae > Streptophyta > Magnoliopsida > Asterales > Asteraceae > Flaveria > Flaveria trinervia. The sequence continues at coordinate 21,347,653 of CM046453.1, read as the reverse complement.
CAAACCTGAGTCAGCCAGCATGGACCTTGCAGCTTCAATGAGGGTCCTGTTCTTTCTCTCCACTACTCCATTTTGTTCCGGAGTCCTTGGAATGCTGAACTGCCTTTTGATTCCCTTTGAGAGATAGAAGTCATCAAGTGTATGATTTCTGAACTCAGTTCCATTATCACTCCTAATACACTTGACTGGAAGGGAATACTGCTTCTCAATGTACAGCACAAAGTGGATAATCTTCTGAGCAGCCTCATCCTTTGAATGTAGAAAGAAAGTCCATACAAATCTGGAGTAATCATCCACAATTACCAGACAGTATTTCTTCTTTGCCATGCTCATTACTCTCACAGGACCAAATAGATCCATATGCAGTAATTGCAAGCAGGCAGTGGACTTGGACACTTCAATAGGAGAAATGAGACCTTGTGCTGTTTTCCTTTTAAACAAGCAGTGCAAGTTTCATCACAGTGGAACTCCTTTATTGGTAAGCCTCTGACTAAACTATTGTGGCTAAGCTGATTCATGTTTTTGAGATTAACATGACCAAGCCTCCTGTGCCATAGTTTAGATTCTTGAAAAGAGGCTTTGGAAAATAGGCAAGGATTACCTTTGAGATCTATCTTCTTAGAGAGATCTAAGGCATACACTCTTCCTGTCCTGTTGGCTTTCAGGAGAGTGTGATCATCCAACACCTTGTCAATCAAGGGCAAAACTTTGGATGACAGAATCCTACAGTTTTGACTTGTGAAAAGGGCAACATGGCCTTTATCACACATTTGACTGACACTCAAGAGGTTGTACTTGAGATTTTCCACATGATTAACATCATCAAATTTGATTTCTCCATTGGAGACAAAGCCCTTACCGATGATGTAACCCCTAGCATCATTGCCAAAAGAGACAAATCCCTTCTTTCCTTGAGAGTAGTCATGAAGAAGAGAGATGTTCCCAGTCATGTGCATGGATCCCCCACTGTCTACATACCAGATGCTATTTTGGCATGTTGAAGAACCCTGCAATAATAAACAATCAGTTAGTTTTAGAGACCCAAACCTTTTTGGTTTTGGGCCTGGTCTCATCAATAGATGGTAAACTAGCATGTTTATTTGTAACAACAGCCTGAGAGGAAGAAGATGGTGCAGAGAGGAGTCCTTTGGCTTAGACCTCCTTTTCTGTGGTTTCAACATAGGAGAATCTAGTTGGTTAACTCTACCCAACAGATGTTGTACCATCATCACCAGCTGTGTCTGATTTTGTGATAAAGCTTTCAGCTCATCAGACACATTGCTAGTGGAGTTAGATAAGGTCCTATGTTGCACCTTCTTCTTTTGAGCACCCTCAGCTGTCACCTGTTTAACCCCTTCCTTTTTGGATTGCTTTAAGGACTTAAGGGTTACAGGATTGATGTTGCTGATACAAATGTGGTTTCAAACTCAGTTTTCATTTTTACCATTTTCTCATTAATTTCTTCTTTTTTTGAGTTTGGAACCTCTTTTGTACCAACAATCATCTGTAAGATGATTGAACAAACCACATACTTCACATGGTTTCTTCTTCTTCTCTAGGTTGATCATCAACTAAAGATGGTGAAGCAACAGAAGACTTGTTCTTCAATGCTTTGGAAGCATTGGTTGCTTTCTTGACAGCATCTTTAGTAGTCTTCAAACTCTTTCTACTGCCAGTTTTCTTCTCTTCAGTACTGACAGCAGTTGAAGTTTGAACTTCAGGAGTTGAATCCTGCTCTCCAGTCCTTTCAGGACCTTCAGGATTGACTCCTGAGTTGATCAACTTATTGATCATGTGAATGTCAGCATTTGGACTATCAACATCAGCTGATAGGTTCAAAGAGGACTTGATACTGACTGCTACTTCTGCTGATTGTGCTGTATCAGAAGGTAGATCACATGACTTGATGGATTGGTTATCACTCCCACCATCAGATTCTACCTCTGCTCTTGGGGTAAAGTCTGTAGGTGGAGCAGTGTGATTGTAACCAATTCCAAACTTCACATTTGAAGCAGATTGCTTACTAAGAAGCATTTCAAAACCTTTGCATGATTGTACCCATCTATCACACTCGACCTGGGTAACTGCAAGGTTTCTTTGAGATCTTTGTACTTCTCTAAAAGTACATCTTCTCTAGCCTTATCATCAATTATTTTGCAATTCAGTTTATAACCTCATCATTTTTATCTTTGAGCACAACTCAAACTCAGCTTTGTTTTTGGAAATTACTTGTTCTAACTCAATGTTCTTATTAATTAAAGCTACATTTGCTTCTCTAATGGAAGCAAATGCTGCTATGCATTGTTCAGAACATAATTTGGCTTTTGCCTCAGAGGATACCTGTGATACCTGAGGTGTAGAGGCATTGGAAGATGAAGTATCAGCAGACTCCAAAGCCATAAGAGCTAGATTCCCAAAGGGACTGTCACCACCATGTTGACCAGCACCTGAGAACAGTTGATCATGACCAGACAAGTCATCTGGTAAACTGCTCCAGTCAACAACTCCTGGGGTGAAGAAGCTGTGTTGTTGAGATGAAGGTTGTTGATGAGATGGGGAAGGCTGAGGTTCTGGTAATGCATGAGGTTGTGGTGTCATAGGAACTTGAACTTGACTTGACTGTGGCATGTAATAACAAGGGTACTGATAAGGCATTTGACCCTGAGGAACAAAATATGCCGGAGATTGTTGTTGAGGATGATGACTAGATGTGACAGGATGTTGCCCTCTGTTTTGTTGACTGTTGCCAGGAAAAGTCACAAAGGGTGCAGTAGAGTTTGATCCAGTTGATCTACACTCTCTTTCAAAGTGTCCAAGCCGTTGGCATTTGTGACACCTCAACTTGCTCTTGTCAAAACCAACTTTGGTTTTGCCAGAGAGTCCTGGGAATTTTCTTCCAGTTCTTTTGTAGAACTTCTGAGATCTGATATTTATCAAGGCCATTTGGCTCAAAATATCCATCTCTTCTAAGTCATCATCAGCAATCCCCTTGAGATCATCCATAATGAACATAAGTTGTCATTATTACATCCAGTGAACTGACCATCAACACTTACAAATGCAGAATTAGAAGTGCTCGAAGAGAAATTAATATGCTCATCATACTGGCATTCAGATGAGCATATTCTGACTCATGACCCACCAAGGCAGTGTTGCCTTGAATAAAGTCTTCAGTGAGCTTTCCAGATGAAGACAGCTTTCTCTTCTGTTCTATCTCTCTCTCAAAAGTGAGCAATTTCCCATGGAGTTGGGTGAGAGATAGTTTGTCCAAACTTGCACTGGAGCGTAGGACAATAGTATATGTGTCCCATCTCTCAGGCAGTGATCTGAGAAATCTGTTATTCATCTGAATATTGGTGTATTCAAGTTTGACCATTTTTAGTTCAGAGATCAAACAAGAAACCGCTCATATTGTTGAGTCAGTGTCTCACCCTTTTTATGAGAGAATGTCTCATATTGTTGGGCAAGAATTTCTCTATTATTTGCCAAGACCTCATCTGTTCCTCCAAATTGTTCTTTCAAAGCAATCCAGAGGTCATGGGCAGTTTCATGATGCATTAGCCCAGAATAGATTTCATTGGGCAAAGCCATGGCCAGAATTCCATGGGCTTTTGCATCAATCTCAAGCAACTTTTTATCCTCATCTGATATTGCTCCCTCCTCTTCGGAACCATTTGATTGGTTTCCGGGTTATTCACCATAGGCTTGTGTGGACCATGTACCACTGATGTCCAACACCCTGCGCTGTTAACAGACAGGTGATGGAGCATACGTCTTTGCCATATGTTATACTCATTCCTAACCAGCATAGGAGGCTTGGTTGAGGAACCAGTATTGTGAGGATCATTGGAGGGAGTGGTCATTTTTAGTTCAAAAACAGTTTAGTTCAAGTTTTAAAAAGTTTTAGACAAACCACAACAAACTCAATGAGACCAAGAATAAGATCTCAGGATGAATGAGCAGAAATACAGAAAATTCAATCTCTATAACCGTTTCTTGCAAAACAAAAGCTAATTCAATCAAACTTGGATCTTGAATAGCAGTTTCAATGATCAATTATTAGATCGATCAATGATTAACCTGCTCTGATACCATTTGACAGGATCAGTGATCACAAGTTTGATGTTTATCAGAATGTAAAGCAGCGGAATACACAAACGAATTAGACAAATTGTAGCAAGCAAACAATTATGTAAGCGTTAAGATCGCATACGGTTATAGGGAGAGAATATGAATTTCTGATTTCTAAGAATGTTTATAGATGGAGAATATTTCTAATCAAATCAATCAACATTCCATTCAATTGCTCATATCGCTCAATAATTACAATGGGTTGTCACTCCTTATATAGAGTGCAACAGTCACTGCTGTTATCACGGAAGTGACAACTGGCAGATCCATACAAAATAACTAATCTTAACAAACTACTGAAATGTTCACAACTACTGAGAACATATCAGCAAGTTAAGTACAAAATATAAAACTACTGAAACTACAACGACTGAAGAACAAGCTCTTCAGTCGTTTTACAAAACTACTGAAACATAAAACATAAAACTACTGATATCACAACTACTGAAGAAGTACTCTTCAGCAGTTGTGACAAACTACTGAGGCTTCAGTACTTGATCTTCAGACTTTGACCTTCAGTGTTTCATCAGCTGATGACTTCAGTAGATATCATCAGCTGATGTCTTCAGTCTTTGTCTTCAGACTTTGTACATCAGTTGTTGATCTTCACACTTGTGAACTCTTCAGCTGTTGTTCTTCAGTACTTTGGTCTTTCAGCTTCAGTACTTGTGTTCTTCAGCTGTTGTACTTCAGCACTTTGGTTCTTCAGCTGTTAAGGTCTTCAGCACTTGATCTTCAGCTGTTGAAGTCTTCTACTTGTCAAACTACTGATGAGGCTTTCAGCAGTTGTTGTGATACGTGTGGGACTTAGAGATTTTCTGATCTTGGCTCATGGTTCTTTTGTCCAACACTTTGCCCAATGAAATCTATTCTGGGCTAATGCATCATGAACTGCCCATGACCTCTGGATTGCTTTGAAAGAACAATTTGGAGGAACAGATGAGGTCTTGGCAAATAATAGAGAAATTCTTGCCCAACAATATGAGACATTCTCTCATAGAAAGGGTGAGACACTGACTCAACAATATGACGGTTTTCTTGTTTGATCTCTGAACTAAAAATGGTCAAACTTGAATACACCAATATTCAGATGAATAACAGATTTCTCAGATCACTGCCTGAGAGATGGGACACATATACTATTGTCCTACGCTCCAGTGCAAGTTTGGACAAACTATCTCTCACCCAACTCCATGGGAAATTGCTCACTTTTGAGAGAGAGATAGAACAGAAGAGAAAGCTGTCTTCATCTGGAAACTCACTGAAGACTTTATACAAGGCAACACTGCCTTGGTGGGTCATGAGTTAGAATATGCTTCATCTGAATGCCAGTATGATGAGCATATTAATTTCTCTTCGAGCACTTCTATTCTGCATTTGTAAGTGTTGATGTCAGTTTACTGAGGTAATAATGACAATTATGTTCATTATGGATGATCTCAAGGGGATTGCTGATGATGACTTAGAAGAGATGGATATTTTGAGCCAAATGGCCTTGATAATATCAGATCTCAGAAGTTCTACAAAAGAACTGGAAGAAAATTCCCAGGACTCTCTGGCAAAACCAAAGTTGGTTTTGACAAGAGCAAGTTGAGGTGTCACAAATGCCAACGGCTTGGACACTTTGCAAGAGAGTGTAGATCAACTGGATCAAACTCTACTGCACCCTTTGTGACTTTTCCTGGCAACAGTCAACAAACAGAGGGCAACATCCTGTCACATCTAGTCATCATCCTCAACAACAATCTCCGGCATATTTTGTTCCTCAGGGTCAAATGCCTTATCAGTACCCTTGTTATTACATGCCACAGTCAAGTCAAGTTCAAGTTCCTATGACACCACAACCTCATGCATTACCAGAACCTCAGCCTTCCCTATCTCATCAACAACCTTCATCTCAACAACACAGCTTCTTCACCCCAGGAGTTGTTGACTGGAGCAGTTTACCAGATGACTTGTCTGGTCATGATCAACTGTTCTCAGGTGCTGGTCAACATGGTGGTGACAGTCCCTTTGGGAATCTAGCTCTTATGGCTTTGGAGTCTGCTGATACTTCATCTTCCAATGCCTCTACACCTCAGGTATCACAGGTATCCTCTGAGGCAAAAGCCAAATTATGTTCTGAACAATGCATAGCAGCATTTGCTTCCATTAGAGAAGCAAATGTAGCTTTAATTAATAAGAACATTGAGCTAGAACAAGTAATTTCCAAAAACAAGCTGAGTTTGAGTTTGTGCTCAAAGATAAAAATGATGAGGTTTATAAACTGAATTGCAAAATAATTGATGATAAGGCTAGAGAAGATGTACTCTTAGAGAAGTACAAAGATCTCAAAGAAACCCTTGCAGTTACCCAGGTCGAGTGTGATAGATGGGTACAATCATGCAAAGGTTTAAAATGCTTCTTAGTAAGCAATCTGCTTCAAATGTGAAGTTTGGAATTGGTTACAATCACACTGCTCCACCTACAGATTTTACCCCAAGAGCAGAGGTAGAATCTGATGGTGAGAGTGATAACCAATCCATCAAGTCATGTGATCTACCTTCTGATACAGCACAATCAGAAGTAGCAGTCAGTATCAAGTCCTCTTTGAACCTATCATGTTGATGGTCCAAATGCTGACATTCACATGATCAATAAGTTGATCAACTCAGGAGTCAATCCTGAAGGTCCTGAAAGGACTGGAGAGCAGGATTCAACTCCTGAAGTTCAAACTTCAACTGCTGTCAGTACTGAAGAGAAGAAAACTGGCAGTAGAAAGAGTTTGAAGACTACTAAAGATGCTGTCAAGAAAGCAACCAATGCTTCCAAAGCATTGAAGAACAAGTCTTTAGTTGATGATCAACCTAAGATGAAGAAGAAACCATGTGAAGTATGTGGTTTGTTCAATCATCTTACAGATGATTGTTGGTACAAAAGAGGTTCCAAACTCAAACAAAAGGAAGAAATTAATGAGAAAATGGTAAAAATGAAAACTGAGTTTGAGACCACATTTGTATCAGCAACATCAAATCCTGTAACCCTTAAGTCCTTAAAGCAATCCAAAAAGGAAGGAGTTAAACAGGTGACAGCTGAGGGTGCTCAAAAGAAGAAGGTACAACATAGGACCTTATCTAACTCCACTAGCAATGTGTCTGATGAGCTGAAAGCTTTATCACAAAATCAGACACAGCTGGTGATGATGGTACAACATCTGTTGGGTAGAGTTAACCAACTAGATTCTCCTATGTTGAAACCACAGAAAAGGAGGTCTAAGCCAAAGGTCCTCTTCTGCACCATCTTCTTCTCTCAGGCTGTTGTTACAAATAACATGCTAGTTTACCATCTATTGATGAGACCAGGCCCAAAACCAAAAAGGTTGGGTCTCTAAAACTAACTGATTGTATTATTGCAGGGTTCTTCAACATGCCAAAATAGCATCTGGTATGTAGACAGTGGGGGATCTATGCACATGACTGGGAACATCTCTCTTCTTCATGACTACTCTCAAGGAAAGAAGGGATTTGTCTCTTTTGGCAATGATGCTAGGGGTTACATCATCGGTAAGGGCTTTGTCTCCAATGGAGAAATCAAATTTGATGATGTTAATCATGTGGAAAATCTCAAGTACAACCTCTTGAGTGTCAGTCAAATGTGTGATAAAGGCCATGTTGCCCTTTTCACAAGTCAAAACTGTAGGATTCTGTCATCCAAAGTTTTGCCCTTGATTGACAAGGTGTTGGATGATCACACTCTCCTGAAAGCCAACAGGACAGGAAGAGTGTATGCCTTAGACTCTCTAAGAAGATAGATCTCAAAGGCAATCCTTGCCTATTTTCCAAAGCCTCTTTTCAAGAATCTAAACTATGGCACAGGAGGCTTGGTCATGTTAATCTCAAAAACATGAATCAGCTTAGCCACAATAGTTTAGTCAGAGGCTTACCAATAAAGGAGTTCCACTGTGATGAAACATGCACTGCTTGTTTAAAAGGAAAACAGCACAAGGTCTCATTTCCTCCTATTGAAGTGTCCAAGTCCACTGCCTGCTTGCAATTACTGCATATGGATCTATTTGGTCCTGTGAGAGTAATGAGCATGGCAAAGAAGAAATACTGTCTGGTAATTGTGGATGATTACTCCAGATTTGTATGGACTTTCTTTCTACACTCAAAGGATGAGGCTGCTCAGAAGATTATCCACTTTGTGCTGTACATTGAGAAGCAGTATTCCCTTCCAGTCAAGTGTATTAGGAGTGATAATGGAACTGAGTTCAGAAATCATACACTTGATGACTTCTATCTCTCAAAGGGAATCAAAGGCAGTTCAGCATTCCTAGGACTCCGGAACAAAATGGAGTAGTGGAGAGAAAGAACAGGACCCTCATTGAAGCTGCAAGGTCCATGCTGGCTGACTCAGGTTTGCCATTGACCTTTTGGCCGAAGCTGTCAACACAGCTTGTTATGTGCAAAATAGAGTGTTAATAAATCAGAGGTTGATGAAGACTCCATATGAAGTTCTCCATCATTTGGCTCCTCTGATTTCATTTTTCAAAGCATTTGGGTGTCCCTGTTTTATTCTCAACACAAAGGATCAACTCCACAAATTTGATCCTAAGGTGGATGCAGGATACTTTGTTGGTTATTCATCTACTTGCAAAGCATACAGAGTCTTCAACTGCAGAACAAAGATGGTTGAAGAAACTCTACATGTTAAGTTTAATGAATCTCCAAAGGACAAGATTCCACAAAGTCCTGTGGAGTTATTTGATTTGGACATACTGCAATATGTTCCCTATCAAAATCCTGCTGTTGCTCCTGTCAACAGTTCACCACCTGGTGGTACTGCTGATGATGATGATGATTGCAGTACTCACCTCTTCAGGTTTAGTGATCAGCTGCCTGATTCAACTAGACCTGATGTTCCTGTAGCACCAGTAGCACCATCCACAACAAATGCTGATGAGATTTCTTCGAATTCAACTTCCTTTGAATTACCATCCACTGATTGGTTTCAAGGAATGATTCACCATCACCATCTGTTGCTGCTGAACCGGCTACAAACACTTGCACAGATCTCATTGTGTATCAAGATCTGAAGAATCACCCCATGTCTCAAATCATTGGTGATATCACTGCTGGAGTATCAACAAGAAGTCAATTGTCAAATTTCTGCTTCTATGCTCTCTTCATCAGTCAGCAAGAGCCAAAGAATTATCACATTGCTTAAAAGACAATGGATGGGTTGATGCCATGCAGCTTGAGCTTCTTCAGTTCAAGAAACAGCAAGTGTGGGAACTGGTTCCTCTACCTCCAGGTAAGTGTGCAATAGGCACTAAATGGGTGTTTAGGAACAAAACTGATGAAAATGGGCTTATTGTTAAGAAAAGGCCAGACTGGTTGTTCAGGGGTTTGCACAAGAAGAAGGTATTGATTATGATGAAACCTTTGCCCCTGTAGCCAGACTGGAAGCAATTCGATTGTTTTTAGCTTATGCTGCTTATCAAAAACTTAAAGTCTTTCAAATGGATGTCAAAAGTGCATTTTTGTATGGAAAAGTTAAAGAAGAGTTTATGTATGTCAACCTCCAGGCTTTGAGGACAATAAACATCCTAATTGGGTGTATAAGCTTGATAAAGCTCTTTATGGGTTAAAACAAGCTCCAAGAGCCTGGTATGAGACATTATCAAACTTTCTTCTGGAAACAATTTCACTAGAGGCTCCATAGACAAGACTTTATTTATTAAGAAAGCTGGGCAGCATAATCTACTTGTTCAAATTTATGTAGATGATATCATTTTTGCATCCTCTGATCCAAAGTTGTGTGATGCCTTTACAAAGTTGATGCAACAGAAGTTTGAAATGAGTGCCATGGGAGAATTACAGTTCTTTCTGGGGTTGCAAATCAAACAAAAGGCTGATGGAATTTTTATTCATCAATCCAAATATACAAAAGATCTTTTGCAAAATTTGATTTACAAAACTGTAAGCCCTGTTCTACTCCCATGAGCAGCACCACACAACTGGACTCAGATCAGAAAGGTAAAGTGGTTGATGAAACACTTTACAGATGTATGATTGGGTCCTTGATGTATTTAACAGCTTCTAGACCAGATATTATGTTTGCTACATGTGTTTGTGCTAGATTCCAGGCTGCACCTAAAGAGTCTCATCTGATTGCAGTCAAGAGGATCTTTAGATATCTGCAAGGCACTCCATCTCTAGGTTTATGGTATTCTACAACATTCTGGTAAATTAGTTGCTTTTTCTGACAGTGACTATGCAGGGTGTAAGTTGACCAGGAAATCAACTTCTGGTGGATGTCAATTCCTAGGCAACTGCTTGATTTCTTGGCAGAGCAAGAAACAGACCTCAGTTGCTACATCCACTGCGGAAGCAGAGTACATTGCTGCTGCAAGCTGTACATCTCAGGTACTCTGGCTTCAAAACCAACTTTTGGATTATGGCATTACAGAGACTAAGACTCCATTGTTAATGGATAGTGCTTCAGCTCTTTGCATTGTCAAAAATCCAGTCCAGCACTCTAGGACCAAACATATAGAGATCAGACATCATTTTATAAGGGATTGTTTTGAAAAAGGTCTGATTGATCCTAAGTTTGTGCCCAGTGCTGATGAGCTTGCAGACATTTTTACTAAGCCTTTGGATAGTTCAACTTTCCAAAACCTGGTGTTAAGGCTTGGTATGCTGCAGCTAGAATAGGTGACAACTACTGATGATCTCAGTAATTCATATTGATGATCATGAGTGCCTGTCACATATAAGTACTGATGAGCTCTTTTAACCTCAGTAGTTTTTATAACTACTGAAGGCTAAAAGTTCTCACAAGTACTGAAGTACTTCATCTGCTCTAAACTACTGAAGTAGTTACAACTACTGATGCAGTCATAACTACTGAAATCAGTAAAAACAGATAAGTACTGATGTCCTATGAAACAACTGAAATCAGCCATAAAGACTGATGAATGTGTTGAGGACAGTTTGAAACAGCTGAAAAGCTAAGAATTGACGAAAACAGCTGAAGAGAACTTTCTCCTCAGTCGTTTGTACCACTGCTGTTTCATTTTAAACAACTGAAGCAAAACCACGTCTTCAGTAGTTTTATAACTACTGATGACCAATACCAAGTCTTCAGTTGTTTACAACAGCTGATGACAAAACCACTGTCTTCAGTAGTTTCATAACTACTGATGACAAACCCATGTCCTCAGTTGTTTCAATCACCTGAAGTCAAACCACGGTCTTCAGTAGTTTTCTAAACTACTGATGCCTAACACCGCGACTTCAGCTGTTTCAACGTCTGAAAGGATAATACCATGTCAACGTCGTTTAAAACTACTGATGACTAACACCACATCCTTCAGTCGTTTCCTCACCCGTACCCTATAAATACCCTAAACCTGAGCTCTCCATGCTTTATCTTCTTCAAACCTAACGTTCCTCTCCAAAAATTTCCATGGCGTCTATGCAAATTAAACCGCGACACAACTGTGTTGCCTACCTCACAAAATCGCCGATCTGGACTAAGTTCGATACTGCTATCGATCTTATGGTTCAGTCCCAATACAACAAGGCATTCCTTCTGAACCCCGTTTTACATACCGAATCCTTGAACCAATTTTGGATGAACGTTATGTCACTACTGAGGAGAGCAACACACGATCCCTCCGTCAGTCGTCAACACAAAGAAGTAGTGATTACTCCTGCAACAATCCGTAAATTCTTCAACTGAGTGATGCTACTTCTCCTGCTGGATATCCGAAGGGCACCATAGATCTATCATTTGCTCAGCATGGATATCAAGGTGATCTCAGTGCCACCACCATCATGAAGAAACACTTTAATGACGCTGAGCGCCTGATCTTTCACATGGTCAATGTATGTTTGGCCCCTAAGCATCGTCTTGGGATCAAATGTCCACCAAATGGCAGCAGGTAATGTATTCTATCCTTGAGCAACAACCACTGAATTTTTCAGAATTAATATTTTCAGAGCTCAAAGATATGGCTCAAAACCTAACTGCCAACCGTTGGATACTCTATCCACGGTTCATAATGGCCATTATAATAGACCAGCTTAATGCTGAGGGACTTGTTGGCTTGGGAGTCCCTGCTACGGCTGTTTTGCCAGAAGTATACTCCCGGCACAACTCCGACCGGACACTCAAACTGGCTGCCAAGCTGCGAAAACCCACGCAGCTGGAACCCACAGCCACCACCTCCAAATCCATGTCCCCACCAAACCCACCAAAAGAAACCCAAAATGGCTACTCAGGGAATTGAGTCCCCTGAGGATGCTCTGCACAACAAACGCAGGATATATCCACTAGTCCAAACCCCCTAGTGGATACCATGACTCCTCCAGTCACAGCCGCTCAGGCTTCCTCTCAACAGGAGCCTGCAGCAACCCAGGGGCACCTACTTATCTGGGATCTTCCTCACTTGAGAGATTGCCATTGAAGAGCACCATCCACCCCAGGTGCACACTGCTTCTACCCCCGTACCCCAAACAACCGCCCCTCACAGCCCAACTTTAATAGTTGCTCAAGTGCTGACTCAATTGCACTCCTCACCTCCTCCCCAGAAACCACTTATTACTGGAATACCTCTACAATTGAGGGGGAGGAACACAGTGCACCTGAGAACCCACAGCACAGGGGTTCCCAATTCTATCTCCTGGTGTAGAAGGAGCTTAGAATATCTAGTGAGGCTGCCACCTCCTCTGACTCAGCACATGACCAGAGTGAGGCTGGTAACATTGCTAAGACCTCCCTAGAGGCAACAGCTGATGATGGACATTGTCCTGAGGCTGGAAGTCCCCAGTACCAAGCACAAGGGGCACATGCACCAACTGGTCTACACCCAGTGCATGTACATCCTGCTCTAAGCAGGAGGTCAGGTGATTCAGTATCAACTGATGATGACCTGAGCTTCTTCTACGATGTAGTTGCTCAAAACACCATTCTAGAGAATGAGGTTAGCAGACTCAAAGAGCTGCTGGCCAAGATGTCTCAGGATGCAAGTCCATCTGCCACCCTCATACACCCACAGATGGCACCTTCCCTTGAAGGTTTCCCAACACAGAGCCACCCCAAAATCAACCACCTGCCTCTGCTTCAGGCCCTACTTCTCAGGAACAGAACCCTCCTGAGCAAATAGGTGCTGCACTCAAAAATTCCCTCCCTCTCATCACCCCCTAATCACTGATATAGTGATCAAAGCCCTTGATGAGAGGCTTTCCTCAACATTAAGCCCTGGTTGATGCTGCTGTCCACAAGACTCTTTCTGCGGTCTCAACCCTTCCTCCAATGCAACCAAAAAGGGGGAGAGTCCTGCAGTGAAAGAACAGAAGAGGAAAAGATCTGAGGAAAAGAAGGAAGCAAGCAAGCCCAAAAGGAGGAGAAAGAACAGCAACCAATGCTCACCTACAAGCGAAAGAAAGGTGCTGATGAGCACATTGCTGAAGATAAGCCTTGGAGCTACTGATAAAAGAGGCTGATGCCGAACACAGTAGATCATGGACAACATCATTGATCAGCTGTTCAGGCAAGGTCATGACACCAACAAACTTGACTCTGAGATTCGACGACTAGAGATTGAAGAAATCCAGAATAGATGGGCAAGTTATGAAGTGTTAGAAAGAGAAAGGCTAGAAATCATGATAAGATTTATTGCAAAATATCTTGGAAGATCAATGATTGAGATCAAAGCTTGGTCCAGGGACAGTATCTTGGCAATCACCACCAAGATCTGTTCGTCTGAAGCATACACTAAGGGGCTTGTTATTGAAGCTTTGAATGAAGTGGGCTGGGAGCAGGACTGAGCTAGCAAAGCAATCAAAGCCACACTCACCTCAAGGATGCTAGCACAGCCTGTCAAATTCCCACACCAAAACCACCCAAAACACAACCCACCAAACCAACTCCCTTACCCTCAAACCCATAGCCGATGATATACCCTTGAAGAAGAAGAGAAGGATATTGAGGCTAGAAGAAGATGAAGAAGATGATGAAGACAGGCTGCCGCTATCAGCTGTGATTCAGTTGCCTAAGGCCACAAGTCACTCCTCAGCATTACTCCTGAAGTCCAGAGACAAATGGTTAAAGTGAAGCTAGAAGAAGAAGAGCTTCATAAACAGCATGATGAGGAATTGCTGAAGAGAGTTGACAAAGCTTATGCAGCCACATCTTCCATCATCAATATGAAGGAGCAAGCCCTCAGACTTTACACTCTCAGGCATACCTTTCACAAAAGGAAAGAGTGAGGATTTGGCCTGATCCCAGGGTCTCTCACAGAATTCATAAGAACAATATACCTCGAGATACATTGGCCAGGTGAAAAAGATCGTAGATGAAGATCTCTCTCTGGTCTTTGTAGTTTCACCCTGGGAAATCCTAGAAGACTTCAAGAAGCCCCAAAGCTAATCTAACCCCTCAGAAGATGCTGAAACACAATAGTGAAAAAGGGGTTAGTTTACAAGAGGCTTGAGGAAGTCAGGAAAAATGAGCTCCAGTTGTTCCTAGAGGTAATCACCGGATGAGTTTGCTTACAGAATAATACAACTGTGGAGCTAAAGAATGGGAAACAGGCCAAATACCTGTCTGAGTATTATGGGCCGGAATCATTGTTTGAAGGAGGTGCTGAAGAGCTAACCATGGAGGAACAAATCACCTTCCTTGAGGCCTACACAAGAGAGTCGTACAGACTCATTATGGGGAAGTGAATCTCATGAATGGGATAACAACTCTGTGTCCAGTTCCCCAAAACAGAGTTCCCATTCATACTCTGCCAAACAAATATTTGAGGTTCTTCCCAGGCCGGAGCGTACATGGGTCATCTTCTCTACTGATCAAGAAGGAAAAAGACCAACATTTTTGCCATCAATAAGTGGGAGTATAAATAAGTTAGAGGTTTTGGCTGCATTGGTTCAGGGGAGTTTGTTGGACCAAAAGAACCAATGAGCCAAGATCAGAAAACCTCTAAGTCCCACACGGTATCACAACAACTGCTGAAAGCCTCATCAGTAGTTTGACAAGTGCTGAAGACTTCAACAGCTGAAGATCAAGTGCTGAAGACCTTAACAGCTGAAGAACCAAAGTGCTGAAGTACAACAGCTGAAGAACACAAGTGCTGAAGCTGAAAGACCAAAGTACTGAAGTACAACAGCTGAAGAGTTCACAAGTGCTGAAGATCAACAACTGATGTACAAAGTCTGAAGACAAAGACTGAAGACATCAGCTGATGATATCTACTGAAGTCATCAGCTGATGAACGCCTGAAGGTCAAAGTCTGAAGATCAAGTACTGAAGCCTCAGTAGTTTGTCACAACTGCTGAAGAGTACTTCTTCTTCAGTAGTTGTGATATCAGTAGTTTTATTTTCTTTGTTTCAGTAGTTTTGTAAAACGACTGAAGAGCTTGTTCTTCAGTCGTTGTAGTTTTAGTAGTTTTATATTTTGTACTTAACTTGCTGATATGTTCTCAGTAGTTGTGAACATTTCAGTAGTTTGTTAAGAATTAGTTATTTCTGTATTGGATCTGCCAGTTGTCACTTTCCGTGATAACAGCAGTGACTGTTGCACTCTATATAAGGAGTGACAACCTATTGTAATGATTGAATGAAATGATGAATTGAATGGAATGAATGATTGATTCGATTAGAAATATTCTTCATCTATAAACATTCCCTAAATCAGAAATACATACTCTCCCAATAACTGTATGCGATCTTATGCTCACATATATTGTTAGCTTGCTACAATTTGTCTAATTCGTGTTTGTATTCCGCTGCGTTATATTCTGTACATCAAACCTGTGATCACTGATCCTGTCAGAATCTGGGGTTCATGCAAAACCCTCCTTACCCTTTGCTCCAGATTCTCCACAAGGTAAGAGAAGATCATGTTCGAGAAGCTGAAAGGGTAGTTCAGCACCAGTGCCACATAGGCATTCGGATCTGGTCTGAAAGATCATCAAACCCACCTCTTCTAGAAGCAATGCACTTTATATGACATGTGCCAAGTACTTGTACTAGGACACAGGTTGCTTTTATTGAGCACACCCTGAGTTTGATGTCCCCAGCATACTTAATCCTCAGAAAGCATCCTCTTACTGTCAGTGGATGTAGCTTGGTGGATGATCAGTATCTTCCCCCAGCTCAAGTACTCTCTAAATATCGGCAGCAGTGATCTCGATAGCCCCCCACAGATAGAGCTTCGTATGCTATACGGCTCTTGTGATCGATCAACAGAAGCATTCTCCCAAAATGCCTGGTGTTAAAGACCTGTAGGGAGTGCAAGAGTAGAAATGGCCTTGTGGATCCTTGATCGCCTAAGAACGATGATCTCTGTAAACTCGTGCATTCCGAGTAGTATGGTCTAGATGAGCACATATGTTGTGCTTAAGGTTGATTGACCATCTAGCAGCCATCAATCTGAAACACAAGACACATAAGCATTAGATACTCACATACACATACCCGTTCTAAGTAACTTGATAACATTCATTCTGATTCATTCATGCGAATGAATTTTGCGACTGAGTTCAGTCGGGTATTCTATCATGCGGCTGGACTCATTCAGGTGAATGAACATGCAAATTTGTTCAATCGGTTGGCTGAGCCTACGATTGATTCAGTCGGCCGACTGAGCTCATTCGTATGTCACATTCGGCCGATTGAGCTATTCGGCTGGCTCAATCGTGCGATTGGAGTTCATCCAGACGTCCAGTCGCATGACCCACTGTTCGATCGACTGAGGTTCAAATCTTGACCAATTCATGAAATTAAACGTGGTTTAATGGTTCTTTAGACTCGCAATCTCTTAACTAGTGACCTATTAAACTTAGTTATAACATTTTACTTAGTTTCAGTAGGTTATTAGGTCATTTAAAGATTCGGTTCTTGTTTCAATCGACCATTACAAATTAGGGCACCATTTCTCCTTATTTATTTGAGATTTCATCTCAAAATACCTGTATGGATGCAAACCCACTTCAGAAGATCAAGAAGGAAGTATATTCGAGGTCTAGAGAAATTTGGGCAGAGTAACGGTATGATGTACGATTTAAGGGCGATTGGGAGTGGTGAGAAGAGTGTGATCGACTGTGTTCCTTTATATACTGAATCTGAGTTCAATTGGCCGACTGGACTCATTCGCTCAGTTCATTCGGGCAAATGAAGCTCAGTCGGTCGACTGACTCATTCGCACACTCCCATTCAATCGAATGGCTCATTCGGATAAGTCATTTGGGTGAATGGTTCATACTCATGTCCATTCGGCTATAAAGGCATGAGTATGATCCATTCATATGGTTGGTCCATACTCATGGTCCAGTCGTGCGAATGGGTCATACTCTTGAATTTTTCTAACTTTATGACCATTTGACATTTAAAACCTTTTAAACTGTTGAATTAACATTATGATCATTTGATCATCTCAGACATGATCATTTTAACTTGAAAACCTTTGATCACCTCAGGTGTGATCCTTTTAAAACATTTGTCACCTCAGATGTGACCCAATTGTTGTTTGAAAGCACTTGTGATCACCTCAGACATGACCTTTTAGATGATAAGGTCCCTTATCAACTTCCATGACATAGTCCGATACTTACATACAGAATTTGACAAACTTTGTATAGAAATAAAAGAAATAATACTGAAAACTTAAAAAACTAAGACATGTTTTTGTGTTTTTGTGAGAGTTAATTCCTAAGATGTAGTTTCTAAGGAATAATTATTCTGAGAGAACAGCCTCAATCATTTAAACCATACATAGATCAATTTAAGTTGGAATCACAGGATATTCAAATCATTCAGGACAAGTTATTAAAAACAACTTTGATGCTCTTTCCTGTTTTTCCATCTGGAGTCATTTAGCAAATTTAGGAAATCATACTAGTACTCTTAGGTCCCCACGCTGATTTGAACTTTCAAGACTTGTAGCCACAGTGATTGTCAGTTTACTTGTCCTCTTAAATCCATACACACACTTTCAACATAGTTTGGTGATCGTTTTAAGGTTTTTTTATTTCAACAAGCATTTGTGGATCCCACACTCATATGGTAATCAACATTCCTCAAGAGATTTTTGAGCGGTCTTAGGATAGTGTTCAAGAAGCGACTATTCATAGAATTTTCAAAAAGAGAAGCCAATCCTCAGGTCAGTGCCATCGCACAGCAGAGAGGCGGCAAACAACAATGAGTTCTAGAATATATAGGTTATGCTTATCCTCAGGTCAGTGCTACCGCACAGTAGAGAGGCACATAATCTATCTTCTTGTTTAAGCAATTTTTCTTCTTTTAGCACAAATCTCACCAACAACCTAGGTTATCAGTTTGATTGTATTTGCATTTTTCATGTGCTTTTGCTCATGCTTTGGTCTTACGCACACTCTTGTGGCGTTTATATTGCTCATCACCCCTTATTGGAATCTTGTTGATTGTGTTAACCAGGGATAAGGTGTTACCCACAGCTAGTCAAACATTTTAGTTTAATCTTGAGATCACCAAAAAGGTCTAGTCATCTATTGTGTTGAATCTACCGACATATCAACTGTGGTCTAGCAACCTCTAGGTCTACTTTCTTTGTGTTACCATAGTAGTAGCTAGCTTAACTATCATATTTCCTTTTATATTGCTCAGACTACATAGATTTATACTTGAACTTTGCATCTTTTTCAATTTTGATTTTTTAAAGTCCCAAATGGTTTGTACCTGTGTACTATCATATTCCACACATTAAATCGGTATCACACGTACGATCTTATTTATTATCGGCTTGCCTCTCCTTTTCCCTCATTTTTTTGTTGTTTTTTTTCATACCTATTCTCCCGCTAAAATACTAAAACCTCTAAGGATTTGCGTTTTAGGATTTTAATGAGCAAGAAAAGACACTAAGTGTAATTAACGAACTAACATTTAACAAAAACAAGAGAACTAAACTTAAATAACAATAAAATTTAAAAAATAAAAGAACCTAGACGCGGCGCATTGGACTATACATGGTCATCTTCAGGAATGACCTCACTTTTCTTTTTAACGCCATTGACCTCTAACAGATATAGAAAACGTGGTTTGTCAAAAGCCTTTGTATAGAGGTCAGCGCATTGAAAATCAGTGTTTATTTTTATCACATCGATTAAATTCTTTTCAAAACAGTCACGTATGAAGTGATATTTGATTCCGATTTGTTTGGTCTTAGGATGTTGGACCGGGTTCTTAGTGACTGCAATCACAGCAGAGTTATCAACAAATATAGGAGTGGAAGTGAAATGCAAACCGTAATCTCGCATTTGCTGTTGAATCCATATGATTTGGGAACAGCAGCTTGTAGCAACAACGTATTCTGCTTCACAGGTTGACAAAGCAACCAAGGTCTGCTTCTTACACTGCCAGGTTACTAATCTTCTCCCAAAGAACTGACACCCTGCTGATGTAGACTTGTAGTTCATCTTGCAGCCGCCGTAATCCAAGTCACTATACACTGTAAGTTCAAAGTCATCATCATGAGGATACCACAACCCAAGTGTGGGTGTGCCCTTCAGATAATGAAATATCCTTTTGACCCTAATTAGATGATTCACCTTAGGCTTTGCCTGATATCGTGAGCATAAACATGTAGCATGCATGATATCTGGTCTTGAGGCAGTGAGATACATGAGAGATCCAATCATCCCTCGGTACATCGTGGCATCTACCAGATCACCGTTCTTACCAGGTGCTACATCATGGTTTGTAGCCAGTGGAGTGCCAGCTGTGGAGGCATTCTCCATGTCAAACCGACTGAGAATATCCCCTACATACTTGGTCTGATGTAAGAAGATTCCATTTGGTGTCTGATCTACCTGTAACCCGAGAAAGAACTTCATCTCCCCCATGGCACTCATCTCAAACTCCACCTTCATTACTGCTCCGAATTCTTTGCATAATCCTTTGTTCTTTGAACCGAAGATTATGTCATCTACGTAGATTTGTACTAGCAGTAAGTCTCCATCTTTTTCTTTGATAAACAGTGTGCAGTCAATGACTCCCCTGTGAAATCCGTGTTTCACAAGATGAGTCGAAAGTTTCTCATACCAAGCCTGTGGAGCTTGATGAAGCCCGTATAGAGCCTTGTTGAGCTTGTAGACTCTATCCTGATGATATGGATCCTCAAATCCCTCGGGTTGATTGACATACACTATTTCTCTCTGATCTCACCATGAAGGAATGCACTCTTCACATCAGTTGATAAACTTTAATTTTCATATAAGATGCATAGGCAAGAAAGAGGATGGCTTCCATCCTTTCCACTGGTGCAAATACTTCATTGTAGTCAATACCTTCAACTTGTTGAAAACCCTGAACAACAAGCCGAGCCTTGTTTCTGATGATCACCCCTTGATCATCTTTCTTGCATTTCAAGACCCATTTGGTGTCAATGACTTTAGCACCATTAGGTCTATCAACTAGTGTCCATACACCTAACTTCTTAAACTGAAGAAGTTCTTCTTGCATGGCACTAACCCAAGCCTCATCATTTAATGCTTCACTGACATACTTTGGTCAAACTGAGACACAAAGCAGCGGTATGCACCGTCGTGAAGGTATCCTTTTTCCATCACGGAGGCATAATCAGCTGAGTATAGCTGATTTCTAGTCTGAACCCCTGATCTCATATCTCCTATAATATTATCCAATGGATGATAGACGTTTAGACGTGATCCAGGAGTTGTTGGAACAACCACCTCAGAATCAAGATTATGAGCATTTGGTTCTAGGTCGGAGGCAGTCGGAGTCTGAGGTTCTGATGATTCCGAAGTATCACTAG
Organism: Flaveria trinervia; assembly: GCA_025506515.1. NCBI lineage: Eukaryota > Viridiplantae > Streptophyta > Magnoliopsida > Asterales > Asteraceae > Flaveria > Flaveria trinervia. The sequence continues at coordinate 21,326,718 of CM046453.1, read as the reverse complement.
CCGATGCTGGTGAACTTGTGGTAGTCGAAACCTATACATCCTGGTTGATCTGATCATTTTCTTCATTGTCTTCATCAGAGGATGAATCACTCACATCAACTGCTCCCCTTGAGTTGGTAGTATCATGACTTGTTGAATCTTGAGATGGTGTGTTCAAAACATCGTACATCATCTTGTTTGCCAACTCGTCTTCTGAAGCGGGAACAGGTATGTTGAAGGTCTTGAAGAATCCATCATAGTCGAAGAAGTAGGCAGGCCCTTTTCCAGCAGGTGGTGTGATATATCTCTGAACATCAACATTACACCACACCTCTACTTGGCCTGTTGAGTTGTTGTAAACTCTCTTGTTCGGTATGTTGTATCCTAGAAAGATCCCTTCATCAACCTTCTCACTGAATTTTCCCTCCTGAGTCTTCTTTAGCAGGGTGCACGGAGCACCAAACGGCTCGAGATATTTCAAGTTAGGTTTATGTCACTGTAATAACTCGTAGCACGTTTTTCCATGGCGTTTTACTACCAGAACTCGATTAAGAGTATAACGTGCATTTTCCACTGCTTCATTCCAAAATTCGATAGGCAGTTTCGAGTCTGCCAGCATTGTTTGTGCCGTCTCTATCAAGCTACGGTTCTTTCGTTCAGCAACACCGTTCATCTGAGGGGTATAAGATGAGGTAAATTGATGCATAATTACCTTTTCCTTGCAATAGGCCTCCATCCTCTTATTCTTAAACTCGGTTCCGTTGTCTGAGCGCACCTGTCGTACCTTTAGCTTGTATAGGGATTCCAGTGTAGTTACCAATTCCTTGAAGGTTTCAAATGTTTCAGATTTGGATTTAAGAAACATTACCCAAGAGAACCTTGAGTAGTCATCAGTAACTACATCGCTATACAGGTCGCCCGCGATGCTTCTTGCACTGACTAGACCAAACAGATTCATGTGAAGAAGCTCAAGAGAAGTTCTATAGAATGAACTTTCTTTTCCTTATAAGACTTCTTCGTCTATTTACCCTTTTTGCATGCAACACAGAAATCCGGGAGTTGGAAGTTCTTGACATTTACTCCCCTCACAAGATCATTTTGGATCAAGTGATTCATTTTCCTCGGATTTATGTGTCCCATTCTCCTATGCCAGGAGATGGAGTTCTTCTCAGTAGCTTTGGACAAGAAGCATTGGACTTCACTATCCGTTGTTGATGCCTTTTAGAGATCCAATACATAAAGATCATTATATCTTGAAGCTAACATTAGGATCTGGTCCTCCGGGATCATGTATTCCTTGACCTTGAATCCTTTATCACATATTTGAGAGACAGAAAGCAAGTTATTTTGTAATTGCTGGACATAGTTTACCTTATCAAACTTAACCTTCTCATTTCCCACTTCTCCTTGGGTTGTGATATACCCACCTTTGTTTCTAGCAAATGAAACATGACCTCCTTTAAGTTGTCTGACATTTTATAAGAGAGCTCTGTTCCCTGTCATGTGCTTGGATGCTCCGCTATCTACAATCCACGTGTTAGTCTGAGCACTATAGCGAACACCCTGCACATTCAATGAAAACATTAGTTCATGTTAGGAACCCAAGCCTTAACTGGCTTGGGTTTCCCTGAGGCATCACATATCACAAACTCAACCCACTGACCCTTTGAGGTTAAGGATTGATTAGAATTCTGTTTGTTCTTATTTTCAGGCTCTAAGGAGGTTTTTCTTTCCATAATCCAGATTTGTGTAAGGCCTGTTTATGATAAATAGACGACTGGCTGATGGGTTGAACTTTGGGTTCATTGTCCCTTTTAGGAGGCGTCACTGAGTTCCTCTTAAAAGATCTAGATGTAGATGCAGAAAGTTCAACTTTCTTCCTCGGTGTCTGGTAATAAGGACAGTGAGACGCTATGTGACCATACTCTCCACAATTATAGCAGGATCTGCTTTCAACTTTACGGTTTATTTGTTTTTGTGGAGATGTAGATGTCACTCGGTCAACCTTATTGTGTTTGGACTGAGACACTACTTTATTAGATGTATGAGTTGGTTTTACAAAATTAGTTGCTTTACCTGGTTTTACATATTTGATCTCTTGTTTCCCTAGACTGTGACATGATGCACATGATTGATTAGATTTTATAGTCTTTTTAGGTTCTTGTTTGACTTTGTTTGACCCTGACTTTAAACTAACTTTTCCAAATTCTTTTTCAAGGTTAACACATGGCATCTTTCCTCTTGCCTTTGAAGTGTCCTCTTGTTGTTTAGAATTGGATTCTCTTGGTTTACTTATGGAATCTGGATCATTAACAAGAGGAGTAGACACCACGTGATCCTTGATGGGGTTATTGTTAATTGGTTTACTTTTGGTGTTCATCAAGGTCTCAGGTGGTGGTGGAACCACTTCGTATCCCAGTCCCTCCCCATTATTTGTCTCTCTCACTAAGTGTTGGACAATGTGTGATGAGCTTGTCCAACTATGCAGTTTTTGTTTTAATGAATTGACTTCTACTTCTAAAACTACTTTTTGCTTCTTAGTGTCCTCAAGAGAGTTCAGATAGTACCTAATGTCATTTTCTTGGTTAAAGGCAACTACCTCAGTTTCCTAAGTTTTTTATTTAATAGGTCTATCTTTTCCTTGTAACTATGCTCATTTTGTTTCAACACTCTATTTGCTTCTGTGCACTGTTACAGATCCTTTACTAAGCTATCATTATGATCTAATAGCCTCGCAAATTTTGAATTGATAACTTCTCTAAATTTATTACATTCTAAGCAAGCATGATTATTAAACAGTTGGTCAGTAGTACTTACCTGAGATGTTGAAGAAGAATCAGCCATGAGTGCTGACTCGGTTGTCTCTGGTTCTAATGATGCAGATTTTCCTTCTTCAGGCAGGTAGTTGACCACATTTGCAATATCTTCAGAATTTGACATCGCGAGCTCTACTGCTATATCTCCTTCACTTGCAGAATCGTCATCAATATCCTCCACACTAGCTATATTGGACTCTCCCGGTGAGACGAACCGAAAGCTCCAGTCCTGTCCTTCATCTTCATTAGCAGTTAAGGCTTCTGGATCCTTACTTGATGAGGCAGAATTACTAGCTGTGGCTTTGTCTTGACGATTATATGACGAGAAGGGATTGCCATTACCTATCTTCTTTGGTTTTATACACTCCCTCTTGAAGTGTCCCCTCTCACCGGAGTTAAAACATGTAACCTTTGACTTATCAAACCCAAAGGTTGTGTCTTTTGTTGCAACCAGGTTCTGTCCGGTCTTTTTGACAAACTTTTTAGCTCTTCGGACAGCACTTGCCAGAGCCCCCTTTATGTCCATACGTTCCAACTCCATTTCATCCACCTGCTTATAATCTTCATCTGCCAGGTGGCAGTTACCTATCTTTCCAGCAATTAATCCATCGTAGGATTGAACCACTGCAGCTAAAAGGTCCATATGTTCTCTAGCCACCTCCACAGTCACATTCCCGAGGTTGTCGGTTTTAAGCTTTGCTGCATTAGCTTCAGGTTTCATATATTGGATGCTGGACGACCCTGACATTTCGGATCCTGAAGCTTAAGGGTTGTGCTGGAACTGTTGCGCATGAGATGAAGGCGTTTGCAGTGGTGCTCCAGATGTCAAGACATTTTAATATTAATATTTATCGATGGTATTCATGATATGTTTGTTTGTTAAATGTTGGAATAATCCAACTTCCGTTATCTCCGTCACACGCGTGCCCTTCTGGTGCACTTTTCGGGGTGTGACATGTAATCCTTACAAGATTTTCCATTCTCGTCTGGAGTGAGGCATGTTTGGGTAGTGCATGGGGTTAATTCAGAAGAAGCATCCTCTATTTTGTTTTTTAAGAATTTCTTTGATATACTTTTCCTAGTGAATAAGAAGTCCTTCAGGCTTTTGTTCAACTTGCAAACCTAGGAAAAAGCACATCTCCCCCATCATGCTAATTTCAAATCGACTTCTCATGACCTCCTCAAAATCCCTGCAAAGCTTAGGATTGGTGGAGCTAAAAATAATGTCGTCAACATAGAGTTGCACGATTAACATCTTACCATCCACTTCCGTTTTGAATAAATTCATCAATCATGCCACGTGAAAAACCATTGCTTAGAAGATATTGTGTTAGAGTCTCATGCCAGATTCAAGGAGCTTGATGTAAACCATAGAGAGATTTTGTTAGGATCTGGTATTTGACCAAACACCAACTGATTAACGTGTTAAACCAAACCAAATAGTGCAGAATCCTATTTGATTGGCGATCCAATCAGTGAGAACGCACGTAGACACAATAATGTATTGAATCTAACATCAAGAATCGATTAGAAATCAATCTACAGCGTTCTATGAACTTGGAGTACGAACTTAGAGGCTTTTGGACAGCTAGGGTACGTCTGAGTCGAAGTGGATTGAATGCTTACGTTTTTCCACAATTAGGTGGTATTTATAGGTTAGGGTTGCTCATTCGTGCGACTGAGCCATTAGCATGATTCGTTCGTGCGATTGAGCCATGCGGTTGATCCATTCGCACGACTGAGTGTTCAGTCGTGCAACTGAGTCAGACGCATGAAGTTGTTCAGGCGTAAGAACTATTTAGGCGCATGGACACTCAGTCGCATGGCCATTCGGACGCATGACCACTGTTGGGGAACACGGTCCAGTCGGACGCATGAAAACTTCACTTTACCAAGTTTGAATGTTTTCAATATTATAACATTATGCATAACAATTCAAACAATCACAAACCTATATAATCAAATCAATATGCGTTAAACAACTCATTAATGAATTATTAAACATTATAGACACAACCAAACATTTGTATTTCATTAAGTACCCAATAATTGCATAAGTGTAAGACATATTACATTCAGATCAGGATCTAGGTACATATATGTATCAACAGATTTATCAAGCTTGTATACTTTGTCAAGAAAGCCTGGATCTTCAAACCGTGGTGGTTGACACACATAGATCTCTTCATCAATCTCTCCGTAAAGAAAGGAAATTTTAATATCCATCTGATAGACTTTGAATTACTTATAAGCAGCATGAGCCAGAAAAATCCTAATTTTTTCAAGACGGGCTACGGGAGCAAACACTTCCGTGTAGTTAACCCCTTCTTCTTGAACAAATCCTTGAACCACCAACCTAGATTTATTCCTTACCACAATGCCATGATCATTAGGTTTGTTCTTGAACACCCATTTTGTGCCAATTGGGCATTTGTTTGGAGGAAGATCTACAAGTGTCCACACTTTGAGTTTCCTAAATTGTTAAAGCTCCTATTGCATGGACTCACCCATCATGGATCCTGAAGAGCTGCATGAACATTTTTTGGAACAATTTGGGATATAAAACAACAGAATAAACACATGTTTATCAAGCCAGATTGACTCCACGTCCTAACCCCATCAGTAATATCCAATTATGTTATCATGAGGATGATCTTTTAATGATTTAGAATCAGTGGTTAAAGGTAATGGATGGGATTGAGGTGGGCTAATAGATTGAGATTTGGTATATAATGGAGAAGAATATGGAGAAGAAGATATAACAAGTTGATTAGGTTGGGATGTGGAAAGTTTGAGATGGAGTAGAGGTTGGTGTAGAAGGAATAGATGTCGAAGAAGGTGGGGGTGGAATGTCAAATGATGAAGAAGATGGAAGATCAAGTTAGGTTGGATGGTTAGATGATGAATTGGGAGGAACTTTAGTAACTTGAGGAACTTGAGGTAATGGATCTAGAGGAATGATGTTCGTTTGGACATTGGAGAAAGACACATCATCATCAAAAACTGGAAGATTGAAGGAGTTGAAAACAGTATTTGAGTCAAAGAATCATGCAGGTTCTATTCTGACAATACAAGAATTAGATTTCTGCCTATCAACATAAAATGACTCCTGCACAATACTTGTTCTCTTGTTGTACAACTGATAAGCTTTCTGAGAGGATGAATAACCAACGAAGTAACACTCATCACATAAAATGACTCCTGCACAATACTTGTTCTCTTGTTGTACAACCGATAAGCTTTTTGAGAGGATGAATAACCAACGAAGTAACACTCATCTGACACAGCTCCAAAATCAGTGGCTTCGTTTTATGAAATAGTTCATAAGGAGTCTTTATTATATCCTTCACAATTAAAACCCGATTATGAACATTGGATGTATAATTCACCACTTCATCCTAGAAAATAATTGGCAAAGAAGATTCGATCAACATGGTGTGAGCGGCTTCTATAAGGGTGCAATTCTTTCTTTCAGCTACACCGTTTTGCTGAGGTGTTCTGGCGGCACCGAACTGTCTCAAAATTCCTTTGCTTGCACAGAAGGAGTCAGAGATGTGATTTTTAAATTTGGTACCGTTGTCGCTTTGAATAGACATTACCTTCCTCTAGCTTAGCTTTTCGATTGAAAGAATTAACTTCTGCAACTCTTCAGCAACTTCTCCTGTATGAGCTAAAAATCTCACCCATGAATACCTAGAAAAATCATCTGTAACAACAGGACAAAAAGATTTCTTTGCAATTGATTTTACACTGATTGAGCCAAACAAATCAGTATGCAACAACTCATGGGATTTGAAATGCTATTTTTAAGTTTTGGTTTATGAGGTTTCTTATGTTGTTTTCCTTTGGCACAGGCCATGCATTTCTCAAAACACCAAAATCTTTTAATGGTAATCCCCTAACAAGATTTTTTTAACCAATTTGTTAATATTTTTGAAAAAAAAACATTACCCAATCTGCAATGCCACAAGAATGATTCGGAAGATAAATCTTTAAGTAGAAGGCAAGTGACAGTGGAAGTTGATTCTTTGGATCCCATATCAAGAAGATAGTTATCATTCTTTCTCAGTGCTCGCATGAGTATCATCTCGTCAAGAATATAAACCCGGATTTGAGAAATAAACATTCATTTGAGAGAAATAAAACCAGAATGTCTTTATCATAGATCTGAGAGTCGCTCAAAAGATTGAATGCAAGCTCTGGCACGATATTGATTTTCTCCAAAGTGAGAGATCCATTTGAACCCTCTCCTTGACCATCATCTTACCACCTTTCTTGTCACCAGTGAATGCTACATGCCCTCCATTGATGATTCGATAATTTGTTAATAAATCTTTCAACCCGTTCATATGTCTAGAGCATTCATTATCAAGCTGATATTATGCATCGTCATTTGAAGTACATGTGGTACTTGTACCACTTGTGCTTGCACTAGAAGATGATATTACCCTTTCATTAGATTGTGAAATATTAATTGGGGTAAAAGATGGAATGAGATGAGAAAAGAATTTTTCAAAGTAGTTACTTTTTGTTTTATCTTTACAATCGATAACAAAATCATTTACATCCTCATTCACACAAGCATTTGAAGCATCATCATTACATCTGAAATCATTCAATAAAGAAATGGAACAACCACTTGAACACACTGAGTCAATGTCTTAGACGGACTTTTTAGAAACAAAATATTACTTAAACTAGAACTATTATCTAAACCAGACGGTTACGGCTTAGGTGTACTAAAAGTATTGCATCCAAGTCCACTCATCGGTCCATAGCCATACTCCTCACGCACGTCCTTAGGATTAACATCTTCTAAATTTGTAGACAGACTGTTAGTATTTGTTTAAATGAAATCATAAAAGGTATGGAACTAGCATAGGTAATAACAATAAGTACTAGGAGGAGGATAAACCAAAGAATTTTCATAACCCAAACCTGTTTTAATCTTAGACCCCCATTGTGATCTACACAAATTGTTATGTTTCATTCCAGAAATAGTCCATTTATCAAGCTTTGACTGAAGTTTACTTGTATCAACTCAACAAGTGCGACTCTTGCAGTCAAAGTATTATTTCAACATGTCTTTCTAAAACAATTCTTTTTAAATGACCATTTTCTTTTAAAGCTTCATTTAATTTAACAAAATATTATGACTCATTTAGCTTAAGCTTATCATTAATTAGTTTTAAATCTTTTTCATTGTCAAGCACAGACGATTTGCTTTACACACCAAATAACCTTATCTTACAGGAAGGAGAACATGTCTTGTATTACCTCATAAGGGAGACCCATCACCACCTTCTCTACTGCCAGGTCTTTTTCACATTGACACACTGGAGTGCTCTTCTTGTTTTCCTCAATAGTGGATGTAGTGGCATGCTTCCCTTTGCCCTTTCCCTCTAATTGTTTCCTAATCAACTTCTCTTTATCACCTTTAACTTCTTTTAGATCACCAATATCCAAATCATCAATCACATTCTCCTCAACACACTGCCTCCTTTCACTCATACTTATCTCTTCAGACCTGTCTTGTTCAACTTCCTCATCCTTAACACTCTGATGAACTTCAGCTTCACTTGTAAATTCTTTAAAAGAATCAACTCCCCACACTTTTCTCTTTTTCCTTTATCTCAGCAGCTACGGCTTGGTTGATTTCTTCTTTCGTTTCCTCAGCTTCAACACTCCAACCAAAACTAGTTATCAAAGTTGTCTCTTTCTTCTGTTTACTCTCCTCCTTTTCCCCACCTGAGACCAATCTTGGAAATCCAAAGTTGCTTGGATCAGTAACAATTGGAAATGGACATTCTCTTTTGAATGCCCTAACTGCTTGTAGTTAAAACATCTCAATTTGGATTTATCAAAACCCAACTTAGAATTAGAATTTTGACATCCAAAGTTCTTCCTTCTAGTTCTTTCCATAAATCTCCTGCCTTGGAGAGTCAACATCGCCATCTGCCACAGAATATCAATTTCTTCCAAATCATCCAAATCAACCTAATACATTTCTTCCATAGTCATCCATTTCCCTTTTAGTTCACCAGCCACCAGTGCCTCATAGCTATGCACGAACATGCCAAATAGTGACATTCTATCGAATGGATTGAAGTTCTAGAAGCATCTTTTGAGTTAGCTTGATCTCTACCTGGGTTACCACCACCACTAAGTTGATCACATGAGACATTGTAGTCACTCCTCCTTGTCTTGATGCTTGTATTGGCGAGCTTGTAGTGGATGTAATTAATGCAACTTCTAAGGAAACCCTGATGATGACATCATAGACTAATTGAACTCTCTTCTCTCAAATCCAATTCAAAGGATTTTAACTTGTTAATGATCCATGAGCTTGTAATCTATGAACCCTATCTCTTGTTATAGCATTCTCACTTGTAGACTCCATTGAGGTGGATGTGAATCCAACAGCCTATTCACTTGTTCATTATTTGAAAGTTTTTCATCATATTTCTTCAATGTGCTTGAGACTGTTAGAAATTGATTTGTCAGATCAGTATGATTCTCATTCTTGTACCCCATAAATAAATTGAAATCTTTCTTAGCCTATATCCCTTAGTCTTTTACTAACTCATCATTCCCATCATAAAATTCACATAATGCATCGTACATAGACTTGGCACTCTTATGTTCAACAAATCAATTGTAAATATCGGGAGCAAGACACAGGGTTAATACTCCAAATGCTTTTTGATCTCTATCAATCAGCTTCAAATCATTTTTATTAAACGCAGTTGGATCCTTGTTTTGAGAGACTACATCTCCAATAGTAACAGTCTGTATGTGTGGACCGAAGATGATTGATTCCCACTGATTATGATTTATGTAGTAAAAGAATGCTTTCAAACACCTCTTCTAGTCCTCAAAGTTATCTTCGTTGATCAGTCTCGAGGGTCAATTTGGTGCCACACTCTCCAAATCAGCAAGAGTAAGAGTTGTCATCTTAGACATTGTAGTTTCGCAGAAGAAGCACTAGTTTCACTAGAATTTTTTGTAATTTTGCTGGAAATTTCGGCAGCAGTTTCGCTAGCAAGCTGCTTGCTTATGCTAGTTTCGCAGACAGATTTGCATAAACTAGCTTGAACTTTTGTTCATATGTAAATTCGACAGCAATTTCACCTGATGATAGTGCACAATTATTATTGAACTTTCATTCAATGAGTATATTTTCGCTGAGGTTGTAGAAACTAACATAATGAGGAAAACACCTATAGTTTTGCTGGAAGAAACTATAATTTCGCTGGATGATCTATAGTTTTGCTGGATAATTCTGAAAAACATTTTCAGCACAAAATTAATCCAAAATCACTCAAAATCTTAATAGACTTATCTGATGATTACCAGAGCTCTCCAAACCAAAAACTAATCAATCTCAATCAATTTCCATATCAAATACACTCAAATTTAATCTGGAATTAATGAAATAGTGATATTGAGCTCAACCAACCAAAAACCCAAACAATCAAGAGCACAAAGGCTCTGATACCATTTTGTTGGTCTAAGAATAGTACTATTGATTGACCAAATGGTTCAATATTACTAACAAACACTCAATACAAACATATCATGATGAGAAGAAGCAAAAGTGTTCAATATAAACAAAACAAAGCAAACACAAGCAATGAACAATGGCTCAATATGATTTCAATAGGATTCCAGCCTCAAAATTACACTTGCAACAGAGATATTTTGAATTAGGTTTTTGCAAAATTAACCTACAATGGTAGAAACATTTCTCTATAAAGGCTACTTAGTTTCGCTGACAGTTTCGCTGGAAACTATCAGACCCATTGCCAGTTTCACCCGGCTACGTAACACCGTTTCATTAGGGATCCTGGCTTGCTGACTATGAGCGAAACTATAGTTTCGCTCATAGTTTTGCTGAGCAGAAAAATACAAAATACAAACTAAACAAATGTAATCTAACATAAGTCCTATTACATTTAAACATAAACAAAATATAAACACTTATGTAAGGTGAGTCCAACCTATTCTTATTCTTCACTCATACATTCACTTCACTCAAAATGGCCCTCAACCAGAAATCATCTAAATCTAAAATAGAAACGATGACTAAAGCTCCTATCATCACCCTTGATAACTTCAGATCTTGGAGCAAACGTATTGAAGGTTTCATTAAGTATCAAGATGGAAAAAAAGGTGGAGATCTATTACTCACGGTCCTTACAAGCCAAAGGTGGAAGTACCAGCTGGTAATGGTACGATGATAGAGAAAGCCATTGAAGACTACTCAGATGAAGACTTAAAGAAATGGATATTGATAGCAAAGCCATAATTGTACTGCTTATAGCCATACCAAACTCCATTATGGTAGGCTTTGAGCACTGTTAGTCAGCCGAAGAACTCTTTGATGCTTTGACATTGATTTATTCTGGTTCCACCGAGTCCAAAGAGTCCAAGAAAGATACCTTCAAGCAATAGTTCGAGAACTTTACTTATGTTGCTGAAGAGACCCTCAGCCAGCAATACTTCAGGTATATGGACCTTAATTCATCACTTCAGTCTATGGGAGTGACTTTTGAGAAGAGAGATCTAGTAAGGAAATTCATGAGTGCACTTCCTCATGAGTGGACTTTCTATTGTGTCTTTATCAAGAGGATAGAGAATTTCAACCCTCTAACCATAACTGAACTATATGGTATTCTTGATGGATATCATGTAGAGATGGAACTTAGAGATGTCACCAAATGAGCAGAACCTCTAGCCTTCTTGCTAGAAACACCCTACTTGTTGTTAAAGGCTCAAGAACTCCTCAGCCCCAGTAATACCTGACTCACTCCTAACAGCCATCATGTTCCTCTAGGCCATATATCACTTTCCCTAAGACACCAAGGTCTTAACATGCTCAATCAAATCCTTTCTAGGAAAATTGTGCCTTTGTTTCAGGAAATGGGTATTCTAGTGATTTTCAATTTTGCTTTGATGATCTAGAATGCTTCAGCCCAGATGATATTGAATACATGGAAATTGTCCAATAAATGGATTTTTGAATTATAAAGCAAAGAAGTTCTGTAAAAGAACTAGAAGGCAGTTCCCTTAGAACCCAACCAACAACAAATTTGGTTTTGAAAAAACTAAGACCAAGTGTTACAACTACAACCAACATGGTCATTTTGTTAGGGAATGTAAAGCTCTTAAATCCAACCCAAGGTCCACTCAAGCCTCCACACATCCTGCCACACCAAAGGCTGTTGCAAGATCAACTGAACAACAAACTATTGCTATTGCTCAAGAAGTTCATTGGGTCTTCATGGTGCAAGATGTCACCCCTTCTCAGGCACTCATGGTTGGCACTGATGCCAGCAAGGTTTATGATCACCTCTTTACTCTAGCTTGCATTGCTAAAGTCAAACTATATCAAGACTATAACATGTAAACTAAATCTAATCTTGAGTCCTTAAATATTCTAAAATCTAGTTTTAAAAGAGCGGAATCTAACTACAAAATGAAAAAGAAGAGTTAGACAATATTGTTTCTTTTCTAAAACATGAATACTCAAATTACATGGCTCAAATCAAGGATTTAATCTCCAAGTTAACTGAGGCACAAGCCCAGCTAGTAATAGTTGAGGCTAAAGCAAAGAAGTATGCTATTGAATAGCATAACTTCAAAACCATTATTGCATCATCTCCCGCTCAAAGGTATGCAAGCAAAACGAAAGTAGGTGGGAACTAATGAAATTTCTTCACCATACTCTTATATGTCTGTGACACAGCCAAGACATGGCACTAATGAGCAAGAGGTTCCAACTGTTGACCCACTGCCTCATGGGAAGAAGAATGATGCAACTATGTAGACCATCACAGGGAAGGACAAGGTCGAAACCCCCATTCCCACCAATGATGATCAACCTCTAACCACCAAATCCAGAAGAAACAAAGCTAAGGCAGCCTGAAAAACTACCAACAGAGCAGTTGAGTCCAACTTGAAGATAGAACCAAAGCAAGAGGGTGTATTCATTTCAGCCGGATTTCAAATGGTTGGAAGTTCTTATCTAGGAGAAAACTGTAATACCAGCACTCCTATCTGGCTAAAGGGTTAGAAGTTGAAGGAGAAGATTGTTAATGATTAAAGAAGTGCAAGAAACAATAGTCCTTAAACCCCATAAAGAGTAACATTGAGTGCATAATATGTGGTTTGCATAACCACATGGCTAAAGATTATTACTACAATCCTAATAACACACATTATGCAAACAATGTTAAGAGAGGAGTTAAGGAGGGTTTCGCATTTAGACCTTATCATATGGTTCAAGTGTTAAGAAAGGGAAAGCTTGTTTCCAAAGCCAAGTTGCTTTCAAAAGAAACTCATTCTTCCAAAAGGAAAATAGCTTCAGAAGACAAGCAAAAGAAAAGAAAAAAATAAACCTTCAGAGAAGAAGATTGAAAAGATGGTGAAAGATTCTTCTGAGAAACAAGCCTCAGAAGTAAGCCATGCTGCTCAAGCTTCATCAAGCACATCAACACCGATCAACCAGTGAAAGGAATAGAAGATCAGAGAAGATGTTGTAGCCCAAACCTCTTCTTCACAAGCCATAATTGAACCTCCATGCATACATTTTGGTTCAATTATGTCATCTACATTAGAAGAGCCCATGACCAACAAGGCTTGGGTTTCCAATAGTAACTAACTTTTTCACCATATGTGCAGGGACATCCACATGACAAAAATGACAATGTGTGGATTGTAGATAGTGGATGCTCCAAGCACATGACTGGAAGTAAATCTCTTTCTCAACAATTTCAACATTCTGATGGAGGTTCTGTTTAGTTTGGAGGTGAAGCCGAAAGATACATTTCTAGCAGAGGTAGTGTATCCAATGGTAAGTTAAAATTTGACAAAGTGAACTTTGTCAAGCAGCTCGAACACAATCTTTTGAGTGTTTCTCAATTCTGTGATCAAAAGCACCAAATGCTCACAAAAAATGAGTGCCTTATCCTTAATGACAATTCCTCAGGAATTGGTGCTTTTTCGTTCTCCTAGGAGAGGGGATATGTACAAGATAGATATGAACAATGCTTTCCCACTGGGTGAAGTATCATGCATTCTTTCCAAAGCTAATAATGATGAGTAAACTCTATGGCATAAACGAATGTCTCATATTAATTATAAAACTATAAACAATTTGGTTAAAAATAACTTGGTACATGGTGTACCTAAAAAGGAATTCCTTTGAAAAGATAATTATGTTGCCTGTCTAAAAGAGAAGCAACACAGGACATCTCATAAATCCAAAGAAGTTAACTTTATCACTACTCCATTAAACTTATTGCATATGAATCTATTCGATCCCACAAGTATAATGAGCATTGGAAGCAAATCATATTGTCTTGTGATTGTTGATGATTTCACTAGGTTTACATGGGTATTCTTTTTAAGAACTAAGATGAAACTACTGAAAGTTTAAAATCTTTTATTCTTAAAATAGAAAATCAAATTGATCACAAGGTAAAGATAATTAGAAGTGATCAAAGGACTGAGTTTAACAATCAAGTTCTTGACTCATATTTAACTCAAAAGGGATTTCTAGACAATATAATGCCCCTAGAAGTCCTCAACAAATGGTGTTGTTAAGAGGATAAATAGAACACTTATTGAGGCTGCTAGAAGTGCGTTAGCTTATTCAAAGTTGCCTCTAACATTCTGGGCAGAGGCAATAAGCATTGCATTCTATGTGCAGAATAGGATTCTTATAGTTAAGCCCCATGGAAAAACTCCTTATGAGTTGTGGAACAAGAGGCCACCATTCATTGGCTTTATTAGGTCCTTTGGCAGTAGGTGTACCGTACTTAACACAAAGGACAATCTGGACAAATTTGTTGAAAAGTTGAATAATGCTATCTTTGTTGGATATTCTCCAATTCTATAGTTTATAGAGTCTATAACATTACAAATCAACAATTTGAAGAATCATCCAACATTGTTGTAAATGAGCACACTCCTTGTGTTAAAGGGAATGGACCTAACCATATTTTTGATTTAGAATTGTTTCCAAAATATTCTAAATCTTTTTATGAGAATGTTTCCGCTAGAATAGGAACTCAAAGTGATTTTGATGATGATCAGCTGTTTGAGTTACCAGACCTATTTCAAGTTCTCCAAGTATTACTAAAGATCAAGCTCCTACAAATGGAAGTCCTGAAAGCATGACTATCTTAGGAACCAATGGAGCTTCATCAAGTTATCAACAAAGTAAGCCTCAAAACTCATCAAGTGACAACTCAAACATTGCTCAACACCAAGCTAATAGAAGCAACAATCAAAAGGAATAGGCAACTATTGATCTTGCTTCACAGCAAAATGCTATTAATGTTGTCTCAAATTCATTCATTCAGTCCCATTGAATGAGCTTGAGACATCAGCTGGAAATAATGTTCCTAACTCTGAGCAAAACTTTTCAAATCTAGATTTATCTATGCAGTTAGATGTTATCCCAAGGCTCAAAATGCATAACACACACCCATCTGAGAACATCATTGGAGATGTCACTAAAGGTATGAGAACAAGAGGACAAACTCATAATGGGAATGTTTGCTTGTACTCATGCTTCCTGTCTAAGATGAAACCAAAGAAGGTAGAAGAAGCGTTAAAGGATAGTAGTTGGGTTGAATCAGTGCAAGAGGAATTGCTTCAATTCAATAGACAAAAGGTTTGGAATCTATCTCCACTACCACCTGATCAAGTACCCATTGGCATAAAGTGGGTATTCAAAAACAAAAGGGATGATAGAGGATTGGTTACCAAGAATAAAGCAAGATCGGTAGTTCAAGGATACACATAAGAGGAAGGAATTGATTACACTGATGTCTTTGCACCAGTTGCAAGACTTGAAGTTGTGAGAATTATCCTTGCTTATGTAGCTTCCAAGAAATTTACTATCTACCAACTTGATGTCAAGTGTGCCTTTTTATATAGGGATATAGACAGAGAAGTCTATATGTGCCAGCCTCTAGGATTTGAAAACCCACAACATCCCATTTATGTGTGTAAAGTGGATAAAGCTCTTTATGGGTTGCACCAAACACCTAGGCTGTGATATGAGTCGGTTTTTCTGAAGAATGGTTACACAAGAGGTACCATTAATAAGACATTACTCATAAAGAATTCCGGGAAAGACATTTTCCTAGTACAAGTCTATGTTGATGACATCATACCAAATGTGTAAATATTTTGAAAGCATTATGAAGAATAAGTTTGAAATGAGTTTTATGGGGAAAATGGACTTTTTCCTTGGAATTCAGGTAAAGTAGGTGAAAGATGGGTTCTTTATCAGTCAATCTAAATATGTCAATGAAATTTTAGAAAGATTTGAAATGAAGGATTATAAGCCAGCAAAGACACCTATACCCAGAAATCACAACCTTTGTCCTGACTCTGAGGGGAAGGATACTGATTAACATCAGTATAGGGCAATTATTGGATCTATGATGTATCTCATAGCAAGTAGACCTAATATCATATTTACAACCTGCATTTGTGCAAAATATCAGGCTACCCCAAAGGTGTCTCACCTAGTTGTTGCTAAGAGAATACTTAGATACCTCAAAGGAGCTCCTAAACTGAGTCTCTAGTATCCTAGGAATCAAGACTTCAATCTCTATGGCTACACTAATAGTGACTATGGTGGCTGCAATATCAACAAAAAATCAACATCAGGAGGATGTTAATTTCTTGGTGGAAAGATCATCTCCTAGCAATGCAAGAAGCAATCATGTGTCTCAACATCAACTGCTGAAGCCGAATACATTGTTGCTGCTAGTTGCTATGCTCAGCTGCTATGGATTCAAAATCAGATGTTGGACCAAGAGTGTCATTTTCACTACAGAAAATCTGGTCAAGCACTTCAAGACAAAGCACATTTATATTAGGTATCATTTCATTAGAGATATTTATGAGAAAAACTTGATCAAACTAGTCAAAGTTAACTCAAATGAACAATATGTTGATTTATTCACCAAAGCTTTTGTTGAACAAAGATTTAAATATCTAATCACAGCTATTGGGATGATAAACCTTGACTAGTTTATCTCAACTGAAAACCTTTTAATATGTGCCTTGTCTTTGTCACACAATCTAAAGCCCTGTTACAAAAAGTATTTCTTTAAAAATTTGCCAAGTATGAGTTCTTTCAAAGAGAAATTTTCCCTCGGAAGATATCTCATCTATCTTCCAAAGGAAAACTTTCTCTAAGTATTATCTTTCGAAGAGTTTTAAGCCTCAGAAGAAAAATTGATGCTATATCAAATATATTCCAAAGCTTTAAAACTTCTTCACTAGAAGACCTTCTTACTCTTGGAAATAAATTTATCTTACCTTCGGAAGTAAGTTTGGCCTTAGAAGAGATTACTCTCAGAAACACTCCTGCTCTCAAAAGAAAGCTTTACTGTGTAACAGAAATCTTTGTGCCCCACTTTGTAAAAAGGTAAAGAATTTTCTTAAAGATGTCGGAATATTTAAATGACTTATCCTCACCACCCCTATCAAATCTTACCCCAAACTGTCATTTCACCTTATCCATCTGCCATTTTACCACACTTTATATTTCTGATCCTCTTCATTAATCTTTTTACCCACTCATAAGCCCTTAAAATTCCAAAAGCTTTTCTGCAACCTAATCTCTCAAATTACTTCGATTACCTTGTTCTCTCGAACCAATGGAACTTAATACTCAGCATAACCAAGTCGCACTCCTTGATTCTTCAAAGGATGCTGACTTTGACCCCATCATCCAGTTTATCACTTAATCCACCTACTTTATTGCTCTTACTATAAACCCTACTATTTACTCCAATCATATGGCTGAATTTTGGGCAAATGGACAAAGTGATGCATTGAACGGAGTAAGGATCATCAGGTCAAGAATTTGTGGTCAAGAGTTGATCATATCTGAACAAACCATCAGGGAGCACTTAGATCTTCATGATGAAGGCGCTCCTACAGAATTCCCCAAATCTAATTTGGAAGACACATTTGCCCAAATGGTATAATGTGGTGATGTGAGCAGGTCAACTATCTACAAGTTCAACTACTCGTACAACTGGAAGTTCCTGCTTCTCATTGTTCTCCATTATTTATCAAACAAGTCAGGGAGTTGGGGTCAGATTCCCTATGATTTAGGATGCCTTGTTCATAGGTTAGTAAGAGGCCTTAGATTCAACTACTCTAAGTTTGTGTTGAACAACCTTAGAGGAAACCTTCAAAGGGAAACATTCTACATGTATCCCAGGTTAATTCAGCACATCATCAACTGTGAGCTGGACCAAGAAAAGCTTCTCTATGAAGATACTCTTCTTGTTTCTCACATAAGGTGGGGCATCTTCAAGACTTTGAAGAGGGTGTCCACCAACTTCAATAGAAGACACACTACACCTCTTCTGGGTATGATTGAGCCAATAGATCCTGGTGACATCCTAGTAAGCCCCATAGGTAATGAACCCACACCAAACACAAACACTTTAATTCCAATTCTTCATCCATGTCCTATCAAGTTTACTTATTAGAGATGCTCTAAAAGAACCCTCATTCAATCTACTCTGATTGAACAAGCTCCCTCTATTCAAGCCAAAAAGGCTAGAGTGGAATGATGGGCTCCGACTCAGCCTAAGGTCCAACCATCCTCCACAATTGACCTCAATTTCAGTGTTGAGTCTCTTAGTCTCAACCTAATGAGCCTGAAACCCAAACCGATAGCCCTTAAGGTGAGTCCCAATACTCCCTTGAGCAGCCAAAAAGGGATAGCCAAATCATAGGTTCACTGCCTCTAGACATTGATCAAAGTCCCGGGTCATTAGGTATAACTTCAATATCCTTCACTGACCTACTAACCGGTTTTGATGAAGATTTCATGTTCCTTCAAGGTTATGATGTTGATCTGCAACCCTAATCTAAAGATCAACTGAGCCCAAGGAACCTCTGTCTTCTATCCCCTATCAGGAAAGCCAAACTAAGGTGAGTCCCATGGATGTAGAGAGGACTCATGTAGACTCAGCTGCCACTACTGAGAGTGTCTCATTAGGCTCTTAGGACAGTGATAACATCTCTTAGACTAATTCTATGACAACCTTGCCTATTGATGCCTTTGAAAGAGACATCACTTTGCAATTGAAACTAGGGCGCCAAGAAATCACATCTGATGAATAAGATGAACATACCAGGTATGTTGCCTCCTCTCTCCGTGATTCTTCAAAAGAAGATGAGGGACGTCTGCACTCACCATTAGAGACCTACTTTCTAAAGTCTCAAATCTTGAATCCAAGGTTAAGATTTTAGAAGATAGGTCTGTCACTCAGCAACTTGAGATTGACAATCTCAAGGCCAAACTAGCTGAGACACAAATAAGAAGTCTGCCAGGCATGTACATTATTCAGGTCTATTTAAGTTCTTCCTCTAGCTCATCTACTTCTTAAGATGATGATACCAAAAAGGGGGAGAATGTACATAGTCAAGCTCAAAAGGAACCAATTTTGGAAATTTATACCTTATCTTCATTTTACTCCACTTAACAACAATCTTTAACCATCTTCCCTCAGCCACCTCCAATCACACTTCAAATGGGACCAAAGATTTTTATTGACCTTAACAGGTTCCTAACTAAGTTTCTAATAAGCTCCTCACTTGAACAACCCTCACCGGACATTGTTGAAGCTTACTTTGAAGTTGAAGAACTTCAAAGGTTAAATGCACTACCTACCACTAAGGAGGAAGTTGGTCAACCTAAGGCCCTTGTTGAACCTGAGATTGATTTCGAAGGGGAAATAAGGACTGATAGCCCGACAACTAACTTAGTTGGGATAGGTAGTGCAACTCTTTTTTCTTCCGAAGCTGAGATACAAGTTGCAAAAGGAATTATTGCATTGTCATCCTTATCCGATGACTTGATTATCACAAAGGTCATACTTGATCTAGCCTCTAAAATAAACAGTAAGGACTTTCTCAAAAGCCCTCTTCTTGAAACACCATTAACATCTCAAGAACAACCTCTCTCCCAACCAGAACCCTCTAGGCCAGAGTATCCTAAGGATGGATCTTCCAAAGACCCCCAAGGAAAGAGGAAGATGACTATAGAAGAACTGTTAGAAGAAGAAAGATTGGGGAAACTAAAGAGAAAAGGAAGAATAGGCACTAGGAAGCTACTTGCTGCAAGTAGCAAAGCAGCTGTAACACCCCAAGAGGCCATCAACAACAAAAAGAAAGTATAGGTTATTAATAGAATTGTCAACTTAGGAGTGGCAAGTGAATAAGTGCTCCTCATACCACTTGAGGAACTAGTGGAGTTGGAAAAGGCAACCTTGCAGCAGAAAGAACAAGAGGAAGCAGCAAGGCTAGCCTTGGAGGAGGAGAAGAAAAGAAAAAAGAGGTGGATGAGCAACGTTTGAGGACTGAGAGGATAGCTTTCTTGTGCTCAAGATGCTATTATCAGGAGGAGCTGAGTCCTCAAGATAATGACACGATCTTTAGGCTTTTCCACAAAGAACAAGATTAGATCGCCAAAGAAAGGAAGAGGGCTTCAAGGGAGAAGATGAAAGAGAAGAAGAAGAAGAAGGAGGAGGAGGCCAAGCTTATAGTTGCCAAGAAGGTGGGAGACAAAGCTTGGATGAAGGCATATCTCAGGGCATATGACTTCTCTGGCAGGCAAGTTAGTCCAATGACTGAGAAGACCCTGCAACAACATATTATTTTAGACATCAAAGCTAACATTCGCTCATGAAGAAGGAAGGAGATGTTTCAAACACCAAGTGTTCAGAGGCAGGGCGGAGCTTGAAGGAAATCGTAGGGGGCGGGGGCGAAATTAATTTTTTTAGGGGGCGAACTTGATATTTATATAAAAATTTACACTATCGGGACAAAAGTTTACACTACCGAACTAAAATTTAACACTACCGAAGAAAAAAAGAGAGGGGTGCCTAACCCTCACCATTTCCTTTCCCCCATCAAAATTGAACCAACCACTAAGCCATTCACCCTTGAACCTACAGCATCAATCTTACCCTCAACCTCACCCATTACCTCATAACAACCTCCACCTCTACCCATCCTCAAACCTAAAACTCTATCCAGAACTTAAACATCAACCACCTATCCTTCACCCAAGCCATCCTCTGAACCATCAAAGCCTTTAACCTGGAGGAGTTTAAGGAAATCAAGAAGAATCTCAATAACTGCACCACTCTGAGCGAAATATCTTATGAGGAGTATTCTATCAAATTAACATTCATTTATGACTCTTCCTATTCCCTCACAAGAAAGGCATTCCATGATTTACCCAAGGGAACTTTGGACTAGGAACTTCAACTCCTTGCAACCAACTCTGATTCACTCAATGAAGAATAGAAGAAGCTGAGAAGAAGGCTGGTAACTCTACTGGAAGAGAGATAAGCTGCCAACTCAACCCCTTGTGCCTCGAAAGAAGGTTGTCCAATGGAGGTTTGAAGAATCTTCTCACAACTTTGTTGTGGAAAAAAAGAATGGTGAAGTCAACTAACTTAACACACCGTCTCTACTACACTCAAGCAGGTTTGATATTGCTGAGTTAGCAGAGAAACCATTATCCAATCCCTCCAACTCTCAAGTAGTTGCTCACATCAGGAATCACCTGAGCAATCTTCATCTTGCCGAACTAACCACAAGGGAAAAGATTGAAAAAGAGTTGAAAGTGAGATAGAATGAAGAAAAGGAAGAGTCAACCAAGAAAAAGACCTTCCTACAGATGGTTGAAGGCCCTGACTTGGAACCCATAGTTCGATGGGAGTATGACTACAACTCCCGTCAACTAACTCTGTACCAAGGGCCATAGCAAAGAGTACATGTCATCCAGAGTAACAGACTGGACTTGTTATCTACAAATGACTTGTATAAACTTCTCAGCACCACATTTGGAAAGAACATAGAAATAGATAAATATCTACTTTCTTTGGTGCTGAAAGTTTTGAGAAGTAGAAAAAGGTGAAGTTTTGATAGCATCATCCTAAGGGGAGTTTGTTGGGTCAGATAAGGCTGGTGCAACCAAAGCAATATTTAGAATAATTTTGGTGCAAATGAAGAAAGACTTCCGAAGACAAATCAGAACTTCCGAAGCTAACTTTAAGATCTTCCGAAGCTTGAAAATAGAATAACTTCCAAAGAGGAACTTAGTCTTCCGAGACTAAGTAAATCCTCTTTCGAAGTCAAATAATTAGAAGATTCAAGACAGTTTTTCAAAGATAAACTCATGAAGACTTAGTGAAGTCTCGGAAGAAGTACACTTTTCTGAAGTATAAATGGTTTCAATTAACCTTCGGAAGAATCTACTATAAACTAATGAA
This sequence comes from Flaveria trinervia, assembly GCA_025506515.1. Lineage (NCBI taxonomy): Eukaryota > Viridiplantae > Streptophyta > Magnoliopsida > Asterales > Asteraceae > Flaveria > Flaveria trinervia. Next base: position 21,304,589 of record CM046453.1, on the reverse strand, counting down.
TATAAGTATGGTCAATCTGACAAGCTGTTGCGACCTCTAAAATTCTGCATGGCATTTTCTCACGACCATGTAGTTGACCATCCTTTATTTCACTATTCATTCTTTATCAGTTAGTACAGTTACCAACTTTAGTTAGTGACAAAAGGTAAGTCATGAACCTGTTATGACTACCTTATTTTGGATAATATTTTATCTTAGATACATTACTTCTAGCAATGTAGTATTTATTTAGCAGTAAGCCCCAGTTGGTAATCTAAGTATAAGCGGTTGTAAATGGTAGAATATATAGTTCTCATTGTAAGCTCAGAAAGTATGCTTGTAAAAGTCTTGTAAACTTTGAGTTGAGAAGTAATATATACAAGTATCTTGAAAACTATTTCTTGTGTTTGTTTACTTAGTATATTATCATCAACTCTGAGAGGTTTCTACATTATCATCGAGTGAGACTTAGTGAGCTTGAAAGGAAATACTTGTGTTATCTTTAAAGTGAGAAAATATATCTCTTGTATACACTTTCATAAGTTATACATTATCTTCTTCTTGCTCTTACAATTTTCTTTAAAGTTTTTAAGCTATAACATTAATCTCATGTTAATTATTGTGATATTATAATAATAACCCTATATTTACTTTCTGTGTTTATCTTGTTTAAATGATTGTTCTATTTATCTTTCTTCATTATATAAATAAAGCGACCATTATCCCCGTCTCCTCCTTACTCTAAACCACGGTTCCATCTCTTTCCCTCACTTTAAAGATAACAATTGAAGAGAAGTCGTTGTTTCCAAGGCAAACAACGTCACCAAAGAAGAACACGTACGGTCAAACCCCACAAGAAACACCACCGAAACCTCCCCTTCTTCAACATCTAATCTGGAAGCCCTCTCTTCTTCTTTCTCTCTCTTTCTCTCCTTCTATATGTCTTTTGGCTTGTGATGTAAGACAATGTCATGAAGTGGTTTTGAGGCACACGTCGTAGATGGTAAACCAAGCAACGCAACAACAGCTTCTCACCGTTGGTTATGAAATAGACGTCCTAGATTCCACAAACTATTGTTCATTGCCTTCCATTTTAAATATATAAGGTAATAAGTTTGTTTCCCACTTTTCTTTCTTAATTTTTAAATCTTTAACTATAATATACTTTTCTTATATTATTTTGTTTACATAATAAATAAGTTAGTTTCTTTTTTTCTTAATTCTTAAATCTTTATTACAATAACTTATTTTTTTCATTTTTCTTTCTTATTTATTAATGTTTATAACTTATCCTTCTTAAATTTTAAATATTTATTACTAACTATAAAACAAGTTTTATTCAAACTCCTGTAACATACAAGTTTTTAGTCTAATATTACTAATAAAGCTTTACAAACATTTACAACAGCTAAGTTTGATGGAAAGTTAGTTTTATTGGTTTCTTGCAAAGGAAAATTTTGTTTCTCAGGGGAAATTTCAGTTGCTAGACACCAAAGTTGATTTAGTGTAATGGTTATAAATACGATAATTCTCCTTTCTTTGTACACATTTAAGCTAGACAAATTATTATGTTTTTTTATAACTACAGATTTTAGATCTAAAACGAAAGTATTGTTGGAAATAAATAGAATTGAAACAAGAAAAAAGTGTTCTGTGAATGAGAATCTCAAATACTTGGATTAATGATCAACAAGTGTGCACTGAATACATTACAAAAAGAAACTATAAATAGGGCTAAAAACAACGACTAAAGCTCAACAACCCATAGGACTCGCACATCCTAACAAACCAAGCTGTTGAGCATTTATTCAAATTTAAAATAAAAAACGTGCACATGCAAGACTTATTAAACAAGATTCCCAGGCAAGCTTACGTCAGGTTTGAATTAATCTTCATCATCCGCCTGTAATTCAAACCTTCGAACTCCCATCTTGTGTCTGAAGTAAACAAACTTTTCTTTGCTCAATGATTTTGTAAGAACATCTGCAATCTCGTCATGTGTGTTGCAATACTCCAAATTGACTTGCCCTTGTATTATCATATCTCGAATAAATTGATACTTCAACTCTATATGTTTCGAACGACTATGCATTTTGGATTTTTAGACAAGTTGATTGTGGACTTATTATCACAATAGATAGTTGTGGGATGTTCTTGATTAACACCCAAGTCTTCAAGTACACGCGTTAACTATATTGCTTAACATGTAGCACCAGTGGTTGTAATGTATTCAACCTCTGTGGTAGATAATGCCATCGTATGTTGTTTTTTGGAACTCCATGCAACCATACCACTTCCAAGTCAAAATGTGTAGGCTGATAAACTTTTCCTGTCATCCACACACTGGCCCAATCACTGTCGCTACAACCCATAAGTGTAATACCCGGTGTGGTATTATTATACCAAATGCCAAACTCCACGGTTCCAGAAACATACTTCAAAATCCGCCGAGCTGCACCAAAATGAATTCGTGATGGGGCTTGCATGAAGCGGAGATGATGCTCACAGCATAGGCCAGATCTGGCCTAGTGTGAGTTAAGTAATGAGGCCCCCAACAAGACTTCGATATGTTTCTTCATTTACTTTTTTCTCTCCATTCTCAGCTGTAGTTTTTCATTCATAATGCATGATCGTTGAAGGGTATGAGTTACAACACAACAACACAAAGAGGAGATTAACCAAACTTTAATCAAACAGTAAACTGGATTAACCAAGATAAGACACTAAGAACACAAGTAATGAAAGAGACAGAACACAAAGAACACAAGTATATGGTTTTCAAGAATGCAGTATATTGCTTTCTCTATGTTCTATTACAAGTGTTAAAAGCATTAATAAAGCTAAGAACATGAGATACTTATACTACATCCTACAGCTGGCTATACTTTGAAAGCCAGCTGGATACAATTGACTAGACACAACAAAATCAATTGTAGAGTCAAAAGGCAGATTGCCTTTTGACTTGTGACTATGACATGCCATAGCTTACATCCTTTTCTATTACAAAAAGGATAAGTACATAAAGTAGAAAGTATACAGACTCAAGACCTCAATGTACAGTTACCAAAAGCATGAACCTTTTCACCAAACCATGTTAGTTGGTGACTTGCAGAGTTGCAGCGGAAAGGTGTCCAGCTTTATGGAACAGTACATCAGATAAAGCATATGTTAAAAGTCTTCGGAAGAAATCTGTCTTCATGAACTTGAAGCTTCGGAAGACTTTGTCTCTGAGGCTTCGGAAGACTTCATCTTTGGCTTCGGAAGATGTTGGTCTTGGCTTCGGAAGATTTCACACTTAGAGTATTTCTGTTGCACATGTGAAACTTCCGAAGCATTCCACTTCAATGCACTTGTGCAGCATACAGGAGAGACTAAAGATGTTTAGGTTGCATCAGCCTCTTCATTAATCTCTACAAACTCCCTCCCTAGTTGATGCTACCAAAACACTTAGAAAACTTCAGATATTAACAGTCCTCATTAGGATGATCACCATTCCTTTCTTCGTAAGTTGATCAGGATCCTTCAGGCTGTCAAAGTGTCTTCTCATGTCAAAGAGATCATGCAGAGGCAACTGAAACATATCTTGCCATTTATAAATGTCTTCAATGCCTTGATCTCTAATAACATGCCATCTTTCTGGATTTGTGGTGTATGTCCAAGACAAGATGGGTCTTCCTGATGCTAGAGGAACTACTACAGTTGGAGTTGGTTGAGCATCCTCTGGCTGCACATCCTCAGGTTGTTCTGATTCATCTTGAGGTTCAGAAGAGGATGCAGGCTTCTTCTTCTTCTTAGACTTTGGTTTAGAAGCCATCCTCTTCTTTCTCTTTCCAAATTTTAAGTGAGAAGACTGGCCTGCAGCACTAGATTGATCTTCACTGTCTCTCTTAGTTGGGACTTCCTCTCTCTCAGGCTCAGAAGGAGAGGGAGGTTGACCCTGCTGTGGATCAGAAGATGAAGCTTGCTGAGCATTAGCAGGAGGTCCGGGTTGTGTTGTGTTTGTTTGTTCAACCTTAACCTCCACTTCAGGTGGGGCCTGACTTGGAGTGGAGTGTAAGTCAGTGAGCACTCCACTCTTGATCTTCTGCTTGATTACCCTGATATGCTCATCCATAGTGGATAGAGACATGGGTCCAAGTCTCCTTCCGGAGAATCCATACAGCTTCAAGAAGCTTATCATCCTCTGCCTATCAGCAGACTTCTTCATGCTCTTTGGATGATGGCTCTTGACTTTGCAGCTTCTTCCCTCATCTTCTCTTTGTTGTCTTTCTTTCCTTGACTAGCTCAAGCTCAAGTTGTTTAAATACTCAAATCAACATAGTCATGAGGTAAGGGAAGGTGCATCTGCCTGATAGAGACCTGTGGCACTCAGGTAGTTAATCATCTTGATCCTGTCTTCTTCCTTATCTACCTGAGGTTCTTGTTGAACCACATCCTCTTGTTCAGGGCTTTCTTGAACTGGTGAGAGGGTAGGCATACCTCTGTATAGTCTTTTTCTTTTTTCTTCTTTGATCTGTACTAGGAGTTCTGCATCTTCTGCCTCCTTCTTCTCTCTTGACCTTTCCAGATCAACCAGCTCATTCAATTCATCCAAGGGGAGAGAAATGATATTATCTATGTCATAGTTCCTAGTCTGCAGATAGTTAATCCTGACTGCCCTTAACTCATCATTCTGAGTATCTGGTCTGGGGGCAGCCCTGATTGCAGACTCCATGAGTCTTGGAGACTCAGTAGAGGAACCTTCTCCCCTTAGCCTCCTTTTCCTCTCTCTCTCCTCCTCCTCAATCTCCTCAGATGTCATTTTTCTTTTCCCTTTGTCACTCACAGACCTTTGTGACTCAAGGTGGAGAGAGCTTTGGCCTTCATTGCTCATTGCAGCATCTGAGCTCAGGCCAGAGAGAGGTTGAGAAGCACCTTCACCAGCAGGTGTCTCAGAAGGAATATGGATCTCTTGCAGCAGTTGGAGATGATGAGACAGGGCTCTCAGGTTCTGTCACTGGGCCTTCAGTCAAGGTTTCCCCTATAAGCTAATCTTAGGGTCTGCCTCAACATCCAGTTGACCGATGACATTGCCTGATTGCCTTAGTCTCCTTCTTAGGCTGAACTCTGCAATGATCCTGTCTTGGATTCTTCTAGCCATTCTGTCAGCTTGTCTTGATTGGCTTGGGTTGACAAGTGGCATGTTGACTAGATCCAGACCTTCATAGTAGTTCAAGGTCTGAAAATTAAAAACTTTTGCTGTCCTTGAACTCTTATGATGATGAGAGCCTTCCAGTTGTTGTCATACCTCCATCCAATGATGTGATTAAAGGATGATGAAGGTGACATGGCTCTTGGTATCCCATCCTCAAACAGACTCTGTATGAGGAGTCTGTGTAGTCCAATCAATGTGATCTAGAGGAGGTTGCTGAGAATGCACAGTTGCAAGTGAGGATGGTGAGTCCTCAATGTCCATTCTCTCAGAGGAACTCCCAGGTTCTGTGGCTGAAAGACTTTCTCCCCCCTTTTGGTAGCATCACCCACTTGCATAGGTGAGCTGGAGGATAGATCAATCACATCCACAGGTTCTTGTGTTCCTGGTTGAGCTCTCCTTAAGGGTCTCCCAGCTAGTTTTTCCTTAAGATATGAAATCTCAAGTTGCTGATCATTGATCCTATTGTTTAAGGTAGTCACCTAAGATTCAAGGTGACTGAACTTTGAGACTAAATAGGTGCATGTTTTGGATAGTTGTTGCACCTTTAGTCTCAGATCCCCCTCATCTTCATCAGAAGAATCACTGGGGGTGGAGAAGATTGGACCAGAGTCCTTTCTCTCATGACCAGTTCTAAGTTCTTGGCTACTGGATTTCCTCTGCTTACTGGCGGTCTCAGTTGAGATGTCAGTAGGCTGAGTTGCCATGGTTGAGGTCTTAATGATGTAATCACTTGCAGAAGTGAGAGCCTCTTCCATATGGACATCCTGAACAAGTTCAGAAGTGTCCACCTCAGTTGTAGGTGACTGATGTGGGATAGATGTAGGAGACTCAGGAGTATCATCTCTCTTGGAGTAGGGGAAAAGAAGAGAGACTCATTATACTCACTGAAACCTAGATCTTCATCAGTGTAGAAGTCAAGGTTGGGAATTGGTTGGTTGAGATCTATAGGCTGGGGATGGTAACTGTCCCCTGAAGGTTGATCACTTGAGTGTTGAGACTCAGAGTGATGGCTTAAGCAGTAGGGCTAATGAGCTCATCAGGCTGAGCATGAGGAACCTCAGCACTGATTCTAGAAAAGATGGGAGTGGTCTGCTCCTCAGGAGAAATGGGAGCTCCAGTATCCACTTCTTCCAGTATTGGTGAGTATATGGGGGCCTCCTCAGACTGAATAGTCTGAGCAGGGGTTCGTTTGGATTTTCTTTGGTAGGTGATGGATATTTGAGGCTGTGTAGGTGGTTGGAAAGCAGCAGGTGTGGGTTCAACACTAGCTTGTGCTGCTAGGTTGTCACCTTGAGCAATGAGCTCTAACATTTTTGGGACTAGGGTGTTTCTACCCCAGAGAATCCAATGGACTTTCTCAATGTTTTAAAGATGCCGGGCTTCATCTGTCCCAATTTAAGAGTGTTACCTGTTTCCCTTAACTGTGAGCCCAGTTCACAGTTAAGAATGTACTGGACATATCTAGGAAACATGTAGTACTCTAAGGAGTCTAAATTAGCAAGCAAATTTGTATAAAAAATTGAGAGTACCTGAATTTGACCCCTTGAACCATTCCATGGACTATGAAGGAGAGATCTTCAGGAATCTGGTCCCATCCACCATGCTTGTTTGATAAGCTGTGAATGACCACATGGAGCAGGAATCTCCATTGGATGAGACCTTCCCTTTCCTGAAGGTCTTTACAGAGAAATCTCCCTCGTAGCCCATCTGCTCAAAGGAATGATTTACAGCTTCCTTTGGGAAGAACACCTCACCTTCTTCATCATCCAGCTGAAGATGTCGGTTGATGATGGCCGGAGTGATGAAGATTGTTCTCCCCTGCACTGTGGCAGACAGTGCCTTCTCCCCGTCCATAATGACCTCTTGGCAGGTCTTCCAGAATTCAAGCAACTGATCCTCATAGAGGGAGGATCAATGGTTAGGGAGGTGAAGTAGTGGGACAGAGACAAGAAACGGCAAACCTCTGAGAAATGAGGATCTTTCTCAGAGCATAACAGAGCAACTTGATTGTGTTGTCTGTGTAGCTGCATGGTAAAGTTGGGATCATTTCTGTGAGCAAGGTTAGCCATTGTGAGGTAGCTTAAGAACGAAGAAAGAAGAAAGAAAGAAATTTCAGAGAGAAAATTTGGGTTTAGGTTTGGAGGAAGAGCAGATGATAGAAGAGGGGAAACCGTTGGGTTTATATGAAAGAGAGGGATTTCAGATAAAGTTTAATGAAAGAGGATAAACTTTGAAATCCGATGTCGGTCCCACCTCTGAAAAAGTAGTTTACTTTTTGCTCAAAAGTAGTTTTCTTGGAAATCAACAAGCTTCCGAAGGTAAATTATCTTCGGAAGTTTTAATGAAAAAGCTTCCGAAGCTAAAATGACTTCGGAAGAATTTCCTGAGAGTATTTGATGATTTTGCTTCGGAGGAAAAATTAAGACTTGAGTGCTTTGTATAGAGATCAACAAAGCTTCCGAGAGTTAATTATTGCTTCGGAAGGAAAAGGTCCTTGAAAATAAGTAAGTGTCTAAGATAACTATTTAAGCTTCGAAGATAAAATTGAAATTTCTTCCGAAGTAAATTTCTTAGACAGTTAAATATTTTGAAGGTGTGATTTTCTTCCAAGTTAAAATGCATAACTTCCGAAGTATAAAATCATCAATTAATCTAAGGAAAGTCTTCCAATCCAAGAGAAAACATGAGCTTATGAAGATGATAGACTAGACAACTTAGAACACACATTTTTTAAGAATAATAAGAATTAGTTTTAAGAAAAATTTACTCAAGGTTGATCATCCCAATAGCTGATATTAGATATTTAAATCTTGTTCATCAAAAGCCTTTGTAAACAAATCAGCATATTGTTCATCTGTGTGAACCTTGACTAGTTTAATTAATCCCTTTTCATAATTATCTCTTATTAGATGATACCTGATATTGATGTGCTTTGTCCTTGAGTGCTGCACAGGGTTCTCTGTAATTGAGATAGCACTGTTGTTGTCTATGTGGATTGGAGTCTCCTTGAAATTTAACCCATAGTCTAGCATTTGATTCTGAATCCAAAGCACTTGAGCACAGCAGCTAGCGGCAGCAATGTATTCAGCTTCAGCAGTTGATGCAGAGACACAGAATTGTTTCTTGCATTGCCATGAGACAACCCTTCCACAAGAAATTGACATCCCCCAGATGTAGACTTTGCAGTCATATTGCAACCACCATAATCACTATCTGTATAAGCATACAGATTGAAGTCAGAATTCTTGGGATACCATAGACCAAGTGTTGATGCACCTTTGAGGTATCTTAGAATCCTTTTGACAGTGATAAGATGAGACATCTTAGGGTTGGCTTGATATCTTGCACAGATGCATGTAGCAAACATGATATCAGGCCTACTAGCAGTAAGATACATAAGAGACCCAATCATAGCCCTGTATAAGTGTTCATCTACACACTCCCCCTCAAGATCAGGACCAAGGGAGTGGTTTCTGGCTATGGGTGTCTTAGCAATCTTACAGTCAGTCATATTGAACCTTTTGAGTATGTCTTGAACATACTTTGACTGACTTATGAAGATGCCATCTTCAACTTGCTTCACTTGAATTCCCAGAAAGAAATTGAGTTCCCCCATGGCACTCATTTCAAATCTGTCTTTCATCAGCTTCTCAAAGTCTTTGCAGAGCTTTGGATTAGTTGAACCAAAGATGATGTCATCCACATATACTTGAACTAGCAATATGTCTTTTCCTTGTCCTTTGATGAAGAGAGTTCCATCTATAGTACCTCTCCTGTATCCATGTTTACAGAGATACTCAGACAGTGTCTCATACCACTTCCTGGGTGCCTGATGCAGCCCATAGAGAGCTTTGTCAAGCTTGCAGACATAATCAGGATGATCAGGATCTACAAAACAAGTGGCTGTTTGACATAAACCTCTTCATCTATCACTCCATATAAGAAGGCACATTTCACATCAAGTTGAAAGACCTTGAAGTTCTTGGATGCAGCAAATGCCAGAATATCCTAACAGCTTCTAATCTTGCCACTGGAGCAAAGACATCAGTGTAGTCAATCCCTTCTTCTTGTGTATCCTTGAACAACCAGTCTAGCTTTGTTTTGATGATAATGCCTCTATCATCCTTCTTGTTCCTAAACACCATTTGGTTCCTATTGTAGTCTTCCAGAAGGAAGAGGACAAAGGTTCCAAACTTTCTGTCTTTTGAATTGAAGCAGCAGCTCTTGTTGCATAGCTTCAACCCAACTTCCATCCTTTAGAGCCTCCTCAACTTTCTTTGGCTCTATCTGGGATAGAAAACAAGAGTGAAGACAAACATTTGCTTCATGGGTTTGTCCTCTTGTCTTTACCCCGGAGACAACATCTCCAATGATGTTTGTGGTAGGATGAGACTTGTGGATCCTAAGCTGAGGAATCACAGCAAGTTGTTGAGAAAGATCTAAATTAGAAAAATTTAGATCTGGCATAGATGTTTCTCCCACCACATCAGCACACTTTTCAAGTGAAACTTGATCCAAGCAGTGTGTGACATCATTGATGTTCTCATCTATGGTGTGGTTAGTGGCATCAAGAAATCCTTGGTCACTGTCACCATCACCATTGTTGCCTTCCACAGTTGAGGTGTTCTTATCTGGTTGTAGAGCCTCTGAGCTGGAATTTGAAGGCATACCAGATGTATCAGCTGAATTTGTCATTGTTGTGCTGATAGAAACCTCATTTGCAGAAGTAGTTCCAACTGGAGCTGAAGATGTATGACTTGAAATCTTTCCTAGCTCAAATCTTGGGTCAGGATCACCTGTATTTAAATTTTCTGCAGATCCTGAAACATTCTCACAAGATTTATTAAAACAGTTGGTAACCAAATCAAGATCAAATAGCCAATCTGGACCAGAACCAGCAACACATGGTGTGTGTTCATTGAAGGTCACATTGGCTGACTCCTCAACTATTCTAGTTCTAAGATTGTACACTCTATAAGCCTTAGCTTGGGAAAGTATCCAATAAAGTGTCCATCATCTGATTTCTCAGCAAACTTGGCAATTTGATCTTTGGTATTCAAGATGGTGCAAGGACATCCAAATGACCTGAGAAAACCAATGAAAGGTTTTCTCTTGTGCCAAAGTTCATAAGGAGTCTTCCCATGAGTCTTAACTACTAAAACTCTGTTCTGCACATAGCAGGCAGTGTTGACTGCCTCTGCCCAGAAGGTGATGGGCAGTTTAGAGTCAGACAGCATGGTTCTTGCAGCTTCAATCAGTGTCCTGTTTCTCCTCTCAGCAACACCATTTTGCTGAGGAGTCCTGGGAGCACTAAATTGTCTTGCAATACCCTTATCATCACAAAATGTATCAAGGGTTTGATTCTTGAATTATGTTCCTTGACACATCTTATGATTTTGACCTTGTGATCTCTGATTCTCAATCTTTAAGATGAAATTCTTAGAATCTCAGGAGTCTCATCCTTAGTTCTAAGGAAAAAGACCCAAGTGAATCTTGTAAAATCATCTGTGATCACTAGACAGTATGAGGTCCTTCCTAAACTCATTACACTGGTGGGGCAAAGAGATCCATATGTAACAAGTGTAGGGGTGTAGTGATGGAGTTCATTTCCTTAGGCTTATGAGATACCTTATGTTGCTTCCCTTTCAGGCATGCAACACAGTGATCATCACTTGTAAACTCTTTCTTTGGCATTCCAGTTACCAGATCATGCTTAATCAATTATTCATGTTCTTAAAGTTTACATGGCACATTCTTTTATGCCATAGGAAAGATTCATCACTATTGGCTTTAGATAGAAAGCATGAAACTTCTCCGGAGAGAGGTTTCTTGCAAGTCCATCTTGTACATGTTTCCTTTCCTGGGGGCTCTAAGCAGGATATGCTCATGAGGAATGACCACACCAGGCTTAAGAACAATGCACTCATGCTCAGTAAAGAGCATGTTATGACTCTGATCACAAAATTGAGATACACTCAGAAGATTGTATCCAAGCTCCTTAACAAAGTTTACCTTTTCAATGCTGAGCTTACCATTTGTGACCTTGCCCCTTCCTGAAATGTAACCACCTTCATCTCCTCCAAAAGCAAAGGTCCTCCATCAATCCTTTCAAAGTTCTGGAGTAGTGACCTATTACCAGTCATGTGCCTGGAGCAGCCACTGTCTATGATCCAAACATTTCTGTTTGTCTTCAGCTGTCCCTGTACAAAAGAGAATGATTAGTTACATCTGGAAACCCAATCCTTGCTTGTCTTGGGCTTATTTACAGAAGGTAATTCAACAGTGATAGATCCTATGGTTGTACTAAGAGGATCTTGAGTTGTTGTAGATGGAGAAATCTCAGTCACTAGGTCTTTCTTAGACATCCACACCACCTTTGGAGTCTTGGACTTGACCTTCAAAACTTCGGAAGTTTGTGGAACTTCGGAAGTTTTGATGACTGATACTTCGGAAGATTCTGCAGACACTGCAGCAGATTTCAGTGCTTCGGAAGAATTCCTTTCTTCCGAGACCAATATTTCTTCCGAAGGTAATTTTCCATTTCCCTTCTTTTTAGATTTGAGACTTCCGAAGGAAACTGGTTTTCCTTCCGAAGCCTGAATCTTCTTGGAACTCTTTGAAGCCTTTGTTGGCCATGTGGACAGTACCTTTAGGATTGAAGGGACAATCCTTTGCAATGTGAGTAGTGCTGTCACACATAACATAATTCATCTTCTTCTTCACAGAGCCTTTTCTTGAGAATAAGACTGTTTTTGGTCACATCCCTTCTCCACCTTCATCTTTACAGATGCTGAGACAGTCCTCTTGGGCTGGGACTGTGCTTGGAGTTTGATGGTCCAGGCTGTGCAGCAGTGGTACACAGCAAATCAGTCTTCTTCTTGCTACTGAGATAGTTGAACAAGAACCAGAACTCTTAGCAGAAGAGTTTTGGTTGATGTCTTCAGTCCCTACCACTTTAAACCCTGCAGAAATAAAAACTTGTTTCTGCTTAGAGTCAAAAGCAGCCTTGATCTCTTGAGCCTTCCTTGCCTTTCTTTTGCTCTTTCTGATCAAGTTCTTTCTCATGGACTTGGTCATCACAGTCTTCACTTTCTCCTCAGAAGGATAGTGGCCCTTCTTGGAATCCTCCTCTTCACTCTTAGTAGAGGGATTCTTCACTATCTCTTCTTCATCCTCTCACTCATAGGATCTATGAGAGGAAGCTCATCTTCACAAGTTCCACACCTAGGGGTCTTACAGACAATTTGTGTGTGGAGGAGCTATCTCATTTATCCCAGTCCCTGTCTGTTTTGATAGCACACTTTGTTGTGCAGGGATGAGGATATCATGTTCTTGAAGCTCTTCTTCAAGAACATTCTTTTCTGCCCTGGCTTTGCTGATCACAAGCTCAGCCTGGCACTCAGTTAGCTTGGTTATGAGATCTTGAATTGAGTTCTAAAATCTGTGTGTTCATGTTTTAGAACTGAAATGGTTTTCTCTAAGTCCTCTATTTTCAGCTTATTATCATTTTCAGACTTTCTAAAATCAAATTTTAAAATGTTTAAGGACTCAATATCAGATCTCAATTCCAAGTTATAGGACCTGTACCTATTAACTTTAGCAATGCATTCAGGAGTACAGAGATGTTCCAATACCTTGGCTTCATCATGATCTGCCATCAGTGCTTGGTTTGGAGAAGCATCTTCCACCTGAAAGCTCCAGTCAAAGCCTCCTTCTTCAACAGCAACAGCAGCTTGCTGCTTTGACTTCTCATTATGAAGAGCTTTGTCAGTGTAGTTTGGTCTGGATGTGTTTGGCCACCATTGGTTCTAGGTGCCTTACACTCTCTGGCAAAGTGGCCCATCAAGTTACAGTTGTAACACTTGACTTTGCCTTTGTCCAGTCCAAACTTTCCACCGGTGCATTGCTTGGAAACTTCCTTCCAGTCCTCTTGTAGAACTTCTTGGCTCTGTGAGTGAGAAGAGCCATCTGCTGGACTATTTCCATGTACTCCAGATCATCTGGATGAATACAGTCAAGTCTTCAAGAGTGAAAAGAGAGTTGCCACTGCTTTCATCAGAAGACACAAATACTTGAGAAGAGCTTGTCTCTTAGAATGGGCTTCCTTGAGTGTAGTTCTCCCTTGGTGTCTCTGGAAAGGTGATGAAAGGACCCTTGGGTGAGTTGTCAGGGTAGCATATAAGATGATGTTTGGGTTCTATGCTATCCCTTTCAACCACATGTAGGGTTGAACCCATTTGATTGTTGGAGTTGCCAGACGAACCCTGCATGTTCATCTCCGTCTGGTAGCCACTGAGAATCCCATATAACTCTGTCAGAGTGAGAGTTTTGAGATTTTCAGTTCTCTTGATCACCACACAGTAGTGTGTCCATTACCTAGGAAGTGAGGACATGAACTTCCTTACAATGTCTCTTCTCAAGAGAAACTCCTCCATCCACTAGGGTATCCACAATCTCAACATACCTGAAGTATTACTGAGTCATGGTCTCACCTATTTTGAAGGTGAAGTTTTCAAACCGCTGCTTCAGGAGATCCTTCTTGTTCTCCTTGGCTTCAGAAGAACCCTCATACATCAATTTCAGTGCATCCCATAGCTGTTTAGCTGTTTTGCACTTCTTGAAACCTCTGTATACAGAGTTTGGAAGGGCAGTTTGAAGAGTTGTCATGGCTTTCCTGTCTATCTCTACTCTCTTCCTATCTTCATCAGAGTAGTTAGCCACATCCTTGGGGATCATACCAGCACCAGTAGCAGAGGGTGTGTTGGTATGAAAGGTCCATTCTCAATAGACTCCCACATTCTTGAATCGAGAGACCTGATGAAACCTTCCATTCTTAAACACCAGGTGTCAAACTCATCAAGAGTGATCAGTGGGACTTGTTCATGGTTCCAGTTTCCATATCGGTTTTGGAAATGGCTGCCATTTGAAAAGTTTGGTATTTGTGTGTGAGGGATCTTAAGATGGTGAGATCTTAATCAAGAGCCTGAATGCTCTGATATGCAGGATCGTTGAAGGGTGTGAGTTACAACACAACAACACAAAGAGGAGATTAACCAAACTTTAATCAACAGTAAACTGGATTAACCAAGATAAGACACTAAGAACACAAGTAATGAAGAGACAGAACACAAAGAACACAAGTATATGGTTTTCAAGAATGCAGTATATTGCTTTCTCTATGTTCTATTACAAGTGTTAAAAGCATTAATAAAAGATACAAGAACATGAGATACTTATACTACATCCTATATCTGGCTATACTTTGAAAGCCAGCTGGATACAATTGACTAGACACAAACAAAATCAATTAGAGTCAAAAGGCAGATTGCCTTTTGACTTGTGACTATGACATGCCATAGCTCACATCCTTTTCTATTACAAAAAGGATAAAGTACATAAGTAGAAAGTATACAGACTCAAGACCTCAATGTACAGTTACCAAAAGCATGGACCTTTTCACCAAACCATGTTAGTTGGTGACTTGCAGAGTTGCAGCGGAAAGGTGTCCAGCTTTATGGAACAGTACATCAAATAAAGCATATGTTAAAAGTCTTCGGAAGAAATCTGTCTTCATGAACTTGAAGCTTCGGAAGACTTTGTCTCTGAGGCTTCGGAAGACTTCATCTTTGGCTTCGGAAGATGTTGGTCTTGGCTTCGGAAGATTTCACACTTAGAGTATTTCTGTTGCACATGTGAAACTTCCGAAGCATTCCACTTCAATGCACTTGTGCAGCATACAGGAGAGACTAAAGATGTTTAGGTTGCATCAGCCTCTTCATTAATCTCTACAATATTCATTGGAGTACACTCCACATTACTATCTTGCATCCCAAATCGATGTAGAAGTGACATTGCATATTTGGTTTGACTCAAGAATATTCCGGTACTTGTTTGTTTAAAACTTCAAGTCCCAAAAAAATTAAGTAAACCCATATCAGTCATTTCAAATGTACCTTCCATCCCTTGTTTGAACTCATTTATCAACCGAATAGGGGAAGCAGTACAAATAATATCATCTACATATAGACACACATACATAACTTCACTTGCATTGTTCCGCTTTATGTATAGTGTGGCTTCATTATTGCTTCGAGTATACCCATGCTTCAGAAAGTATCCATCTATTTTCGAATACCAAGTTCTCGGTGCTTGTTTTAGACCATAGAGGGCTTTTCGTAGCTTATATACTTTAGTGGGATGCTCCTTATTGATAAAGCCTTCAGGTTGCTCCACATATATCTCATCAACCAAGTCACCATTTAGAAAGGCCGATTTAACATCCAACTAGTGTACTTCCAACATCATATGTGCTGCTACAGCAAGGATAACTCGTATAGTCTCGAATCGCGCCACAGGAGCAAATGTTTCTTGATAGTCGATACCATGCTTTTGAAAGTACCCTTGGCCACCAGTCGAGCTTTATGCTTTATCACATCACCATTGGCATCAAGCTTTGTTTTAAACAACCACTTAACACCAACAAGATTTTTACCTGGGGGAAGAGTAACAAGTTCCCAAGTATGATTCTTCCTAATAGCATGAAGCTCATTACGCATAGCAGTAATCCAGTGTTCGGAAGAAGAGGCTTGTTGGTATGTAGTAAGATCAGACATAGTTAAAGTAAACTGACATGTGGTGAGGTCTCTCTCTTCATCAGATAGGCCCTCTCTGCTATGATAATCGTGTAGCCATACCGGAGGCTTAGAGGTTCTTTTAGGTGGAACAACAGATAGTTGGGTAGTAGTGGGATTTTGTGAAGTAGGAGGTACGGTTATGGAGTTTGATATAAGGGTGGTATTGTTTGAGGTGGTAGTGATGGAGTAGGAGTGGGTGAAGTGGTGTCTTGTGTTTCAAGGTTTTCAACAGGAAGAGGAGGTTTTGAGGAGTTGGTAGTCAAAGGAAATGGGTCATCATATAAATAAGTACTACTACAGGTACTTTCTTTATTCCATACCCATTTTGAGTCTTAAATAAAGATAACATCTCTCTTAGTTGAAAACTGTTTTGTAACCGGGTTATATAATCTATATCCATTTCTTTGACATGAGTAACCAATGAAGATGTTACGATTAGATTTATCATCTAATTTTGTACGAAGTTGAGAAGGTACTAGACCATATGCTATGCAACCAAAAATTCTCAAGTGAGAGATTGTGGGTTTCTTACCAGTCCATGCCTCTAGTGGTGTTTGATTAGTTAAAGCTTTGGTTGGAGATCGGTTGAGGGTATAGACTGTTGTGGCAACTGCTTTAGCCCAGAACACATTTGGCAGTCCTTTTTCTCGAAGCATGCTTCGTGTAAGGTTCATGATGGTACGGTTCTTTCTTTCCACAACACCATTATGTTGTGGGGTGTATGGAATGGTCAACTCTCTTTTGATCCCAGCTTGCTCACAGAATGATTGAATTCGCGTGAGCAGAATTCTCCTCCTTGATCCGATCTGAGCGTCTTGATTGAACTTCCACATTCCTTTTCTATCATTGTTTTAAACACTTTGAACTTGGCAAAAGTATCACTTTTTTTAGTTAAAAAATAGACCTAACACATGCGTGTTAAGTCATCGATGAACAATAGGTAATATAGACTACTACCTAAGTTGGGAACATGCATGGGACCACATAAATCAGTATGGATAAGTTTGTGACATCCGTCACCTTAAGGTCCGTCGAACGACATAAATAAACATAGAAAATATTTTAATTATTCTTCCTTTTCTTCATGAACTCCTGCTTTAAGGAATCATGTCTGCTTATTTTCCTTTGTGCCTGTACTTCCTCCGAGAACGTGTGTTAAGCATAAAACTTTTATAAATTTCATCACCATTACCACCAAATACATCATTTTTAATTTCAACCATTGTCATTAATAAAACCATTTTAGACTATCAAATGCCATTAAACACGCTTTTAACCTTAATATAACAAACATTTTAAGGTCGTAATCAACCGAAACAAATTTTGGGAAACTCGAGGGTAAGTGCAGGGACTAAACTTGTAATTTTGCAAACTTGGACTGGGTATATAAACCCCATTCCCAGCCATTTATCCTCATCTTCATCTTCTTCACCTCTTCACTCCCTACACACACATTTTCTTCATTCTAGCACCAAAATCTACCTGTGTGGTCTCATTTTCGTCGTCTAGTCTTCATCTACAGCCTCATCTACTCATTTCTAGCAGGTAGACGACTTTGGTTGTCTCTTTCTTGTCTTTTTACTGCTATGTTTTCTAGGGTTTCGGGTGCTCGGGTTCATCCGAGCACATGAGGTCGTGTGGGTGTGTGTGAGGTCTTTCTGCTTGTGTTTCATGTTTGTGCATGTTTGTTGAGTGTTTCTGGAAGTCCTCGTGGTACAGAACTCGCGTTAGAGCAGCTCGGGGGGTGCTCAGCCCGACCACAGTCGCGATTCTGCATTCAGGCGACTGGGTCTGTCATGCGATTGAGTCGTGCGACTGAATCATGCGTCTAAGTCAATCGTGCGACTGAGTTGTGCGACTAGGCATGTCGTGCGACTGAGTCGTGTGACTGGGTGTTTGTGTGCGATTGAGTCAGGTGACGACTGAGTGTATGCGATTGTGCGTGTTTCGCACGACTGGAGTCCAATCGCACGAATGAAGGTTCAATCGCATGAAAGTAGCTAATTCGCACGATTGAGGGTGATTCGTGCGCATGGAGGTTGGGTCGTGCGAATGTGTGTGTTGTGTGGTGCGACTAAGTCCAATCGCACGAATGAAGGTTCAATCGCACGAAAGTAGCTAATTTGCACGATTAAAGGTTGATTCGTACGAATGGAACGTGGGTCGAGCGTCTGGTCCTGTCGTGTGTCTGATGATGAGTGTGAATTTCCCCTGAACGTCTGATGATGATAAGGCAACATCAGTAAAAGTGTCATTGCTTGACCCCAAAGATTAAAGTCAACGCTATCAACATGCACATACTATTTCAATTGAAATAAAGCTAATATTTTACAATTACCGACAACCTTTTTGAAACTACAAATACTTAACAAGTGTCATCTTTCATAACAATGAGATCTTTACAAGGATGTCATAAGCAATGACGACTACTCGTAGTACTTGGATCTACATAAGATCTATATGTGTGTCCGCTTGTGTGTGTGTGCCACCCACGACCGAACCGATACAACCCGAACCGACCAAACATTACTATACGCTTTATACATGTCATTAATGCTTGACAATGACTGTCAATAGGTATTTGACCGATCATTGCATTCAACTGTTGGAAATCTCGATATTTCATACTTACCACTTAACATGTGAGTTTCGTGGCCCCTTTTATGCTTATACTATTTTACAAACATTTACAAACATGGGGGAAAGTATGCTCGCCCGTTTTCTATGCTGTACAACATACATACAATTTTCATACAAGGAATCAACGTGATACTGTGTTGCAAGTACTTATCTGATACATGCTTGGGTCTGCTGTGTGGTTCTATCTTTGCAACTATTTAATTACAGTGTGGGAACCGACGATTAGGTATTGGTAGTACTACTAGGTTGACACCCCCACCCTCGTGTTGGTATACTAGTTAGTACCAACAATAGCCAGGTACGGCCTTGGGTGAATATATGCCGACAATTTCTTTGTGTACGTCGCTAGGTTTGGTTGCAAAGCTCATGTCATGTGATTTTACTTGTGTATATAACTGTATTCACGGTATTCCATATCATTTACTTTATACAGCATCACTTACACTTTTATTACTTAAACTACTGCGAGCTCACCAACAATTGTTGACCATTTTGAGCATATCTTTTCAGGTGATCATGCTAGCTGAGGTTCTAGGTGTGCTGCCTTAGTGGAGACCCTAGGATGCATTTTTGGGCCAAACTTGTCTTTTTGAAAACAATTGATGTATCTATTTCAAACGACATTATACTTTGTAACTTGTTCCCGGGTTGTGGGAATTACATACAATGTTATTATCTATGTTTATCTTATATCATGTTTATGCTTATGGCTATGTTGTCGTGAATACTGACTAAACACGACACAAGACCCCTTGTTGTCGGGTGTCGTCATGACACGCATGTCATCATTATTATTATTGCATCTCTATCGCTTACCATGTGTTATGACGATTCCCGTCTCGTCGCAACCCCGTGTTTCCGCTCTTAGCGGGGGTGTGACAGACTGGTATCAGAGCTATTGGTTATAGAGAATTAGGCAATATGCTTGACCTAGACTATAACCTAGGAACCTTCATGTAGATTGCATGCCAGGTTTGTGTGCATTTTGTATCTCATACGTGTTCCTCATTACTTGTTCGTTATCTATCTATTTCATGATCTTTTCACCCTATGAGAGAGCCTTGTGCTCACTCTTTTATGGGATGCTCCTATTAGATCTTCATTTCCCTCTGCGCGCCAAGTTATCATAACCAAATTCGGGTATTGGGACCCGAAGAGATCTTCACAGATCATATACTGCGCTTAACCTTGGATACTGAGACCGACCCGAGGAGGCTATGTCTGAGTCCTTTTAAGATGCGAGATAGACAACCTCCACCAGACTATACGTGACTACATGCTTGGGCTCTCAGTTGACTTGATGGATTATTATGGATATGATGAGAAGGAAAGTCGGATGTCATATAACCGGATCGGGCATCATTCTCGATACATCGTGGGTGTGATGGGACGCTGCGGGGAACCCTATATATAAACATCACCGGTATACCGAGAATATGCTTGAAATGGGCTGCATGGTGATCTTGACCGACCGGAACATGAACATTAGAACTTAATAAGTGGAATACTTGTGTATCTTATGGTGACTAAAGCTTACATGTTACCTCTTTTATGAATAGAACATGCCGCCTCGAAGATCTACTCGCAGTAATAGTAGCGGAATTGAAGCCCCAAGGGGCAGAGGCAGAGGCAGAGGCAGGGGAAGAACCCCAAGAACAAGTGATGCTCCAACCAATAGCAATCAAGGAACAGGGAACGCGGATATGGCAGCCCTGATCGCTCAACAGCTGGCCGCACTAATTCCGACTATCGTGGCCCAAGTGAGAGATGCTCTTCAGAATTCTCACCCCCACGGGGACGGTGGCAATGAAAATGAGGATAACGGTAACCCGACTGGGAACGAAAGCAATCAGGAGACCGGAAATGGTGGTACAGCCGTTAACGAAACTGGAATTGTTAATGAGACCGGGGTTGTGAATGCTAGACGGGGATGTTCGTACAAGGAATTTGTGGCTTGTAAACCACGAGAGTTTGATGGCAAGGTGGAGCCATAGCTCTGACCAGATGGCTCGAAAAGATGGAGGCCGTGATCGACATCAGCGAATGCCTCGACAGTCAAAGGATTAAGTACGCCACTTGCTCACTACAGGGCAAGGCACTAACGTGGTGGAACACTCAGATTCAGGCTAGGGAAGAGAATCCGCGATGCAATGTCGTGGGATGAGTTCAAGGCCCTAATCACCGAGGAGTACTGTCCTCTCAATGAGATGCAAAAACTTGAGCATGAGTTCTGGAATCATGCCATGGTGGGGGCTGGGCATGCAGCTTACACCGGCCGTTTTCATGAGTTAGCAAGGTTGGTTCCACATCTAGTCACCCCGGAATCAAAAAGGATAGAGAGGTACATTTGGGGACTTGCGCCTCAAATCCGGGCAATGGTAACCGCTACCGCTCCTCCTACTATTCAGAGCGTGATTCTAAAGCTGGCGCTTTGACTGATGAAATGGTGACGAACGGGAGTTTGGGTAGAGGAGCAGAAAGAGAAAGGATTTTGGGGAAACGAGCGGTCAAGTGCCGGGAAGTTTGATAAAAGAGCCAAGACAACCAGAAACTTTGTGACAGTGACGCAGGGCAGGCGAGAGTATGTGGGTTGCCACCCCAAATGTGACAAGTGCAATTATCATCATCCCCCAGGAACACAGTGCCGGTGTGCGCGAACTGTAGACGCCCGGGCATCTTGCAAGAGACTGCAGAACAGCGCCGAATATGGTTGCACCGGTCAACGCGGTTAACCCCGTCGGGAATGCAAGGGCTTGTTATGAGTGTGGAAGCCTGATCACTACCGAAACATATGCCCCAGGCTGAATCGGGCACCGGGTCAACAAGGAAACAACCAGCAGCAAGTGATGGCTATAGCTGGAAATCAAGGCCCGGCCAATCAGGGGAATACAGCTCGGGGACGTGCATTCGTCATTGGAGCCAACGATGCTCGTCAGGACCTGAATGTTGTCACGGGTACGCACTTACTCAATAATCACTTTGCATCTATACTGTTGATACTGGAGCAGACAATAGCTTTATATCTTCTGAGTTTGTGCAATTGCTTGATTTGAGCCCTAGTAGGCTAGAAACTAGCTACTCTGTAGAAATGGCCAACGGTAGGATTATTCAGGCTGATGAAATTATTAGAAAGTGCTCGATAATGTTAGAGAACACACCTTCGATATAGACTTGATACCTTTGAGCTAGGAAGTTTCGATGTGATTGTGGGAATGGATTGGTTGTCGAAACACGGGGCCGAGATTGTCTGTCGAGACAAGGTAGGTGAATCCCTATGTCAGACGGGGGAGTACTCAGAGTTCAAGGAGAAATACCGGGTGAAACTTAAAGCTTATTTCCTGCATGAAAGCACACCGGAGTTTACGAAAACAGTGCTACTCTTTTCTGGCTCATGTGGTGGAAAAGAAGAGGAGGAACAGGAATTGGCAAATATCCTTATAGTGCGGGATTACCCAGATGTATTCCCAGATGACTTGTCTGGTTTGCCTCCTCCACAACAGGTGGAATTTCGCATTGATTGGTTCCTGGAGCTACACGGTAGCGAAGACCCGTATCGGTTGGCACCGTCTGAAATGCAAGAGTTGTCTAGCCAGTTACAGGAACTACTGGAGAAGGGTTTTATACAACCGAGTCACTCGCCTTGGGGGAGCACCAGTGTTATTTGTCAAGAAGAAGGATGGGTCGTCCGTATGTGCATCGACTACCGTGAGTTGAACAAATTAACTGTGAAGAATCGGTATCCTCTCCCCAGCATCGACGACATGTTTGATCAGTTGCAAGGAGCTTCGTATTTTTCCAAGATCGACCTTCGATCTGGATATCACCAACTAAGATTTTTCGAGGAGGACGTGCCGAAGACAGCATTTAGAACTCGTTATGGGCACTATGAGTTCTTGGTCATGCCGTTCGGATTGACTAACGCACCAGCTGTGTTCATGGACTTGATGAATCGGGTGTGCAAACCTTACTTGGATAAGTTTGTGATCGTATTCATTGACGACATACTTATCTACTCTCGATCGAAGGAGGACCATGAAGAACACCTTCGGGCAATACTGGATCTATTAGAGAAGAGAAACTTTTCGCCAAGTTCTCGAAGTGTGAATTCTGGCTGCGAGAGGTGAAGTTTTTGGTTCATGTGGTTAACAAAGACGGGATTCATGTAGATCCCGGCAAGATCGAAGCGGTAAAGAAAGGGATACACCCCAGACACCTTCAGAGATACGGCAGTTCTTAGGATTAGCCGGATACTATCATCGTTTCATTGCGAACTTTTCAAAGATCGCTCAACGTTGACATTGCTGACTCAGAAAGACAAGAAGTTTGATTGGGGAGATGCGCAAGAACGGGCGTTCCAAACGCTGAAAGAAAAGCTGTGCAATGCACCGATATTGTCCCTCCCAGATGGAACTGATGATTTTGTGGTGTACTGTGATGCTTCGCATCAAGGGTTGGGATGTGTACTAATGCAGAAAGATAAGGTGATCGCCTACGCTTCGCGATAACTTAAGGTGCACGAGAAGAACTACACGACTCATGATCTTGAGTTGGGCGCTGTAGTATTCGCACTTAAGATATGGAGGCATTACCTGTATGGAACCAAATGCATCGTATACACAGATCATAAAAGCCTTCAACATATTGGACCAGAAGGAACTCAATATGCGACAACGACGTTGGGTAGAGCTTCTTAGTGACTACGATTGTGAAATCCGGTATCATCCGGGAAAGCTAATGTGGTGGCTGATGCTCTAAGCCGCAAAGAACGCGTGAAACCACTACGTGCTCGAGCTTTGGATTGACCATTCAAACAAATTTGAAAGCTCAGATCCAAATTGCACAAAGTGAAGCGTTGAAGGAAGAAAACCTTGCGGGAGAAGAATTCGAGGGTTGGACAAACAACTGATGTGCAAGGACGATGGTGTGCAGTACTTCGTGGACCGTATATGGGTACCCAAGTGGGGAGGTGTACGCACCTTGGTCATGGATGAAGCACATAAGACACGATATTCTATTCATCCTGGCGCTGACAAGATGTACCACGTTCTCAAAGATCTGTACTGGTGGCCAGGCTTGAAGAAAGACATTGCCACGTACGTTAGCAGATGCTGACATGTTCGAAAGTTAAAGCGAATATCAGAAACATCGGGATTATACAGCAACCTGAAATTCCGAGTGGAAATGGGAGAATATAGCCATGGATTTCATTACCAAACTCCCTAAAACGAGCAGCGGACATGACTCGATATGGGTCGTAGTGGATCGAATGACGAAATCAGCACACTTCTTGCCAATCCGAGAAGACTACAAAATGGAAAAGTTGGCGAGATTGTACATCAAAGAGGTCGTGACAAGACACGGAGTGCCGGTGTCAATCATCTCCGACCGTGACGGCCGATTCACTTCACGATTTTGGCAGACACTACAGAAAGCAATGGGCACCTGATTAGACATGAGTACCGCCTATCACCCTCAAAAGATGGCCAAAGTGAACGAACATACAAACGCTAGAAGACATGCTGAGAGCGTGTGTAATCGACTTTGGTGGTAGTTGGATACTCATTTGCCATTGATTGAATTCTCATACAATAACAGCTACCACACCAGCATTGGGTGTGCTCCGTTCGAAGCGTTGTACGGAAGGAAGTGTAGATCACCGTTTGTTGGGCCGAGATTGTGTGAAAGTCAGCTAACAGGCCCAGAGATCATTCAGGAAACAACCGACAAGATCTTCCAAATCAAAGATAGACTGAAAGCCGCTAGAGATCGCCAAAAGAGCTATGCCGACAATCGTCGAAAGCCTCTAGAATTCAACGTTGGGGACCGAGTGTACTCAAAGTCTCTCCTTGGAAAGGAGTTGTTCGGTTTGGAAAGAAAGGGAAGTTAGCCCCAAGATACGTCGGACCATTCGAGATTACAAAAAGAATTGGTCCAGTGGCTTACCGATTAAGGTTACCACAAGAACTCAACGGTTGTGCATGATACTTTCCATGTGTCGAACCTCAAGAAATGTTTGGCTGTCGAATCACTTCACATACCCATTGACGATATCAAAATCGACGAAAAGCTTCATTTTATTGAGGAGCCCATTGAGATCATGGATCGTAAGGTCAAACAGTTGAAGCGCAGTAGAATACCAGTTGTTCGCGTAAGGTGGAATTCAAAACGAGGGCCAGAGTTACATGGGAACGGGAAGATCAAATGAAACTCAGATACCCACACCTATTCGTGGATGACACTCTTGGCCTAACTCCAGCTGAATTTCGGGACGAAATTCTCTCAACTGGGGGATACTGTGACATCCGTCACCTTAAGGTCCGTCGAACGAATAAATAACATAGAAAATATTTTAATTATTCTTCCTTTTCTTCATGAACTCCTGCTTTAAGGAATCATGTCTGCTTATTTTCCTTTGTGCCTGTACTTCCTCCGAGAACGTGTGTTAAGCATAAAACTTTTATAAATTTCATCACCATTACCACCAAATACATCATTTTTAATTTCAACCATTGTCATTAATAAAACATTTTAGACTATCAAATGCCATTAAACACGCTTGTAACCTTAATATAACAAACATTTTAAGGTCGTAATCAACCGAAACAAATTTGGGAAACTCGAGGTTAAGTGCAGGGACTAAACTTGTAATTTTGCAAACTTGGACTGGGTATATAAACCCCATTCCCAGCCCTTGATCCTCATCTTCATCTTCTTCACCTCTTCACTCCCTACACACACATTTTCTCATTCTAGCACCAAAATCTACCCGTGTGGTCTCGTTTTCGTCGTCTAGTCTTCATCTACAGCCTCATCTACTCATTTCTAGCAGGTAGACGACTTGGTTGTCTCTTTCTTGTCTTTTACTACTGTGTTTTCTAGGGTTTCGGGTGCTCGGGTTCATCCGAGCACATGAGAGTCGTGGGGTGCGTGTGAGGTCTTTCTGCTTGTGTTCATGTTTGGCATGTTTGTTGAGTGTTTCTGGAAGTCCTCGTGGTATAGAACTCGCGTTAGAGCAGCTCGGGGCTGCTCAGCCTGACCACAGTCGCGATTCTGCAGTTCAGGCGACTGGGTCTGTCATGCGATTGAGTCGTGCCACTGAGTGAGTCGTGCCACTGAATCATGCGTCTAAGTCAATCGGTGACTGAGTTGTGCGACTAGGCATGTCGTGCGACGGGGTGTGTTGTGTGCGATTGAGTCAGGTGACCGACTGAGTGTATGCGATTGTGCGTGTTTCGCACGACTGGAGTCCAATCGCACGAATGAAGGTTCAATCGCACGAAAGTAGCTAATTCGCACGATTGAGGGTTAATTTGTGCGCATTAGAGGTTGGGTCGTGCGAATGTGTGTGTTGTGTGGTGCGACTGAGTCCAATCTCACGAATGAAGGTTCAATCGCACGAAAGTAGCTAATTCGCACGATTAAAGGTTGATTCGTACGAATGGAACGTGGGTCGAGCGGTCTGGTCCTGTTGTGTGTCTGATGATGAGTGTCAATTTCCCTGAACGTCTGATGATGATAAGGCAACATCAGTAAAAGTGTCATTGCTTGACCCCAAAGATTAAAGTCAACGCTATCAACATGCACATACTATTTCAATTGAAATAAACCTAACATTTTACAATTACCGACAACCCCTTTGAAACTACAAATACTTAACAAGTGTCATCTTTCATAACAATGAGATCTTTACAAGGATGTCATAAGCAATGACGACTACTCGTAGTACTTGGATCTACATAAGATCTGATACGTGTGTCCGCTGTGTGTGTGTGTGCCACCCACGACCGAACCGATACAACCCGAACCGACCAAACATTACTATACGCTTTATACATGTCATTAATGCGACAATAACTGTCAATAGGTTTTGACCGATCATTGCATTCAACTGTTGGAAATCTTGATCTTCATACTTACCACTTAACATGTGAGTTTCGTGGCCCATTTTATGCTTATACTATTTTACAAACATTTACAACATGGGGGAAAAGTATGCTCGCCCGTTTTCTATGCTGTACAACATATATACAATTTTCATACAAGGAATCAACGTGATACTGTGTTGCAAGTACTTATCTGATACATGCTTGGGTCTGCTGTGTGGTTCTATCTTTGCAACTATTTAATTCCAGTGTGGGAACCGACGGTTAGGTATTGGTAGTATACTGGGTTGACACCCCCACCCTCGTGTTGGTATACTAGTTAGTACCAACAATAGCCAGGTACGGGCCTGGGTGAATATATGCCGACAATTTCTTTGTGTACGTCGCTAGGTTTGGTTGCAAAGCTCATGTCATGTGATTTTACTTGTGTATATAACTGTATTCACGGTATTCCATATCATTTACTTTATACCGCATCACTTACACTTTTATTACTTAAACCTGCGAGCTCACCAACAATTTTGTTGACCATTTTGAGCATATCTTTTCAGGTGATCATGCTAGCTGAGGTTCTAGGGTGTTGCCTTAGTGGAGACCCTAGGATGCATTTTTGGGCCAAACTTGTCTTTTTGAAAACAATTGATGTATCTATTTCAAACGACATTATACTTTGTAACTTGTTCCCGGGTTGTGGGAATTGCATACAATGTTATTATCTATGTTTATCTTATATCATGTTTATGCTTATGGCTATGTTGTCGTGAATACTGACTAAACACGACACAAGTCCCCTTGTTGTCGGGTGTCGTCATGACACGCATGTCATCATTATTATTATTGCATCTCTATCGCTTACCATGTGTTATGACGATTCCCGTCTCGTCGCAACCCGTGTTTCCGCTCTTAGCGGGGGTGTGACAAAGTTCTAGCTTACAGTGGCACGACAGGAGGATGTTGAATGGTAGACGAGTTTGTTTACCAACAATGCATGACTCGCATGTAGTGTTGGTATTTAGTCTGGTAGACCTATCACCATTCCTTTGTCATGTAATTGGCGAAGCCTATCAAGGCTCAGATGCCCGTATCTAAGATGCCACAGGAGGCATTCGGATCATGATCAACTGTCTTGTTGCATTGAGTAATGTGAGTAAGAGCCATGGTAGCATCAAGTACGAACATGGTATGTTGGCAACTGGAATTTCCATGATGGTGTTCCGGTATCTTTGCTGATAACATTGCATCTTGCTTCATCAAATAGAATAGCATACCCTTTGCGCATTAGTTGCCCCACACTGAGTAAGTTATACTCGAGAGTGGGAGCATAATACACATTGTCGAGTAGTTTGTAGGATCCATTCCAGTTTGGATTTTGACCGTACCTATCCCTTGACATATACTTTTTTCTTATTTCCCAACTGCACCTCCAATGAATTGAATGAATCATCTAAGGTTACAAAGCTTCCTTTGACACTGTCATGTGGTTAGAACAACTAGAATCCAACAAACCAAAGATGGTTGGAGTTACCCGTATGTGTGGTGGACGTCATTAGTGTGATTTGATTCTAAATAACCAGTGCAATGGTCATGAGAAGGTGCTGATCTTCATTTTCTGCAACATCTTTATTGTCTCATGTTTGCTACATTTACTTGTGGTTCATCATTGTACCAGCAATCTTTTTTGACATGGCCAAGTTTTTTACAAACATAGCACTGGGGTATCTTGCTACGATCAAGACTTATTCTACCTCGACCAAAGCCCCTTCCTCGTACCGGAGAACGCCTACGACCACGCCCACGCATGGCCCTGTTGTTTTGATCAGGGAACACTTGTAAAGCTTGTTCATCTTGCCTCTCAACAGCCTTATTGGGTTTGTCGATCCCAATACGGTTGTTGAGTCTTTCTTCTTGGGACTGCAACATTCCATAAGCTTTATAGGTGTCACCTTGACAAGTCAAATGCCACCTCAATAGATGGAATTACATAGTCAAACTTAGGAGAGGCTCCTAAGGATTTTTTTCTACAATTTTTTGATCTGGGACATCTTCATCGTACGAACGTTGTTGAACAGCATTGTTCATAACACGAGAGAAGTAATCACCCACTGCTTCATCTTCTTTCATAAACAGGTTTTCAAAGTCCATGCGAAGTCCCTGCAATTTAACTGATTGTACCTGGGAATCACCTTGGAACTCAGCTTGCAGAATCTCCCATGTGGCTTTAGCCAATTCTGCTACAGCGATACGAGAGAACAGTTGATCATGCACACCTTGTTGGATCAGCGACATTGCCAATGCGTCTTTTCTTCGAGTTTCTCGGTTGTCACCCAGTCCACCTCCTGCAGCAGTAACTCCGAGGTATACTACATCCCACAGTTCACGAGACCATAGGATAGTTTTCATACGTAAACTCCAATGTTCATATACGTCTCCCTTGAATACCGGAATGACAGGAGTGATGGGTGGATTCGTGGATGTATTAGCAAGAGTGTCAGCCATGGATCTCAAGAGCATTATACTCTGATACAAAAACTGTTGGAAATAAATAGTATTGAAACAAGAAACAAGTGTTCTGTGAATGAGGAATCTCAAATACTTGGATTAATGATCAACAAGTATGCACTGAATACATTACGAAAAGAAACTATAAATAGGGCTAAAAACACGACTAAAGCTCAACACCCATAAGACTCGCACATCCTAACAAACCAAGTTGTCGAGCATTTATTCAAATTTAAAATAAAAAATGTGCACATACAAGACTTATTAAACGAGATTCCCATGCAAGCTTGCGTCAGGTTTGAATTAATCTTCATCAAGTATGAAACAAATTTATAAATGAATAATGATAAAAGTAAAAAGTAATTAAAAACTCACAAAATGGTGACGATAAATAAGGCTAAAATTGATTTTTACTAATCAAACTAGAATTCCTCATGAATATGCTTATTCACTCATAATAGACTTAATATTTGATAGGTTGAACATAGTTAGGTTTAAGTTATGATTAAAATTAAACCTATAACCAATGTTTCGGTTATTACATTTTTAAGCGAGAATATTCATTTTTAGAGAGAATGATTTATTCGATCATGCCTATTAGATTTAAGGATATCCTAGAAATAACTTAGTTGACAACCTGGCAACCATATAGTATCAGATAGTGTTTCATGACGAAAGAAAACACTTAAAATCAAAACCATATTTTCTAAGAAAAAATAAGCATGGTGTTTAAACAAAAACGTTAAATTAATTTGTTGAAAAATGTTGCCCATGCATTCACCATATGATAACCATATACTCGTCAACGTATAACGTGTTACACAATTAAATACGGTAACTGCTTACTTCTCATAAACATGTATAACATGTTACGCTGCACGTGCTCAAGCTAAGCTTTACAGAAGTTTACTTGCTAGTGTGGCTGGAATAAAAGCGAGTCCAAGACTGAAGTTGTCACGGTATGAAAGATGAGACGCTGATAGGGAGGATAGAAGCATAGTAGAGCCTCAAAAGCCTAAAGGAATCTATTATTATATATAACTACGATAAAATATATATGTTATATATATATAATATATATATATATATATATATATATAATATATATATAAAATAATATATATTATGTTATATAGAGCACGAAATGAGTCACAAAACTTGAGCTTAGTCAGGCTTACCCTACACCGTGGTCTTAAACCTATGCGGCTATGCAACCTTGGAGAATATAGGAGAAAATACATAAAACAAGCGATACTCCAAACGAATATTTCAAATATCAAATCTCAGAATCATAAAGATGCTATGCAGTAGACTTCGAAGATCAAAGGTGATTCAGTTTAACATATCTCATCTTTACTTTGTACATGATAAGAAAGAGAGTAACTTGACATTCCACTAGCTTGTATTGGCTTCCCTGTCGCCTGTAACTCATCGTATGCCCCGGTTTCTTGGTTATATGAGTACTGGTATGACGATAACATTAGAAAAGAAAAACGAAATAATAAACGGCTACTTACATTTCAGTTTTCGCAAAAAGAATGTCTGTTTCCAAAATAACTCATCAAAATTCCATTCTATGCTTGTACAGCTGTACTCTTATAACTAAACTGCATTAATTGCACATTCCTAAATTATGTGCAGTTCTTAGGGTAGATTGATATTTAACTGTATAACAAAGCAAATGTCGTAGTGGCAATGATGATTGCCCCCTCCCACACCACTCCTTTCTCCTCCTCCCCCACATAAGTAGTGTGGGTTCAAATCCATGCAAGTGCAAAATAAATATTAAACAACTTTCTAAAAGAACATTAGATAAATATTCCTCAAACTATGTTACATATTTTTGGGACATTTACGTTATAATTTTTGGAATCATAGTTGGCCATAGTAATTATCTATAAAAATTCAAAAAAATCAGGTCAATCTGATCTTTTCGATTTTACCAAACTAAATTCAAACATCATGATCTTTTTAGAACGGCAAATCTATCCTACTCCTACTCTTACTCCTAAAGTACACCCCCTATATGTATTAAACTTGCCAAGGATTGAACCTTGGACCTCCCCGTATATATTACAATTTCATGATTTTATAAAACAGCATTTACATCTACATATTTAAAGTTTTGGGATAGACAATTTCGATTATTTCCTACATCTATGTTCAAAGGTCTATGAAGTTATCTTTTTAATTGAACAGCTAGATGTTACCTATTTATCCTACTCCACCTAATCCATACAAGTAATCTATAGGTCTTTGATATTTACATGAAGTCTCACCATTGTAAGGAGATGCAGAAATCAGATAAGTTGGAACTTTGAATGCTTGAACAAACCACCAAAAAAATAGTTACACATGATAAAGGGAATCTTACCACTGTCCAGATGCTGCATTACAATACAGTCCTGAAGAGGGGTCATAATAATAACCCAAACTGCTACTGTAGTAGTACCTGCAAAGGTGAAATAACAGGTAGTCAACAAACTGTTGGAAAAACACACGCAAAAAAACACAGATACTGAGTAGACAAAAAGAGACAGCCACAAAGATGCATACCCCGAAGACTCATCAAATACATAATCGTTTTGTGTAGGCTCAGTGCCTGCGATTGAAAAACATATTTAGCTCATTGTAAAATAATAATAACATTGATAGATATTATGAGTAAAGAAACAAAAAAAAATTAACATCTCACATCCACTAGAAAACATATATCCTTACCATTTGATGGGTTGACAGTAGCTTGTTCATCATCATTTTCTGCAAACATATCAAAGCCATCATCATTGTTTGAAGTATTATCTGCTGCATGTATCCCATTCAGATTGAAGTCATTGGCTATGGAGTAATCAGAATGCTTGTTCGCTGGACTTGAAGAGGTGCCTTCCCCTCTAGCTCGTGCTAGCTTTTCAAATCCCTCTTTTAAGTCAAGAAAATAAAACAATAATAAGTGTGTGTACTTCTAATGCAGAAGGGAATAAGGTCAGATGATATTAAAAGCAACCAAAGTGTACCGATTTTTGCAGGTCTAAATCATTTTAGTAAAGAAATGAAATAATATGGTTATTGTAATAAGATATTGTCAAACAAATTACTTATAAAAATACAAATTTTGGACAAAATGTGTTTCGGGACAGCCCAAACCGTCTGGTTTCGCCCCCTACCAAAAGTTACACATCTCGACCCATAGCAGTTCTCCCTACGTGAATGGCAAAATTATTTGGTGGGAATATTATGATGGCCAAAAAATCTAAGCTAAGGTAGTTCAAACCTGCTTCCCTCTGAAAGACCTCCTGTCTTTCATCATATACATCTGCATCAAAAATTTGTTTGAATCAGAACATTACCAAATTCATATGTCAGATTTTAAAACATATATATAAGATGATGATCTCAACTGTAGTCGCCATCTTCCATTAGTTTCATGGCATCTTCAGTTAGTTGATCAAACACAACTTTTGTTTCAGCTGACATCTTTTCCTTTCTACTATTGGAACCACCTTTCAGCCTTCTTAAAGCTTGCAGGACCTAAAAGGAATATTATACATGATATGAGATTGCTGTCACAAAAATTGAAA
This sequence comes from Flaveria trinervia, assembly GCA_025506515.1. Lineage (NCBI taxonomy): Eukaryota > Viridiplantae > Streptophyta > Magnoliopsida > Asterales > Asteraceae > Flaveria > Flaveria trinervia. The sequence goes on along the minus strand of CM046453.1, from coordinate 21,272,182 downwards.
CGTGACTTAAAAACGATATTCTTTTTATGGTTGTGTAGATCAAATTGCAAAGCGACCCGGCCCATCCCCGAACCCTGCGCAAAGCGAAAGCTAAGTCAAGCACCGGGCATGCCCTATAATTAAAAGAATTTATGGTTTGCTTAGATGGACTACTAAATCAATAGAAACAACCTTTACATCTTATGGCATATTGGCATGTTGACATGATAATACTACGACATTTAGATTCATGGCCACAAAAATTTAAAAAATACAGAAGTGGTCTCTGAAGTATTACAAACTATTAGTATGGAGTTGCTACAATAAGTAAAAGAGTCAAATGAAGCATAGGTAATTGGTACAATGCAAAGTTATTCAATTCTCTATCATAAATGTACGTGCTTATACCTTCTTGCTATATAGACTTCATATGTGAACTTTATAATTGATTCATAATATAATTAAATAGAATCAAATACATCAAGCAAGACAAAGATAAGTGATTAACAAAGAAAGACAAACCATTTAGTATATATAATATATTCCAACTAAGCCACTAAGATTAGTAGAAGTGGCATAATGGGTGTGTCTGGTGGGTAGGATAGAAGGTTAAAACAGGTTCAGAGATTTATATATGACAATTTCAGCACCAATAACAAACAACTTGGGTCGACAAGCAACTACTTTTATGTCCATTAAAGAATGCATATAAGCAACTAAAAAGTATAGTCTTTGCAAGATTTTCAGATTATTGGACCCTTTCACCCCATTCCCTTTTAGTTACTTTTTTATTTGACATAATTGAGAAAATTAAACACAAGCAAATCAATTGATCAACTCATTTATAGAAAAGGTATGAATAAAGGCTACAGAGCTGAGAGATTGTGTCCTAAAAGAAAATGTACCGTTTCCCCTGGTTCAAGCGCATCAGCAATCCGCCTCTTAATTTTTCCAATTTCTTGACTTGTAAGGTCAACAGCTTCAACTACACTGTCCGTGACCACAGAGTGTTTTTGTGCAAGACTTGGATCAGCATCAATGCTATCAAGCCATGCATCCTACAAAGATACTTAAATAAATGATGTACACTGTAAAGTAGTAAAAAGCTTCACTTGACAACCAAAAAACCCAAATAGTGTACCTTAATGTCATTAGAAACATACTCAACATAATTTCCTGTCTGGTCAAAATAACCTTCTTTCCTTTCTTGTTCAAGATTGAAAGGTTCAAGCTGGATTCCATCATCTTCAAGTTGCTCATTATCCTGTAAAAAGCAACCTTGTATCATTAGTGTTCTGTATATTACTTTCTGTAAGTACAATCACCACTGGAACAAAAACATCAAGTAATTAATTTTGAGAAGTATGGTTTGAAATTTTTAGCTTGGTATACATTGATCAAAGTTGTATACATTTCATTAGAAGCATTGATAGTGGAAAAAAATTGGACTAAAGAAAGTTGAATTTCTTTATACTTCTGATGTTCTATTAAAATTTTAACTAGAAAGGTTGAGTGACCTCATTAAGGTTTATGTTGAATTGTTGATATTTAATATATCAAAATATGTGAAGGTCAGAATTCTGATACATTATGATTATAATATTTCTAAATGACTAAATCTATCTTTTGGTCCATCAGCCGTATGAAGCATGCATATAACTATATAAAAGATTACATACTGCATTGTTTTAGTTTTCAATTTAATTTACAACATGATAACGTATGATTGTGCTGAACTAGGCTCAAAAGACAAGCGTCTATTACAGTTTGGCCATTAGATTAATCCAGTAAGTCTGGAATAGTTTCTTTACGAAGGCTTACAACCACCCGACCATTCGCTTAACAATTCGTAAATAAAATAAATATGATCAATCCCTGCTTGGACGGATTAATCTTGTTTCAAATTTTAAAATGATTAGTTGCAGCCAGGCAATTGAACAAGTGGTCCAAAGCGGGAAACATAAGCATATAAGTAAGTTAGCAAGGATTATATTTTTACACCATGGTATGCTAATGATGACAAAACTTTGGCTGGAAGTAGTTTATCTCAGCACAGCAGTTGAGATAAGTACAGACAGAATGTTTATATATCTTCTGGTTTATTTGCTAGACTGATTGTTATTACATCTAGGATGTTATGCTACTTTAATCTTATGATTTAACATCATTAGAGACTGGTTCAGCAAAAAGTAGACAAGAAAGTAACATAACAAGACTAGAAATAAAAACTAATTACCTCATAATGCATTTCAGAAGCAGCTACATCATCAAGAAGATCTCCTGTTGCTTCTATTTCAAGTCCAGCTTTATTCTGATTCCGTCGTTTCGATCGTGCTTTAGCAACAAGTTGGGTATCATTCAACATATCTGGTTCATCTTCAGCGACTGGGGGTACATTTGCCACCACTGCATCTCCAGGCTTCACCTTCTTTCCTTAGGAAACCTCACCCTCTTTTGCCTACAAATGCATAATTCAAACATTTGTGAATAAATAATAATCACAAGTAAGGCTGCTGGCTGCAAACTTTAGGCTAGGCTCAAAATCAGCTTGTTAGCTCAAAAAGCCCAGTTTCAAGACATCATAGGCTCAAAAATCTAGATATTAATATGAATTATTATTGATAACCAAATATATTCAAGTATATGAAATATCATATATGATAACAACACTCACTTTAAACTTTTTTTTATAATTTGAAAACAAAACGCGACCATAAGTTAAATCCTTTTAGGAAAGTCTAAAACAATAACTTCTTACAAAATATCCTTTGGAAATTCCAACTTATAAGCATACTAACATCTTCACATACTACTAAAGACTAGAGCTAGCTTATAATATATTTCAAGCTCAAATTTTGTTCATCAATCGATAAAACATCGATTTGAACAAGCTCGATTAGCACCCTGATATTTTCCAGCCCTAAGCACAAGCCCTGTATCTTTAAGGATCTCCCACTGCCACTGGTAACTTAACACCCTACTCTATGTTCCTCCGGGGATCAACCAAACCACAGGCCCCAATAAATTTGCTCACAAAATCTATAAGAAAAAAACAATAAAAACTTCATGTGTATTTTATAACACCATTGTCTCGAATCAAACCTGCTTTCGTTTGCGATTTACAGTGAAAAAGCACATCATTGAAACTCCATTCCACATATTGTATGTTCAATTATAGAGAAAGAAACCTAAGGACGCTGGAACAACTGGAATCGGGAGATCACATACGGATGAAGAGAACATTAACAAGTATAAACGTAAATTGATCTAAGAGTAGAAAGAGGAAGGTGGAGAGATTACGGAGGCTTCTTGTTGAAATCGTCGGGGTCTCCACCGTCGTCGCCGTGGGAGAGCGGTCGCTTACGGGATGGTTGCGCCTCCATGTGCATTGGGCGGTGTGCGATTCTTCTTTCCGAAACACGACACAGAGGTTCGTTGTTTTCTTCTTTATAGGAAAACAGAAAAGTTTGCCCTTGTTTTCCAACCAAATTTGCAAAATTAACTTCAATTTCACTTGAAATTAACCCAATAAACATCTTATTAAATTTAACAAGATTTAAACTTTGATTTCTTTTTTAATTATTTGATAAAACATTCTATGAATCAACGGCCCCTTAAAATCTAAATTTGACTTTTGCTACATGTGCTTTGCTACAAATAACGTTTTTACCTAAATATTTTAAGAATCTTATTTTGCTTTCTGTGGTTTGCAATTCTTTTCAATCAACTCTAATCCACTTACATTATTAGTTTTTTCTGTAAACTTCAGAGGTAAAATTAATTTACTAATAAAGACTAATTATATCATTTATTCAAAATTGATTATTAATTTAAAGGGCCAAGTATGTAATTTTATTAAAACATTAATTAACATAATTAAAACCATAACTCTAATACTCTTTGTCATTCATTATTTTCACCGATGATGCCACCATCATCACCTCTTCAACCCCACACCACCACCACCCCACAACACCGTTGACAAATCACCATCATTATCTTCATCAACCACAAACCACCGCCACTGTCCACCACCGCCACTGTCCTATCACCTGCCACCCCACATCACCTTCGATAGATCACCATTTAAACATCACATCATCGCCACCGTCCACCACCTACCACTCTCATCGCATCCCTTGACAGATCTCTACCATCACATCATAACCTGTTAGCACCATAGATTTTCACCATCGGCGCACTTTCACCTTATAGCAACCTGGTGGAACCAATCAACTTCAAATTAGGGTTCCTTATCTCAATTGATAGTCACTCTGGATTTCATCTCAATTGATTTTGTTTATATCTGAGCATATCACGCGAAAGTGATGGTGATGGAAGTGGGTATGAATCAAGAGAGGTAGAGAGCTAGAGTTGTGATTTTTGGTTTTTGTCCGGGTGAGAATGGAAACGAGGGAGGCGGTGGTGAGCTAAAATGGAGGAAGATCATTAGTGGGAGAAAGAAAGTGGCGATGATTATATTGGTGAAGGTGGAGCTGTTGGTTTTGGTGGCTAGTAGTGGTAGTGGACGGTGGTAGTGGGTATTGGAGTTAGGGTTTTAAGGGCATGTTTGGGATTGCTTATCAACTGTGTGTGTTTTAGCTAATCCAGAAGGATGCACACAAAGGTCTAATCTTTGTGATTGACCATATGTATGGGACCCTTGTCGCTTGCCCTAGGTACTGGAGTCAGCTTCGTGCATAATGTTTGGGGTCTATTGATAGACCTCAGGTCCAGTCCCAACTTCGTGCACAATGTTTGGGGTATAGCACATGCCATTGGTTCGGAATGCAAGTAAGAATGATAACAAATGTACGATAAGGAAGACTATGAATACAAACGAATGATAACGATGATGTACATTGATGAATGAATGTTAACGAATGATGATGAAAGATAGTAATAAGATTATCTCTTTGTATGTATGATGCATGATTGCATAAGAAAGTAAAGAACGGTTTTAAACGAAAGTAAAGTATATTTTATAAAACTAGAACTCACTCAACAACGCTGACTTTTTATGTATTTTCCAGTTGGCAGGTAAGAGTTGCAGAGGATGGCACGAGGACAGCTACTTGGCTAGTTTTGGATGGCATTCATTTTGTATGACAATGATACATTTTTGATGTAATGCAACAAATGATATTTTGTAACTTAACAATGATGTATTATTTTGCAAAAACAATTATTAATATATGAGATGGTTTGTTAAAGTATTTCCGTTGCCATGTTTGGTAAATGTCAAAATGTATTTTTACATATAATTTGCGATGATTGTTTAACTATGAGCGTACCGGGAACGGGGGCTTACAATTTCCTTTTAACAACATACTCGAAACGTATAAATGTCTTTAGACAAGTAAAGTAGTTGCAGCTGAAATGAAATGTAGCACCGCATATTAAAGTATGTAAGAATACAAAATTCTAAATTTGTGTGACTTAACAATATCAAACCCTGAATAGAATTTTGCTTTAGAATAAGGGTTTTGGCTACACACAAAAATTATGGATGTTGCACATTAACGAACAACCAATGGTTGAAGATTTGGAACCGCTTTTAATTGGGATATAGTTTCAATGATGTATGAAGTGGATCCCCGGGAGATAGGATTACACTGAGGTTTGATAATCAAACGGGCAGTTCGTACAATATGGTCCAAAGTAGGGAGATTACCTTAAAAATAAAAATGTAATAATATGGAAGGCACTAGTTGAGGTATGATGAAAATTATGGATGTTGCACATTGGTATATTGTATTTCAGTTTGTGCACAATTCATGCATGCATAATTTGGAAACTCAAACGATGTCATTTAGAGGTGTATTATATATAATTGGAAAGCTAATACAAAAAAAGCTAAATTTTATAAAAAGTATCATGTCAAAACTCTACAAATTGAATCTTTAAAAAGAAAACAAATTTAACATTTGATCTTGTATCAACCATTGGGGGTATCAAACTTTATCCAACGGCAATGAGAAAACTAGACTATTTAAATTTATTTTTAGACACAAGAGTCATTACAAAATGTTAAATTTTAACCACTTTATGGCCATTACAAGTTGTGAAAGTGTATGTTTGTCCATTTTTCTTCATAAATAATTATATTTTACATTTATATGGTAAAAATACTTGTTACAAATTAATATAGTATGGTAATCTTTCATTTAACTACTTTTTTCTACTTATGAATATTCAATTTTTATATCTTTTGACATTTATATAACATATAAATCATGATTTTATGTGTAAATCCATATTCTATTCTTTTTTGTTTACAAAGTTTTATATACTTATCATGTCACACCCTCAAAATTCACGTGCGAAGTTTTACCGCGAGGCGTGTAAACAAACCAGGATCACAGTCAATAGTTACTCAGAACGACTCTATATGCCACTATTAAAAATAAAATCAACCAAATTATAAACTTGAAACAGTGCGGAAGCGTTTTGTAAAACAACCCAAAGAAATAAAAGTATATACTATGGCAAAACATGCGCCAACCCAAAAGAGTAAACATTAACCATTAAATGATAAAAATGTTTTGAAGACCGAGTCTTAGAATGCAAGTGAAATCTTGTAGTGCTTCTAATGGCAAGCAAGCTAATGACCTGAGAATATCATACTAAAATGTCAACACAATGGTTGGTGAGTTCAAGAGTGATATTCAAACATAAACAGTTTAATAACATAGATATAAAAGTAGTGCATTGTAACAGATAGCTAGTCCATTAACAATAAATATTAATTCATAGTGATTTCGCAATTGAAGTTGACTGTGTTACGTTGTTGCCTCTTGTCACGACTTAACAGGTCATGACAATGTTCAATAGGACAAATTGCACCCAGTTGACCTCGAGTCACACAAGCGGGGCTCGTCAGACCCAGTAGTACTACCCAAATTTCCCCGCTATTCAATATTAACAATTCGAAAGTGTGAGGACTTTTCCATGATATCAACACTATATTAATATTATACACAACTTGAATATATAAAGCGTTTGTGATTTACCAGTATGCTATCTCCCCCAAAAGAGATTAAATAAGGAGTGGGGCATGAACTCACCTGATATGCGTGATAGACACTTAGAGTTTTACTTGACAGACAGAATGGACAGACGACCTTCAGTGGTTACCTAGATCATATAAGTACGTGAGTACGTGTAAATAGAGAACATGTGAAACCCTAAGTACACTACAACCAAGGACTCAAGATTTCAGCAAAACAGACACGTTTGACCCAGTTGACCCATTTGACCCGTTGGTGACTTTATGTGTTGTAAACCATTCAAGCAATCATACACATATATCATACATGGTTAACATTCAAATAGATCATATGTATGCTATATTATCCAAGTGTATCACTTAGATCATCATACAACCAAGTATCATACAAGTCATGCGAATCTAGAACATTAAGATATCCACTAGTTATAACACAACCAATATACCACACAAAGATCAAATCACGCACCATATGCCATGTGAAGCCACTCATGACTTCACATCCTAAACCCTGCCAATCCTACCAAGTAGGGGCCTCAGATTCGCACGCGTGTATGATGATCATAATCATATTCATTAACCATGTTCATTGCATTCAACAAACATTACAACAATCAATTTCCAGTCCCAAACATGATGTCCTAACTACTAACCAACATCAACATCATACATGATCATCAAAGTCCAAACATCACCCATGTTTATCCAAACATCCCATACAACTAATTTAACCTGTTCTATCACATTAGAATTCATCCATGAACTTACTAACCTGCTCCTAACATCCCAAACATGTTCAAACTATCATCCTTCCAACTTTGTGCAAATAAAGTTTCCGTTTTGGGAAAGCACATCCCAAAATCTATCAAACATCCACTGCATTCATGAATTCATTAATAATATACCAATTCAAGTTCATATCAACATCTAAGCATGACCAACAGCATCCAAACATCATAACTCATCAATGCATATCCTAAAAAGTTACTATCTTTAGTAATGTATGAACTATAACATGTGTTCTTGAATTCCCAATGATCACAACAACAATCTAACATCTAACCATCACCTTGAACACATCCATAACATCAATTCATCAATAATTCAATATTACATGCAAAATAAAGTTACTATTCTTAGTAACCTATGAACAATGCATCAAAATCCCAACTTTCTTGCATAATTGACGTTAACTAACATGTATACAATCTAACTAACATGTTAACATCATCAATTGATCAAAACACAACACCAAGAACATCAATTTCGTAACTAGGGTTTCGGCCACATCAAATTTCATGCAAACAAAACACCAACTTACCTTTAATTCGTGAAAAGTAACAAAATTGAGACTTCTAATGTGTTGTATGCCTTGAAATCGACCAAAACCGATGCTTGATGCTTGTTCTAAGTTAAATCATAGGGAGAGGGGAAGAGAGGTTGAATCGCGGCCGAAGGGGGGTGTGGGGCTAGGGTTTTTGTTTTAATTAATTAAATTTCCATATTTACCCTTTAAACCCTTGTAATTTGTATTTTATAAAAACTAGGCTTTAAACTCTTTGTAAAGTGTTTTTAACTTACTAATAAAAAGATATAAACTAATGAAAATTATTATATATTTTATCTTTATAAAAACACAAGGCATACGAATAAATAGTCACGTTTCCGCGTTACGCGATAAATTTTCTAATTAACATTTAAAACATGCGAACACATAAACATAACACAATAATCACATAATAAATTAGATTATTATTAATGTAACATTATTAATTATTATTAGGTCACCAACGTTAAACGACAACTAGTGTGTGTTTACGACACGTGTATGCAAGACTTAACGGAACTAACGAAGTTTGATAACGAAAATTTACCGGATGTCACATTATCCATATGTTGAAAGAATTTTCGTCCCGAAAATTGCGTTAAATGGTGAGAGTGTTCCATCACTGGTCTACTGCATTGGCACACAGAAATCGAAAGCGAGTGAGTTTTGGATGAGTTGTCACATCATCCCCATGTTGAAAGAAATTTCGTCCCGAAATTTAAATCAATACCTTCGTCTGCTGGCATCGCCTTTTCGAATAGTTGAGGGTACTTAAGCTTCATTTGATCTTCTCGTTCCCATGTGAATTCCGGTCCACGTCGCGAATTCCAACGGATTTTGACAACGGGTATCTTGCTTTGCTTAAGTGTTTTCACCTCACGGTCCATCACCTCGACTGGTTCTTTGATAAAACGCAATTGTTCATCCACTTGAACTTCTTCCAGTGATACGACCATTGTTTCATCGGTTATGAACTTCTTCAGATTTGACACGTGAAATACATCATGGATTCCACTTAGCGAATCAGGTAAGGCTAGTCGATAGGCCACTGGACCTATTCTTTCCACTATTTCAAATGGTCCAACGTACCTCGGATTTAGTTTCCCTCGCTTACCAAACCGAACTACGCCTTTCCATGGTGAGACTTTCAACAAAATCTTGTCACCAACCTGAAACTCTAAAGGTTTCCGTCTCTTGTCAGCATAACTCTTTTGTCTGTCTCGCGCTGTGGCCATACGGTTCCGTATCTGCATAATCTTCTCGGTTGTCTCATGAATTAACTCAGGACCTGTTAGCTGACTATCACCAATTTCTACCCAGCACACTGGTGATCGACATTTTCTCCCATACAACGCCTCGAAAGGTGCTGCCTGTATGCTAGTATGATAACTGTTGTTATAAGAAAAATCCACCAATGGCAGGTGAATTTCCCAGTTATTCCCGAAGTCAATCACACAAGCACGTAGCATATCCTCCAATGTCTGTATGGTACCCTCACTCTGGCCATCCGTCTGTGGGTGATATATAGTACTCATATCCAATCGTGTACCCAAAGATTTCTGCAATGATTGCCAGAAATGTGACGTGAAACGAGCGTCGCGGTCAGAAATAATTGAGATCGGTACACCGTGTCTCGAAACGATCTCTTTAAGGTACAGTCGGGTTAATTTCTCCATCTTGTCAGTTTCCTTAATTGCAAGGAAGTGAGCAGACTTTGTCAATCGATCCACAATAACCCATATCGTGTCATAACCAGTATTAGTCCGGGGTAACTTAGTAATAAAATCCATGGAGATCTGTTCCCATTTCCACATTGGTATCTCAGGTTGTTGTAACAGTCGGATGGTTTTTGATATTCCACTTTTACTTTCGAGCAGGTCAACACTTGCTCACATACGTAGCTACATCTGCTTTCATGTTAGGCCACCAATAGTGCGCCTTTAGGTCATGATACATCTTGTCGGATCCAGGATGTATAGAATACTTAGATTTGTGTACCTTGCTCATAACTAAATCTCTCAGATTTCCATAAACAAGCACCCAAAGTCTATCCATGAAATACCGAATTCCATCCTCTTTCACCACTAGCTGTTTATCCATTCCCCTTAACGACTCAGAATCAACATTTTCTGCTTTTAAAGCTTCTATCTGCGCCTCCTTAACTTGTTTGGGCAGTTGGGTATTGATAGTAAGCTATAAAGCTCGCACCCGTCGGGGTTTAGCTGTTTCCTTCCTGCTTAGGGCATCGGCAACTACGTTCGCGTTTCCCGATGATACTTAATAGCGCAATCATAGTCATTTTGTAGTTCCACCCAATGTCGCTGCCTCATATTCAACTCTTTTTGCTCGAAGATATGTTGAAGACTCTTGTGATCGGTGTAGATAGTGCACTTGGTACCGTACAAGTAATGTCTCCAGATCTTTAAGGCAAAAACCACCGCACCCAATTCTAAGTCATGGGTGGTATAGTTCTTCTCATGAACCTTTAGTTGTCTCGAGGCGTAAGCTATCACCTTTTCTCGTTGCATCAAGACACAACCCAATCCTTGAATGGATGCATCGCAATACACCATAAAGTCATATGTTCCCTCTGGTAATGCTATATCGGGGCAGTACAGAGTTTTTGTTTTAACAATTGGAAAGCTGATTCTTGACTCTCACTCCATTTGTATGTCGTTCCTTTGTGGGTCAAGGTAGTGAGAGGTTGTGCGATCTTAGAAAATCCTTCTATGAATTGTCGGTAATATCCTGCTAATCCCAGAAATTGTCTTATCTCGCTCGGCGTTTTGGGTGTAGTCCAATTCTTTATCGCCTCAATTTTGGCAGGATCAACATGTATCCTTTTCTCATTAACAATATGACCTAGGCATTGCACTTCTCTTATCCAAAAGTCACACTTTGAGAATTTGGCATACAGCTGCTCATTTTTCAATAGTTCTAAGATCATTCGTAAGTGCTCTTCGTGCTCCTCCTTGGTCCTAGAATATATCAGTATATCATCATGGAACACAATGAAAAACTGATCAAGATAGGGTTTGCACACACGGTTCATGAGGTCCATGAACACAGCAGGCGCATTAGTCAACCCAAAAGGCATGACCAAGAACTCATAATGACCATAATGAGTACGAAACGCAGTCTTGGGAATGTCTTCTTCTCGAACTCTAAGTTGATGATAACCAGATCTCAAGTCAATCTTCGAATAATAGCTTGATCCTTGAAGCTGATCGAACAAGTCATCGATACGAGGTAAAGGGTATCGGCTCTTGACTGTTACTTTGTTTAACTCTCTATAATCGATGCACATCCGGAATGTACCATCCTTCTTCTTAACAAAAAGAACAGGAGCTCCCCAAGGTGATGTGCTAGGTCGAATAAAGCCCTTATCTAAAAGCTCTTGAAGTTGTGATGACAACTCTTGTAACTCGTTTGGTGCTAATCGATAAGGTGCCCTAGCAATCGGAGCTGCACCGGGAGTCAACTCAATCTGGAATTCCACTTGGCGGTGAGGTGGTAATCCAGGAAGATCCTCTGGAAAATCGCACACTATGGGAATATCCTCGATTCTCCTTTCTTCTGCCTGCTTATCGGTTACAAGTGCTAGAATAGGCACACGACCCTTTCGTAATAACTTTTGAGCTTTCATGTATGAGATGATGCCTATCACAACACCATTCCTATCACCTCTGATGGTAAGGATTTTGTCATCAACAGGGATTTGTATGATCTTCTCATGACATATGACTTCCGCTTGCTTGCTAGAGAGCCAATCCATGCCTATCACAACATCAAAACTCCCCAGTGTAACAGGCATAAGATCTATAGCGAAAGTATGACCAACAAGTTCTATCTTACAGTCTTTAAGGATATGTGTTACATGGATTTGTTTACCGTTGGCTAATTCCACAGTATATTTAGATTCTAAAGCAGAGGGTATATCACTTAAAAGACTACAGAACTTTAAGGACACAAAACTTCTATCGGCTCCAGTATCAAATAGTACTGTAGCAAAACAACCATTAACAGAGAACCTACCAGTAATAGTTGTGGGATCATTTAGAGCCTCACCTGAGCCAATGACGAAGGCTCTCCCCTTGGCTCCATCTTTATTGCCGACATTACCAGTACCATTTCCACCGTTGTTATTACCATTGTTGTTGTTGTTGTGGTTGTTATTGCCATTACCATTTCTCCTTAGTTGTGGGCAGTTTCGCCTGTAATGCCCTTCTTTCCCACATTCAAAACAACCTTTGGGAGTTTCTTGAGGTTGTTGTGGCCTCCTTACCAGCTCACCACGACAATCCTTAGCAGTGTGTCCAATTTTTCCACAGCGTTGACACTTGAAGTTATCATACCTTCCCACATGATGGTAATTACACCGAGTGCACTTTGGATGTTTACCACCATAACCACTGGGTCCTTGATTATTTGCAGGCGTTTGGTTGAAGTTACGGTTATTGTCGAACCTCCGTTGCTGCTGAACTGGCTGTTGTTGCTGTTGAGGTTGAGGTTGACCGCTAGAAGATGATGATGCTTGGTGTTGTTGGCATTATCCCACTTTCTTTTATTGTCGGGCACGCTCGCCACAGCGCCCCGTTTGGGTAGACGTCCTTGCTCCACGGCTTGGTCATTATCGCCTGTGAGCTAGCTGGATGGCTTGCTGAATTATGGTTGGGTTGGAAGCAGTTACCATACTTTGGATTTCGGGTACTAATCCCTGTATGTAATGTTCCACCCTCTTATGCACCTCATTCACCATTCCCAGGCACAAAGTTGCTAGTTCATGGGTTCTAGTGGTGTAAGCCTCGATTTCCGAGCCCTGCATCTTCAGTTGCCAGAACTACATCTCTAGCTTCTGCACTTCATTGCGAGGACAGTACTCCTCAGTCATCATTGCTTTGAACTCATCCCATGGAAGTCCATTCGCCATCGCTTGTCCTAGCATCTGGACTTGCGCGTTCCACCAAGACAGAGCAGCACCCTCCAAAGTCCCGGTGGCATACTTCACTTGATCCGTAGGTGGACAGTTACATTTGTAGAAGACAGACTCAGTCTTCTCGAACCATCGTACAAGCCCTACAGCACCCTCTGTACCGCTGTAGGTGTGTGGTTTACAGTCCATAAAGGACTTGTAGGTACACACTGGGTGGTCCTTTTTTAACATAACACACATTAATCAGACATCCCACAGTTATGTAGGATATCAGATTTGTCTTTCTATCATTGTTTACCTGCTGGCTGACCCGCGTGGGCAGCAGCCACTGCCGCCTGAACATGCTCATTAATTAGAGCAGCTAATTTTGCGGGGGTCATGTTATATAGCACCACCGCCTTGTTCGTCAATACCACGTCCACGTCCGCGTCCACGACCACTCCACGTCCACATCCACGGGCGTCCATTCTTTTCACTTTACATTCACAAATACAATAATGAGTAACATCAAACACATTTATCTCATTGAAGCACAAAGAAATAATGAATCATCACAACCACAACATTTATACAAAAATAATAACCAAAGTAAATAAATTGTAAATGAGTCACAATGTATTTATCAATGTCAAAATTTAAGTTTGTCATTCGTGTGGGGAAACAACCCTTCCCACATATGTTTCAAAAAGAAAACACTACGTAGTCTAAGTCATATAAAGAAAATTAATCGACAACATTTGACCCATCACTGTCATCCTCCATCTCCACCGGTTCCTCCTCCTTGGGTCCCTCCCCGAATTCCTCATCCTCAGGGTCTGCTGCAGGAGCAGGAGCTATAGCATCTGAAGTGCCGCTATTTGAGCTTCTAAAATAGCAATCCTATTATCGGCTACGGCGTCCCGCTGTTCACGAGTAGTCACACGCCCTCGGAGTGCCATGAGACCATCTTGCATATGGTGACACCCGTTTAGGGTTTTCCCGTGTTGTTCCTCGAGTTCATCCAGTTGATGTCTCAATTTGTACACCTCTTGCTGCAGTGTACAGACATCACCCGTATGCTGCTCAGTGTCTAGTGCAGCCACCAATGCAGCAATCAGTTGCTCGTTGGACTGCACCGTCCGTGGGAGTGAAGGCATTGGTTGGTCGGCATTGTTCCTAGTCCTGGGTCTCGGGACAGGTACGCGCTCCCTAAACATAATATGATCAACGAATCTAGGATAGAAACTCCAGTCTCATGGAGGGTCACGCTTCATCAATGCAAAAGGTTGATCCCAGTCAATCTCCTCTCGAGGATAAGCTAGTCGGGGCTAATCGGATCCATTGTCAGGTATAGGTGCGAGAGGTGGGGATTCAGATCGTGAAGGTGATTCAGGTCGCTTACTCGGAGCTCTCGACGACGATGCCATGCTGCAGAGAGTGTGACGTGTATGCCAATGAGTATACAGTAGATGAGAATAAGGCACAAGTAACTAATTAACTGTGTGCGGTTATAGTCTAGTGTGTATGCAACCTAGTTCCCTATATCCCACATCGGCCATGGATTGGAGAGATTCCTGGTTCATAACGAATGTCTGGCCTTTAATATCAACAACGCGTTTTGGGCGTATTGGATGTGGATGAGAGGAGAACTCCACAGTTAAGCGTGCTAAGGTGGGAGCAATCCAGGGATGGGTGACTTCCTGGGAAGTTTTCACCCGGGCAACCAAAAGCAAATCCGTGAGCTCCTCGTGGGCAAAACGGACAATATTGTTTATGCGAGGGGCTGGGTGTTACCGAATGGTATTAGAGCCATTCCTGTGTTGTTCGGGGTGTGGGACATACCTCACCAAGGATGGTGACTTCTCGGGCTCATCGAGGATGATGAGTCCAAACAACGTGTGCTTGTGACACCCTACACATATCCCACATCGGCCGTGGATAGGAGAGATTCCTGGTTCATAAGGAATGTCTGGCCTTTAACATCAACAACGCGTTTTGGGCGTATTGGTTGTGGATGAGAAGAGAACTCCATAGTTAAGCGTGCTCAGGTGGGAGCAATCCAGGGATGGGTGACCCCCTGGGAAGTTTTCACCCGAGCAACCAAAAGCAAATCTGTGAGCTCCTCGTGGGTAAAGCGGATAATATTGTTGATGCGAGGGGTCAGGTGTTACAGAATGGTATCAGAACCACTCCTATGCTGTTCGGGGTGTGGGACACACCTCACCAAGGATGGTGACTTCTCGGGCTCATCGAGGATGATGAGTCCAAACAGGGGGTGCTTGTGACACTCTACACATATCCCACATCGGCCATGGATAGGAGAAATTCCTAGTTCATATGGAATGTCTGGCCTTTAACATCAACAACGCTTTTGGGCGTATTGACTGTGGATGAGAGGAGAACTTCATAGTTAAGCGTGCTCAGGTGGGAGCGATCCAAGGATGAGTGACCTCCCTGGGAAGTTTTCACCCGAGCAACCAAAAGTAATCCGTGAGCTCCCCGTGGGCAAAGCGGACAATATTGTTGATGCGAGGAGCCGGGTGTTACATATCATATATATCCTTTTTATTATGTTCTTATCATTTTATTAATTCGGTGATAGTCATGTTACTAATTGTTGCAAATATTTAGAAAAAGAAGGATTAGGAAATAATTATACAAAGAAGGTGATGATTTTACATAAAATGATAAGATGAACTTAAGAGATTGAGAGATTATTACCACTAGTTGTTATGTTTGTGCACACCACTTAAAGTTCTTGTATAGATGATTATAGACAAGAAAAGTAGTATGAGTATTATGATAGAAATCAAGTTCTTGGAAGGAAAAAATTGTAGAAATGCAAGGAATCAAAGTATAAGACTTAGTGAGGATCAAGATATTCACCAAAAGCTTTTGATTGTTTAAATGCTTGGATGAACAAGATGATGTGTGTATAATGTGTGTATGTTGTCGTGTGAGGGGAAGAAAAAGAGAGGAAGAACTTTTGAATGATGGTGAATGAGCCTCGGTAAAACATAAAGTGTATATTAAAGTGTAGGATGGTGAAGTGAAAGATCTTGAATGGTTACAAGCCATTTTAGCCAAGATATTTAGTGGAGTTAGGAGGTATAACAGTCTTTTTCTAATTTAATTTTGCACCTATGTTATGTGTGACATGATTTTAAATGTTCCACTTCATCTTTCATATATAGCTTAGAATCACTTAATTGTAGGTATAATACTATTAGTTATGGTCCATGTTTTACAACCTTAAGGATATTTACCAATATTTTATGTCTTGGATGTTTACTAAGGTGTTACAATACCGAAGTGTAAGGCCCCATCCCCGGGACGCTTACAGCTGGTAAATCATTGCACATAAAACATACATTTTTATTTCTCTTACATAAATATTGCAGCGGAACATTCAAAAATGACATCTCATTTCATTATAAAGACTTTTGCAAAATAATACATTGTTAATCAGTTGTAAAACACATTGTTGTATTACATCACAAAAGCATTAAATAAATGGATGCCATCCCAAAAGAGCTGAGTAGCCACCTCGTGCCATCCTCAACAATCATTACCTGCCAACTGGAAACACATCAAAGTCAGCGTTGCTGAGTGAGTTCTAGTTTTATAAAAAAAACATACTTTTCTTTCATTAAAACCGTTCTTTACTTTCATGTGATCATACAACATACGTATACATAGATAATATCATTATTATTCTCTTTAATCTTTCATGCTTTCAATCTTTCATCATTACTTCTTTCTTTTCCTTCAACCATAAACTTTACCCAGCTATTCCTGGTACTGGACCTAGGTCTATCATAGACCAACTATAACGGTGCATCGCACCTCTGATCACAGTACCTAGGGTAGAGTTTAGGTGTACTACTACTATATGCAATACCCAGCTATTCCTGGTACTAGACCTAGGTCTATCATAGACCAGCTATAACGATGCATCGCACCTCTGATCACAGTACCTAGGGTATGCAGCAATGGGGCTATGCAAATGGTTAATCACAAACAAAGACCCCGATGTGCATCCTCCCGGGTAGCGAACCCGCACACCGTTGGGCTAACACCTTTTAATGGCGTGTCCCGACATACTATGCTTGCAAGACTTTCTTTACTTCCTTCGTTCATTAATGCATGCATTCTTACTTCATGTTCCTCTTTTCTTTATCTTTCACTTTACGTTACATACTACTTTCATTTCGTTCATTAACGTAACACATAAAACCACAGGAAAGATAAGCATACATCATAATAAGGAACATAACATACACAGTCATCAACATCATACAAGGCAACATCATACATACATAACATGCATAATCATGCAACATCATCACCATCATGCCCAACATGCTCACTAAGGCCTCAACAGTCATCTTACATGAACTTACGGAAACCTTTACGTCAAAAACTTACATATGCACTTTCCCCCGAAAGTCAGAAGTTAAACTACACTTTTCCTCGGGTGCAAAAGCCTTATTCGGGCGTATGGACACCCTTTAGTCGCATGGCCCCCATGCGACTGGACATCATGTGAATGGACCAATGCGGATGAACACCAATGCGGATGAACACCTAATCGTGCGAATGAAACTAGTGCAAATGGACTCCATGCGGATGAGTCCCATGCGAATGGAACTAATGCGGATGGAACTAATGCGGATGAGCACTTATGCGACTGGACCCCTAGTCAAATGACTCCCCATGTGACTGACCGCAATCATGAGAATGAGCTCTTAATCATGCGAATGAACCCCAATCGCACCTCATTCGGCCATATGGCCTTCATTCAGTCGCCTAGCCCTAGCTGGTGCAGAATACAGTTCATCCCGAACCCAATCTACCATTTTCGATCTCCAAGCTCATCTAAACCCATTCTAAGCCCAAATCAACCATCCTAAACCTTAGGAATGGATACCATAACACCATTCAAGCACACACAAGCTCAAAAGCAAGACCCAAACGAATCATACACATACCCATACACACACAAAACGGGTCAACAAACACAATTTGAAAATCCGATTTCAGATGTGTTCCAGCCCCAAAATCATTCAAAAACGTGTAAAAGAGGGGTCCTAGAAACCACACAAGTGACCACAGCGAGAAGAGCTTCAATTTGACCCGCTCCTCAACGATTTTGCTCACTTGAATCAACCCGAACCAACTTTTCTCCCTTTTTCTTTTCTTTCTCTCTTCTCCTCTATTGTTTGCTGAAAATGTGAGTGTGGGGAGAGGGTTATGGCTGCCCTCTCCTTACAAATATCACCACATGCCCAACTTTCTCTCGTTGGCGAGTTTGATCCCTCAGCTTTGGACTTTATTTCTCTTCTTCTTTATTCGTCGGCTTCAAAATAAATAAATAACCGGGTGTTGCACGAAGCAAATATTTGCATGTTATTACTCTTAAGCTTTTATAAACTTACAAAACATGATATATACTTGTTAGGGGTGTTAAAAAATATCCGAATCTGAGAATCCGATCCGAAAATCCAAAAATCTGAATTCGAAATATCCGAATTTTTGGGTATCCGAATTTCGGATATCCAAAATTTGGATTCGGATTCAGATAGTGCTTTTCAAAAGTTTTGGATATTCAGATATCTGATTATCCGAAAACTAAAAAATATTTTTTTTATTTTTGTGAAATTTACATATAATTTTACTTTAGATTGAGAATTTTTAATTGTAACACCCGGTTATTTTTAAACTTAAAGAAAGAAAGAAAGAAAGAAATGAATAAAGTGAAGAAAAAGAAAAAAAAAGATATTTTACCCAAGTTGAGGGGTAAAAAGTGTCACAAAGGACAAAAGGTTGGAAAAGTGGGTGTAAAGTGAACATGGCTGCCCACTCTCTTCTTACAACCCCAAATCATCAGATTTTTAGAAAGAGAAAGTGCAGATTCGGATTTTGAAGAACAAGAGCTGAAAAGTCGAATTCAAGTGGGTTTCTAGGCGGTCGAACTCAATTGCAAACAAGTTTGGGAGAAGCCATACTTAAGAGCTGCAAAGGTGAGTTTTGAAACCCCTTTTTTACATGTTTTAACTGATTTTGGGACTGGAGATGCATGATTGAACTTTTTATAAAACTTGGGTTTCATACCCGTATGTTGAATGTGTGTATGTTGTGTGCATGGTGTGATTTTGATCTATGTTCATGCTTGATGATGTTGTGGTTGTGTTTCTAAGGCTTAAAATATAGGATTTAAGCTTAGAGCATGATCAATGGTGTTTGAGGACCGAATTATGATGATAAGTGTGCCCTAGACTGCTCATGCGCCCAAACAGTAGTTCATACGCCTGAATTTAGAAAACTGCCTAAGTGTAAAAAGAAATGCTTATGAACAAAAGAAATGCTTATGAATAATAAGAAATGCTTATGAACAAAAAGAAATGCTTATGAACAAAAAAGAAATGCTTATGAACAAAAAGAATGCTTATGAACAAAAAATGCTTATGAACAAAAAAAATGCTTATGAACAAAAAAGAAATGCTTATGAACAAAAAGAAATGCTTATGAACAAAAATAATGCTTATGAACAAAAAGAAATGTTTATGAACAAAAAGAAATGCGGATGAACAAAAAGAAATGCGGATGAACAAAGAATTGCGGATGAACAAAGAATTGCGGATGAACAAAAAGAAATGCGGATGAACAAAAAGAAATGTGGATGAACAAAAAGAAATGCGGATGAACAAAAAGAATGCGGATGAACAAAGGAAATACAGATGAACAAAAAGAAATGCTTATGAACAAAAAGAAATGCTTATGAACAAAAAGAAATGCTTATGAACAAAAAGAAATGCTTATGAACAAAAAGAAACGCTTATGAACAAAGAAAAATGCTTATGAACAAAAAGAAATGCTTATGAACAAAAAGAAATGCGGATGACCAAAAAGAAATCCGGATGAACAAAAGGAAATGTTTATGAACAAAAAGAAATGCTTATGAACAAAAAGAAATGCTTATGAACAAAAAGAAATGCTTATGAACAAAAAGAAATGCTTATGAACAAAAAAGAAATGCGGTTGAACACTTAGAATATTTTCTGACTTTTTGGGGAAAAAGTGGAAATGTAGGCTTTGACTTGGGAGGTTCCCGGGGGCTATGTAAGTTGACTTTTTGAGGTCATAGATAGTATGATGGGCATGTTACGATGTATGATTGATGCTTATGTATGATGGTATGTATGATGTGTGTTATGTATGTATGATGATGCCCTGTATGATGATGTTGACCGTGTATGTTGATGTTCCTTATTATTATGTATGATTATTTTCCCTTGGCTTTACGTTGAATGTTAATGAATGAAATGAAAGTATTATGTAACGTAAAGTAAAAGATGATGAAAAGAGGAACGCAATGAAGAATGCATGCATTAATGAATGAATGAATGTAAGAAAGGCTTGCAAGCAAATGTATGGAGGTTCACACTCAATACGGAGTGTTAGCTCAACCGTGTGCGGGTTAGCTACCCCATGAGGATGCAAATTGGGGCTTAATCCGTGTGATTAGGCAAATGTATGGAGGTTTACACCCAATGATGGGTTGTCAGCTCAACTGTGTGCGGGTTATATACCCCATGAGGATGCACACAGGGGTTCAGTCTTGGTGATTGACCAAACGTATGGGGTCCTTGTCGCTTAACCCTAGATGAATTACTTGGTGCTCTTGAGGGGGTTAAGCACATGACAAGACCTAGATGAAAACGAGAAGATAATAAAAGTACGAAACAAATGATGATGAAGATAATAAATATTATCTATGTGTACGTACGATGTGTGATCACATTTTTTAAACCTGTTACGTTTGGAAAGAACAATTTTGAAAGAAAGATAAAATATATTTTATTTTAAAAACTAGAACTCACTCAGCAACGCTGAGTTTTATGCATTTTCAATTGGCAGGTGAGCATTGTTGAGGATGGCGCGGAGCAGCTACTTGGCATTTTGAATGACATTCTTTTGTTAATGTTTTTGCATTGTAATGTGAACGAATGATGTTTTGAAATGAACGCTTGTATTAACTTGCAAAAGCATTTGTAATGATATGAACAGTTATTTTTTTGTTTCCACTGCAATGTTTTATGAATGATTAAATGTAAAGTATATGTTTTATGTGCGATGATTTACCAGCTGTAAGCGTCCCAGAAACGGGGCCTTACATTAATGTATATTGTGACTTTTATGATATGAGTTGGTTTTTTATATTATTTTTATAATATTATATGCATAATTATTGTAAAAAAACTAAAAATAAAAAAATAAAAAAATAAAAAATGAATTTCGGATATTGGATTCGAATAGTGATTTCCACTATCCGAAATTTTCGGATATCCAAAATTCGGATATCTGAAATTTCGAATATCCGACTTTGAACACCCCAAATACTTGTGATGATTAAAAGTTATTAGTTTTGTCTTATAGTTGTACTAGGTTAGTTCCTGTGTATTACACGGAATAAATAAATAAAATATTAAAGAGTTAGTAATCAGAATTTATGCATTATAAAATAATGATTGAAGATAAAATATGATTATAATTACGTATTAATAGCTACTTTAAGTAAATAACCATAATGTATTTTTCATAAACTTTTTTTTATAAAAATCTGTGATTTTCAAAATTTATTTAAGAAAAGTGATTTTTAAGAGAAAATATTCGTTGTATTATGCATTTATAAATATTTTATTTTTAAAAATTGTGTATTAATAAAAATTAGGTTTTTTTATTTATTAAATTATATATATATATTTAATTTAAAATGGTATGTGTAATATTATTAGTATTCATTATTATTATTATTATAATAAGATAAGAAGAATTAGTATGATAAGGCTTACAATTATTTTATGGTTATTTTAGTTTTTTTATAGATACATATATAGGCTAAAAACTCATTAATTAACGGATTAGTAGTAGTAATAAACACGAAAAGTTAGATTATAATATTTTAATATTAATTATAATTATATATATCTATACTATATTATAATGCACGAATAAAGGTTACCAACCAAAGTTAAGATTTGAACTTTTAAAGCACATGATACAACTTAAAATAAATGATTTTAGAGGGCATTATTGACATTCTAACCATGCTATAAATGTGGATTTTTATTTCTATTTACACATTAATCCCTTTATTTTTCAATATTTGCATTTAAACGAAACTATAAATGAGTATATCCAAATTACAACAAAACTTATACAACATTTAGGAAAAAGTCAACAACAAACCAAACAAACAACCTATTTGTAGGGGAAGCCCTAGATCGCTAGTTCTTCATGCGAAAAATATGGACATGTTGTTTTGTTTTTCACATATCATATTGATTTCTGACCCTACCAATTACAACCAAACTTATACAAGATTTTGAAAAAAAATCAACAACAACAAACCAAACAAACAAAAAAACTTATAAAAACAGATCATGGTTGATAAATTAGGCTTAAAAGGAGGAAATCCGAATTAAAAAATGAACGTCTTGTACAAATAGTCCTATAACTTGCAGCTTCACTTGTATTAATGATCAATATGAATTTACATATGATTGCTAATGATCAATACTAACCTGAAAAATATAACAAACATAAGTCAGTAATTAAAAAAATCCAAATATTATGGTTTATTTTAAATATACTAAAAACATAAACATATGAAATATATACCTTTTTCCTGTAATGGTTGCTACTGCAATTCACAAAATAGAACATAATCTAGGTCTAGAGTAGTTGTTTTAACTTGCATATTAACTAAAGAAAATCAAAGAAATATGAAATAATAACTATCGGGTATATCTTGTGTTTCATTATTAAAATTAAAGTAAAAACTAATGACCTATATGTCAATGAGAAATATTATACATAAACAAATTACAAATATGTATGTATATAATACAACATGACCCGTTAACAAAAATGAAATGTTTGTTTATAAATATATAGTACATATATTAAAATTTCAAAATAATAAGCAAACTACAATACATACACATACCTCATATCATTATGAAATTTTTTTTTATTAGTTTATAAGTTATTAATATACAACCAACAAAAATGTTATCTAAATCCAAAAAATTATTTGTATAAGCCCTATTGTACATTAAGATTAAAACCATAGTTTCAATGATAGATGTAAATATTATATTGTTATGATTATATAAAATAAACTTTATAAGGGTTTTTTCTAATTTTACAAAAACTAACATTGAAACCGTTTTAATGTACCCTTTTTTGTTCCTTCAAATTGGTTTAAATTTTCACCATATTGTCAAGATGGCAAAATTTATAACCGAAGATTGTTAAATAAAATACCACCATTTAAAAAATATCAACAACAACAAACCAAACAAACCACCTATTTGTAAGGGAAGCCCTAAATCGGTTGTTATTCGGGCGCCAAATATATATTCAAATACCCAATAGCAGCCTATAATACACACGAGATCAGAAGTTTTTAAGTGAAGAAAAACTGATCATGACTTTGGATGCTACAAACATTCATGGATACCAACCCTTTAAGGTTGAACCTGTAGAACTTCTGCATACTAACATCCGCAAATCAAAGGTACAAACATCAAAAGTTACTATATTATATTGTATATTTTATTGTGCAGCTTTTTTTCATAGATATCATTGTTTTGTGCTTAATCTGTAATTGTATTAATAAACCAGGACGTGGAAGAGCAAAAAGTGCATAATATTGCAAAACTTAATGTCGATTTGAAGAATCATAATTCTAAAAAGGTAAATGGTTTCCATTTATTTATGTTTAGATTTAGATTGTAAATTAACTGTATTATGCACTCTCATAAATTTGTATACATGTTGATCTTGATCTTGATAATAGTGTTGAGATTATTTGTTGTGGTGCCATGTTTAGTCCATACAAATCTGATCTTCAACGTGAATTTAGTGAGGAGGTAGTATTTATACTATTATATTTTGTTTTCTGATTATTGTATACTAACTATTTATTTTTTTTATGGATCGCATGTTTAAAGCCCAATCAGGATATTTAAAAACAAAAAAAAAAGAATCAAAAGGCTTGATGAATGGAAATGGAGTGAGGTTATTGAGTTAGATGGTCCTGATAATATTAACAAAGAAAATGAACTAGAAGACTCTGCATGTTCAGCCAAGAAGCCAGCATAAGATTTAAGTTTCCTCGTGTGACAGTGCAGAAGCGAAATAGACCTCATATTGTTTAGACTTATGTTTAATTCATAATATCTTTATATTTTTCCGTAGTTTTTGCATGTTTAATTCGTATAATAAAAGTTGTAGTTTCTTTACAAGCATATCTCATGTTATATAAGTAAACCATTATTTCATCTATATATTATATGGTTTTTGATATGTGGGTGTATGTAAAATTCTTAAGTTTATAATAATGCATAAGTGTTTTCCCCAAGTATCTGACTTATACATGGTAACAACATATAACAAATATGAGTAATTTTTAAATTGTATATTTTATAAGACTTTTACTTTTTGGTATTATGTGACACTATATCAGATACGTGAAATTTTAAATATGGACTTTACTTTATAATATTGACAACATTTTCTCTTATTCTACATGACTTATATATATAACAATTATTACTTAGTTTGTTACATTAATACAGTTTGATAAGCCATATATGTAAATTCATCAATTATATAGATTTATATTTTAAAGTTATAAACTTAATAATAAAAGACTTAAGTATATTGTTATTTAAATCATTGTTATCTTAATAAGGTGTATTTCTTTTATTCGAGATAATAAAAATCAAATCTAATTTTTATAAGTGCCAATATTTGCGGATGTTTATGGTTTATAATCTGGAATAGTTGTTTATATTAATTACATTTTATCTTATTTCATATTACTTATAGCCAAAACTATGCTTAGTTAGTTATGGTTTATACTCGGACCGACATCCCTCCAGTTGTCCCATTTTCAGTTTAAGTTTAGGTTTTAAAATTATTTAACTCAATTCTCTTAAACTTTGGCTCTGATACCAACTTGTAAGGCCCCATTCCCGAAGACCTCACAGTTGGTCATTCACAGCATTAAATATATTAAACATTATAAATTTACAAGCTTAAGCAGTGGAATTATTTTAACAAAAGCCATTCATTTCATTTCATTAAAAACATTGTTGTTGAGCAATACACTATTGTTTAACCGAATACAAAAGAATGTTTCTTGCATTACAAAACAACAACAATAACAAGTATGAATGGATGTCAGTCTTTTCCTGCCGAGTAGCTTCACTCTCGTGCCATCCTCAGCAATGTTTACCTGCCAACTGAAAATGTATAAAAGTTAGCGTTGCTAGCGAGTTCTAGTTTTAAAAGTAATAAAATGCTTTTGTAAGGTATATATGAAAATACTCTTTTTGTGAAATTTCATCTCTTTATACGTGAGCACGCATTAACTATACAACCAGATAATGCTTCTTCTCTTTACTGTATGCCTTGTTTATTCTGTACTCTGTAATCTTTATCTTTCACTGTCTATGTGGACCAATGAGCATACCCTAAACTATATGCGCGGGAAAAAATGGTGCTGGGCCCTCTGTTCCCTCAATGGGCTCTGGTTACTGTATACAGGTCGGCCCAGTCACCTAGGATACGTTGCAAAGGTCCGCCAATCTCAATTGACTGGCCCCGTGTGCATAATAGGGTAGCTAACTCGTATCACAGTTGAGCTAACGACAACATGGTCGTGCACCTCCTATTTGCTTGCAAGACTTGTTAACATTTTATTTAAGTTTCACTTTTCTTCTTCATTGCTCTTCGCTTTATTATTATTAGTAATACTTTACGTTACGATAATAAACACACCACGTAAAGTCACACACTAATAGTAATAATAATAATATGGAACAATCATAAAACAATCATAATCATGTATGAAACTAAGCATTAAAAGCCCTAGTCAAACCTTGGTCAAAACCTTAATGGCACAGACTCCCAAAATTTCCGTAATAAATTCTAATTGTTTAGGCGCACCAATACTATTCGGGCGCATGAGCCCTGTTTGGGCGTTTCATCACTATGCACGCGCATCAGTCAACACTTAACCGTTTTAACACTTAGGCGCATGAACTATTCAGGCGCATGGGCTATCAGATACATGGATACTTAGGCACATGAGCTATTCAGATGCACGGATACTTAGGCGCATGGGCTATTTAGAGGCATGGACACTATTGGGGCGCATGGCCCTACACTTAGTCGTCCGACTAATATTCTAGGTGCATGAGGGTACTGTTCAGGCGCATGAGTTACACTTAAGCATTTCTAAGGCATTTCCAGGCACATGAGCCTTATTTAGGCGCACAAGCCTTTTGCTCAACATATTTCTAGGATATTTTCGAACCCAAACATCAAGCCTATTTGTTCTAAGCTTACCAAGGTCATTCTAAGCATGAGCAACATAATAACACCTAAGGAACGTCATCAAACATGCATAATACATACGGGTATACATACATAAACATTGTAAAATCGTTTAAATACATTTTCAGCCCCAAAAAGAGTTTAAAACAAGTAAAACCGGGGTCTAGAAACTCACCTGGTGCAACTTTGGGTGTATGTTCCTTCTAACCTGTATGCGAATGAGTTCAAACACCTCCTATGTGCTTGCAAGACTTGTTAATATTTTATTTAAGTTTCACTTCTCTTCTTCATTGCTCTTTTGCTTTATTATTATTAGTAATACTTTACTTTACGATAATAAACACACCACGTAAAGTCACACACTAATAGTGTAACACCCAGTTATTCTTTAAAAGGAGAACAAGAAATGAAGAATAAAAGAAGGAAACATCAATAAACCCAAGTTGAGGGGTTAAATGTGTAAAAAGGACAAAAGTACAACTAAGTTAGTGTAAAGATGGGCATGGCCACCCACCCTCACTTCCCATCACCTTTTCACCGGGTTTTAGAGAGAGAGAAAGGAAGAGAGCAGAAACTCTCGGTTGAAGAAAAAGAAGAATAAGAAGATTGAATTCAAGGTAAGAATTCAAGGTTTTAAGTATTCATGTTGGGTTTTTGTTTCAGTTATATGCTTATATGTTTATGTGTTTGTGTGTGTGTTCGTGTGTGTGTTTGGTGTGTTTTTAGGTGTTTGAACTCATTTGCAAAAGGGTTAGAAGGAAGAAACACACAAAGTTGCACCAGGTGAGTTTCTAGACCCCGGTTTTACTTGTTAAACTCTTCTTGGGGCTAAAAATGTATTAAACCGATTTTCAAATGTTTATGTATGTATACCCGTATGTATTATGCACGTTTGATGATGATTATTAGATGCTTATAGGTTGTTCATGTTTAGAATAGCCTTGGTTAGCTTAGAACGGATAGGCTTGATGTTTGGATTCGAAATTATCCTAGAAACATGTTGAACAGAAGGTTCATGCGCCTAAATAAGGCCCATGCGCCTGGAGATGCCTTAGAAATGATTAAGTATATATCATGCGCGTGAACAGTGCTCTCATGCGCCTAGAAAATTAGTCGGACGACTAAGTGTAGGGCCGTGCGCCCCAATAGTGCCCATACGTCTGAATAACCCCATGCGCCTAAGTTTCCACACGCCCGAATAGCCCATGCGTTTAAGTGTCCATGAGTCCGAATGGGTCATACTCCCGAATAGTGTCCATGCTCCTGAATAGTTCATGCGCCTAAGTGTTAAAGCAGTTAAGTGATGGCTGATGTGCCTGTATAGTGATGAAGCACCCAAACATGGGTCATGCTCCCAAATATTGTCAAAGTGCCTAACACTTAGAATTTATTTCCAAATTTTTGGGAGTCTGTGCTTTTAGGTTTTGACCGAGGTTTGACTAGGGCTTATTAATGATGGGTTTCATGCATGATTATGATTGTTTTATGATTGTTCTTTATTATTAATATTATTACTATTATCATTATTATTACTATTAGTATGTGACTTTACGTGGTGTGCTTATAATTGTAACGTAAAGTATTACTAATAATAAAGTGAAAGAGTAATGAAGAAGAGAAGTGGAACTCAATTAAAACGTTAACAAGTCTTGCAAGCTTACAGGAGGTACACAGCCATGAGATCGTCAGTTCAACTATGATACGGGTTAGCTACCTTCAGATGCTCATGGGGCCAGTCAATTGAGACTAGTGGACCTTTGCAGCATATCCTAGGTGTCTGGGTCAGCCTTGTATACAATATGTAGAGCCCCTTGTGGGAAAAGAGGGCCCACACAATTTCCCCCGCGCACATAGTTAGGGTATTGCTCATTGGTCCATATAGACAGTGAAAGATAAAAATAAAAGAATACAGAGTAAACAAGGCATACAGTAAAGAGAAGAAGCATTATCTGATTGTATAGTTAATGCGTGCTAACGTATAAAGAGATGAAGTTTTCATAAAATGAGTATTTTCATATGTATACCTACTGAAAGTATTTTATTACTTCTAAAACTAGGACTCACTCAGCAACACTGGCTTTTATACATTTTCAGTTGGCAGGTAAATATTGCTGAGGGTGGCACGAGGGTGAAACTACTGGGCAGGTAAGGACTGACATCCATTCATACTTATTATTGCTGTTGTTTTGTAATGCAATTAAATAGTTCTTTTGTATTCGATTAAACAATAGTGTATTGCTCAGCAACAGTGTTTTAGTGAAATGAATGGTTTTTGTTAAAATAATTCTGCTGCTTAAGTTTGTAAATTTATAACGTTTATTGTATTTAATGCTGTGAATGACCAACTGTGAGGTCTCCGGGAACGGGGCCTTACAAGTTGGTATCAGAGCCAAAGTTTAAGAGAAATGGGTTAAATAAATTTTTAAAACTTAAACTGAAAATGGGACAATTGGAGGGATGTCAGCCCGAGTAGCTACGTGCCGTCAGGTATGTCTTTTCGTAATGTTAACCGGTATTATGTGCGCATGCTATTTGATTTATGTGCTCTTAGTAGATTTAGATACTGATTAAGTCAGGATTGGGAATGCTTGGGGTATGAAGAGTAAAGTAAGTGGCTAATCACAACTAGCCACTTTAATTAGGGACTTACTATACTTGACATAAACTAAGTTATTACCTTGAATGACCGTGTTAGTGTTTGAATCTTATAGCGTGTTAGAGGATGGCTGGTCCGAAATCTTCCAAGACTCCTAGAGGCAGAGACCGTCCACATGTGACTAGGAGTAGGGCTAAGGCTCCTGAGATGACCCATGAGAACCCTAAGGGCCATTGCCGGAGCGAAGAGAATGAGAATGCTAGCTTGAATGCCTTAGCTAGGGAGGAAATTACTGATGAAGTACACCAGGTCATGCAGACAGTCTTACTGTCTGTGGTGATTGAAGTCATCAGGGCTGTGAGACGCAAGGAAAGAAAGAGAAGGAAAATAGAAAGGGATCAACAGGAAGGAAAGCAAAAGGGAGGAGGAACAATAAGAGCATAAGACTGTGTTGTCCGAGGAGGAGGAGGATGATGTAGTGGGGGTAGCAACCGGAGGGTGCAGTTATGGGGCGTTCCAAGGTGTAAGCCCCCGATTTTGATGGCAATGGCAATGTTGCTACTGCTCACCGGTGGGTGAGGGAGATGGAGGCAGTTTGGAAATCAATGAGTGCCGCGAGGACCAAAAGGTGAAGTTCATGACTCACTCTTTCGTTGATACAACGTTGTGTTGGTGGGACAATATTGTCCAAGATGAGGGTACCAGGACAATCAGAAGAATGAGGTGGAGTGAACTGAAGAAGTTGATGGTTGAGGAATTCTGTCCTCACAGGGAACTCGATAAAATCGAGAGGGAGTTCTTGCAACTTGAAGCAGGAACCGTGACTCACTAGAAGTGCACCACTAAATTCGACGAGATGGCGAGGCTGGTGCCGGATCAGGTGACGCCGGTGTCAAGGAAGATCAAGAGGTACATCCAGGGACTGCCGGCTGACATTCGCAGGCACCTGATTGCTGCTCAGCCAGGTACCTTTCGATCGGTGGTGGATTTGGCGGGTAGATTGTATGAGGAGCGAGAGGAGACCGTGGTGGAGGTGAAGAAGACGAGTGGAGATGGTAAGAACTGGAATGGGAAGAGGTTTGGACGTGGTGGTTTCACTCCAAACAACAAGAAGATGAAGGTGTACGACAGTGGGGTGTCGTCAAAATCAGGGCGGAATAAGTGTGGTAGTTGTGGAAGGGAGCATACTGGTGAGTGTAGGATGGGAATGAATGTATGCTTCAGATGTGGCAAGCCTGGCCACATCGTTAAAGACTGTAGGGTGCTGAAGTGTTATAACTGTGGAGGAGAGGGCTACACAACCTAAGACTGTAAGAAGTCGAGGGCGGAGAGCTCTGGAGCAAAGAAGAAGCTGGAGGAAGGAGGGCAGGGGGCAGGTGCTAGAGCTTACACCATGACCCGGGAGGAAGCCAGAGCTGATCCTGATGTTATGTCAGGTATGTTTCTAGTAGACTAAACTTGTGCCTCTGTATTGTTTGATTCCGGTGCTAGTAGGAGTTTTATTTCCACTACTTTCTGTGCTAAGTTGCCTATTAGTAGTAGAAATGTTAGTGAACCATTCGATGTAGAAACCGCTATTGGCAAGTCCACGAGAATTACTGATGTGATAGAGGGCTGTGCTATAGAACTAGAAGGCCATAGGTTTGCTTCTAGCTACACGTGATGCCCTTAGGTGGATTTGATGTAGTACTAGGGATGGACTGGTTAGCAACCTATAAAGCAAACATCGTATGTCGCAAGAAGATGATTCGATTAGTTGCACCCAATGGGAGTTTGGTTACGATTTATGGAGATCGCGTTACTACGATCCCGAAGATAATTTCGATGGCGGTGGCGGGGAAGTGCATGAAACGTGGATGCAGTGCCTACTTGGCATACGTGAAAGATGTGGATGCGTCGGTACCGCAATTATCTAAGGTGCCAGTGGTGTGCGACTTTCTGGACGTATTCCCGGAAGACTTACCCGGCCTGCCACCGGATCGCGAGATTGAGTTCCAAATTGATTTGATACCCAGTGCTCAACTCGTTCCAAAGCACCATATTGATTAGCTCCGACTGAGACGAAGGAACTCATGAGCCAATTGCAGGAGTTGATGGATAAGGGATTCATTCGACCGAGTATCTCTCTGTGGGGTGCTCCGGTATTGTTTGTAAAGGAAAAGGACGGAAGTATGCGAATGTGCATCGACTATCGAGAGCTGAACAAGTTGACGGTGAAGAATCGGTACCCGTTACCAAGGATTGATGTTGTTTGACCAACTCCAAGGTGCCAGTTGGTTCTCGAGAATAGACCTACGATCTGGCTACCATCAATTGAAGGTGAAAGAACAAGGCATTCCTAAGACAACTTTTCGTACGCGTTATGGACACTACGAGTTCCTCATTATGTCTTTTGGTCTAACTAACGCCCCAGTTGCCTTTATGGATTTGATGAATCGGGTGTTCCGGCCTATGTTGGATAGATCAGTGATTGTGCTCATTGATGATATTCTGATATACTCGAAGAGCAAAGAAGAGCATGCCGGTCACATTGGGGAGGTGTTGGAGATATTAAGAAGGGAGAAGTTGTATGCCAAATTCTCCAAGTGCGCGTTCTGGTTGCGCGAAGTTCAATTCTTGGGCCATGTGGTGAATCCTGATGGAATCATGGTGGACCCCGCAAAGGTGGAGGCAGTGATGCAATGGAAGTCTCCAAAGACGCCATCCGAGATTCGTAGTTTCTTGGGTTTGGCGGGCTACTATAGAAGATTCATCCAAGACTTTTCCAAGATCGCTTCTCCACTAACCAAGTTACCCGGAAAGATGTGAAGTTTGTATGGGGTCAAGCTTAAGAGAAAGCATTCGAGGAGTTAAAGACAAGGTTGACTCAAGCTCTTGTTCTATCATTACCCGAAGGAAGCGAGGATTTGGTGGTCTATTCAAATGCTTCCTACTCAAGGTTAGGGTGCGTGTTAATATAGAGAGGGAAGGTTATAACCTTGCATCCCGATAGTTGAAAGTTCATGAGGTCAATTATCCCACTCATGACTTGGAGCTAGCAGCCGTGGTCTTTTGCGTTGAAGATTTGGAGGCACACTCTCTACGGGACGAAGTGTACCATTTTCACTGACCACAAGAGCTTGAAGTACTTCTTCGAGCAAAAAGATCTGAACATGAGGCAGAGAAGGTGGTTGGAGCTCATAAAAGATTACGATTGCGAGATCAACTATCATCCGGGCAAAGCCAACATGGTGGCTGATGCCCTTAGTTGGAAAGAGAGGCCCGAGCCGATTTGGGTGAAAGCGTATCAACTGATCATGACCTCTGATGTAATGAAGCAAGTCAAAGAGTTTCAAGATGAGACACTGAAAGAAGATCATCTTAACTCTTAAAGGATGAGAGGTTTGGTTGGGGTATTGGGTGAAAACACATTACGTGTTAAAACTCGATTTGAACGGGTGTGGATCCCTCATTTTGGGGATCTACGAGTGAAGATTATGGATGAAGCTCACAAGACTCGATACTCCATTCATCCTAGTGCCACGAAAATGTATCAAGATATGAAGAAAGATTACTGGTGGCCGGGTATGAAGCGCGAAGTGGTGGGGTATGTGAGTAAGTGCCTTACTTGCTTACAGGTGAAGGCTGAACATCAGAAGCCGTATGCAAAGATCCAACCTTGAATATACCGGAATGGAAGTAGGAGCACATCACCATGGATTTCATTACGAAGCTGCCGCGTACTCCGAAATGGTACGATGCCATATGGGTGATTGTTGACCGTCTGACGAAGAGTGCTCACTTCCTATTGATCCGCGAGACATATTCATCTGAGAGGTTGGCGGATCTATTCATCAAGGAAATTGTAACTCGTCATGGTGTGACGGTGTCTATTGTGTCTGATCGTGACACCCGGTTTACATCTAAATTTTGGAAGAAATTCCACGAAGCCATAGGGACGAGGTTACATATTAGCACGGCTTATCATCCCTAAACTGATGGTTAGTCAGAAAGGACCATTCAGACATTGGAAGACATGCTTCGGGCATGTGTGATTGATTTTGGGGGAAGTTGGGATGACCACCTACCGTTAGCTGAATTCTCATACAACAACAGCTATCATGCCAGCATTGGCATGCCACCATATGTGATGCTATACGGTAGGAGATGCAGAACACCCATTTGTTGGGGTGATATTGGTCAGAAGGAATTGGGGAGTGTTTAGGTAATTGAGGCTACGGCTAAGAAGCTTGAGAAGATTAAAGCCTTCATGAAGGCAGCCAAAGATAGACAGAAGTCGTATGCTGATAAACGACGCAAACCGATTGAGTTCTAGGTGGGTGACCGGGTTATGTTGAAGGTCTCACCTTGGAAGGGTATTATCCGATTCAGGAAGCGGGGCAAGTTGAGCCCAAGGTATATAGGTCCTTTCCGAACCATTGCTTGCGTAGGAGAGGTGGCCTATAGATTGGAGTTACTAGATGAGTTAAGTGGAATTCAC
The DNA here is from genome assembly GCA_025506515.1 of Flaveria trinervia. Classification (NCBI taxonomy): domain Eukaryota; kingdom Viridiplantae; phylum Streptophyta; class Magnoliopsida; order Asterales; family Asteraceae; genus Flaveria; species Flaveria trinervia. The sequence continues at coordinate 21,238,466 of CM046453.1, read as the reverse complement.
CCGACATTCCATGTATCTCATCTGAGAAAGTGCTTAGCTGATGAAGACATGATTGTTCCACTGGAAGACATCAAGTAGATGAAAGGCTCAAGTATGTGGAGCAACCAGTGGCAATCATCGATAGAAAAGAGAAGAGACTAAGAAATAAAGTGGTTCCCCTTGTGCATGTGCAATGGAAGCACAGAAAGGGATCCGAATCAACATGGGAGACTGAGGAGGAGATGAGGCAGCATTACCCTCATTTGTTTGAGGAATAACAGGTTTCGGGGACAAAACCTATTTAAGGGGGTGACTTGTAACACCCAGTTATTCTTTAAAAGGAGAATAAGAAATGAAGAATAAAAGAAGGAAACATCAATAACCCAAGTTGAGGGGTTAAATGTGTAAAAAGATAAAAGTACAAATAAGTTGGGGTAAAGGTGGGCATGGCCGCCCACCCTCACTTCCCATCACCTTTTCATCGAGTTTTAGAGAGAGAGTGAGAGAGAAAGAAGAGTGCAGAAACTCTCGGTTGAAAAAAAAAAGAAGAAGAAGAAGATTGAATTCAAGGTAAGAATTCAAGGTTTTAAGTGTTCATGTTAGTTTTTGTCTCGGTTATATGCTTATATGCTTATGTGTTTGTGTGTGTGTTCGTGTGTGTGTTTGGTGTGTTTTTAGGTGTTTGAACTCATTTGCAAAAGGGTTAGAAGGAAGAAACACCCAAAGTTGCACCAGGTGAGTTTCTAGACCCTGGTTTTACTTGTTTGAACTCTTCTTGGGGCTGAACATGTATTAAAACGATTTTCAAATGTTTATGTATGCATACCCGTATGTATTATGCATGTTTGATGACGTTCCTTAGGTGTTATTATGTTGCTCATGCTTAGAATGACCTTGGTAAGCTTAGAACAAAGAGGCTTAATGTTTGGGTTCGAAAATATCCTAGAAATATCCTAGAACTAAGTGTAGGACCGAGGTTTGACTAGGGTTTATTAATGATATGTTTCATGCATGATTATGATTGTTTTATGATTGTTCTTTATTATTAATATTATTACTATTATCATTATTATTACTATTAGTATGTGACTTTACGTGTGTGCTTATAATTGTAACGTAAAGTATTACTAATAATAAAGTGAAAGAGTAATGAAGAAGAGAAGTGAAACTTAACTAAAACGTTAACAAGTCTTGCAAGCTTACAGGAGATACACGGCCATGAGGTCATCAGCTCAACTATGATGCGGGTTAGCTACCTTCAGATGCTCACGGGGCCAGTCAATTGAGACTAGCGAACCTTTGCAGCATACCCTAGGTGTCTGGATCAGCCTTGTATACAATATGTAGAGCCAAATGTGGGAAAAAGAGGGCCCAACACCATTTCCCCCGCGCACATAGTTTAGGGTATTGCTCATTGGTCCACATAGATAGTGAAAGATAAAAATAAAAGAATACAGAGTAAACAAGGCATACAATAAAGAGAAGAAGCATTATCTGATTGTATAGTTAATGCGTGCTCACGTATAAAGAGATGAAGTTTTCATAAAAGGAGTATTTTCATATGTATACCTACTGAAAGTATTTTATTACTTTTAAAACTAGAACTCACTCAGCAACGCTGACTTTTATACATTTTCAGTTGCCAGGTAAATATTGTTGAGGGTGGCACGAGGGTGAAGCTACTCGGAAGAAAAGACTGACATCCATTCATAGTTACTATTGTTGTTGTTTTGTAATGCAATTAAACAGTTCTTTTGTATTCGATTAAACAATAGTGTATTGCTCAGCAACATTGTTTAAATGAAATGAATGGTTTTTGTTACAATGATTCCGCTGCTTAAGTTTGTAAATTTATAACTTTTAATGTATTTAATGCTGTGAATGACCAACTGTTAGGTCTCTGGGAATGGGGCCTTACAAATAGTAATACTAATATTATGGAACAATCATAAAACAATCATAATCATGCATGAAACTAAGCATTAATAAGCCCTAGTCAAACCTTGGTCAAAACCTTAATGGCACAGACTCCCAAAATTTTCGTAATAAATTTTAAGTGTTTAGGCGCACCAATACTATTCGGGCGCATGAGCCCTGTTTGGGCGTTTCTATCACTATGCAGGCGCATCAGTCAACACTTAACCATTTTAACCCTTAGGCGCATGAACTATATTTTCGAACCCAAACATCAAGCCTATTTGTTCTAAGCTTACCAAGGTCATTCTAAGCATGAGCAACATGATAACACCTAAGGAACATCATCAAACATGCATAATACATACGGGTATACATACATAAACATTGTAAAATCGTTTAAATACATTTTCAGCCCCAAAGAGAGTTTAAAACAAGTAAAACCGGGGTCTAGAAACTCACCTGGTGCAACTTTGGGTGTATCTTCCTTCTAACCCATATGCGAATGAGTTCAAACACCTAGAAACCCACCAAACACACACACACGAACACACACACAAACACATAAGCACATAACCGAGACAAAACCCAACATGAACACGTAGAAACTTCGAATTCTTACCTTAAATTCAGCCTCTTCTTCTTCTTCTTCTTTTTCAACCCGAAAGTTCTCTTCTCCCACTCTCTCTAATCCGATTGCAAAAAGGTGAAAAGTAACATGGTGTGGGCGGCCATGTTGCTTTTGTACCAACTTTTATTCTTTTTGTCCTTTTGACACTTTTAACCCCTCAACTTGGGTTAAATTGCATTTCCTACTTTTATTCTTCATTTCTTATCTTTCCTTTAAAAGAATACCCAGGTGCTACAAGTCCACCCCCTTAAATAGGTTTCGTCCCCGAACCTGTTATTCTTCGAATAAACATGGGTAATGCTGCCTCATTTCTTCCTCAGTCTCCCATGTAGATTTGTATCCCTTTCTGTGCTTCCACTGCACACGCACAAGAGGAACCACTTTATATCTTAGCCTCTTCTTTTTTCTATCGATTATTACCACTGGTTGCTCCACATAATTGAGCCTTTCGTCTACTTTGATATCCTCCGGTGGAACAATCATGTCTTCATCAGCTAAGCACTTTCTCAGATGAGATACATGGAATGTCGGGTGAATTCCACTTAACTCATCTAGTAACTCCAATCTATAGGCCACCTCTCCTACGTAAGCAATGGTTCGGAAAGGACCTATATAACTTGGGCTCAACTTGCCCCACTTCCTGAATCGGATAATACCCTTCCAAGGTGAGACCTTCAACATAACCCGGTCACCCACCTGGAACTCAATCGGTCTGCATCGTTTATCAGCATACGACTTCTGTCTATCTTTGGCTGCCTTCATGAAGGCTTTAATCTTCTCAAGCTTCTTAGTCGTAGCCTCAATTACCTCAACACTCCCTAATTCCTTCTGACCAATATCACCCCAACAAACGGGTTTTCTGCATCTCGTACCGTATAGCATCTCATATGGTGGCATGCCAATGCTGGCATGATAGCTGTTGTTGTATGAGAATTCAGCTAACGGTAGGTGGTCATCCCAACTTCCCCAAAATCAATCACACATGCCTGAAGCATGTCTTCCAATGTATGAATGGTCCTTTCTGACTAACCATCAGTTTGGGGATGATAAGCCGTGCTAATATGTAACCTCGTCCCTATGGCTTCGTGGAATTTCTTCAAAAATTTAGATGTAAACGGGTGTCACGATCAGACACAATAGACACCGTCACACCATGACGAGTTACAATTTCCTTGATGAATAGATCCGCCAACCTCTCAGATGAATATGTCTCGTGGATCGGTAGGAAGTGAGCACTCTTCGTCAGACGGTCAACAATCACCCATATGGCATCGTACCCTTTCGGAGTACGCGGCAGCTTCGTAATGAAATCCATGGTGATGTGCTCCCACTTCCATTCTGGTATATCCAAAGGTTGAATCTTCCCATACGGCTTCTGATGTTCGGCCTTCACCTGTAAGCAAGTAAGGCACTTACTCACACACCCCACCACATCGCGCTTCATACCTGGCCACCAATAATCTTTCTTCATATCTTGATACATTTTTGTGGCACTAGAACGAATGTTGTATTGTAACACCCGGTTATTTTAAAAACAAAGACAAGAAATGAAGAATAAAAGAAAGAAAAGCAATAAAGCCCAAGTGGAGGGACTAAAAGTGTCCAAAAGGAAAAAATCTTTGAAAAGTTGGTGTAAAGGTGGGCATGGCCGCCCACCCTCTTTTCACATCACTTTTCAACTCGGTTCTAGAGAGAGAGAGAGAAAGGAAGAGAAACACTCTCGGTTGAAGAAGAAGAACAAGAAGAGATTGAATTCAAGGTAAGAATTCAAAGTTTTTAAGTGTTTATGACAGGTTTTTATCTCGGTTACATGCTTATATGCTTATATGCTTGTGTGTGTGTCTCTGTGTGTGTGTGTGTTGGTGTGTTTTTAGGTGTTTGAACTCAATTGCAAGCGAGTTAGAAGGAAGAAACACCCAAGTTGCACCAGGTGAGTTCTAGACCCTGGTTTTACTTGTTTTAAACTCTCTTTGGGCTGAAAATGTATTAAAATGATTTTACAATGTTATGCATGTATACTCGTATGTATTATGCATGTTGGATGATGATTCTTGAATGCTTATAGGTTGTTCATGTTTAGAATAGCCCTGGTAAGCTTAGAATAGAAGGGTTTGATGATTTGGGTTCAAAAACATCCTAGAAACATGTTATACAGAAGGTTCATGCGCCTAGATAAGGCTCATGCGCCTGGGAATGCCTTAGAAGAATTTATGTGTAACCCATGCGCCAGAATAGTAGCCCATGTGCCTAAAATTTGCCTTAGAAATGATAAGTGTATCTCATGCGCTTGAACAGTAGTCCATGCGCCTAGAAATATTAGTCGGACGACTAAGTGTAGGCCATGCGCCCCAATAATGCCCATGCGCTCAAGTGGCCCATGTGCCTAAGTGTCCATGCGTCCGAATAACCCATGCGCCTAAGTTTTCATAAGTAAATGTAATGAAAGTATTTAATGTAAAGTGGAAGATAATGAAAAGAGGAACATAATGAATGAATGCATGCATGAATTAATGAACTAAAGAGAGAAGTAAAGAAAGGCTTGAAAGCATATGTACAGAGGTGCACGGCTCTAAATGCCTTAAGCTCTATCGCGTGAGGTTCAGCAAATCCTAAAGTGTGCACGCAAGGGTTCCAGTCTTTGTGATAGACCTTCAGAGGTGTTACCCATGACAGTGGGGGTGTTGTTAACCATTTCTATGGGGGTGTTACCCACGACAGTGGGGTGTTGTTACCTATTTCTATGGGGGTGTTACCCAGGACGGTGGGGGTGTTGTTTCCCATTTCTATGGGGGTGTTACCCACGATGGTGGGGGTGTTGTAACCTATTTGTATGGGGGTGTTACCCACGACGGTGGGGGTGTTGTTACCCATTTCTATGGGGGTGTTACCCACGATGGTGGGGGTGTTGTTACCCATTTCTATGGGGGTGTTACCCACGACGGTGGGGGTGTTGTTACCCGAGTTATGTATAACTTTGGGGGTGTGGCATAAGGCCAAGCATAATTATGAGGTGAGCAACTCTGTGTTGCAACAGACTCAATAGAGGTCTTTGTCTGTGAGACGAGATACTGAGATGAGCGACTATGTGTTGCAACAGACTCGGATGGAGTTCAATCCCTGTGATTGACTCGTATGGGATCTTTGTCATGTATCACGGTGCTGTGTCAGTGTTCGGACATGAGTTGGGGTTTGTGAGTAGGCCCCGACACAGCATTAGCTTTCGAGCATGAGTCGGGGATATTGCAAGAGACAAGATTCAAGTAATAAAGAGTAATGGACGAATGATCATGTATGAAAGAACGTAAATGAATTATCGTAATAAAATACTAAATAGGATCGTTGTCATTCGACCTCAGTAATCGTGGCTGAGTGCCACGAAGAGGGTAAAGTCTGACCGGATCTAGGAAGAGAAGTGAATGATAATGTAATACGTTGAATGAACAAGTTAATGAATGTAATGACGAAGATAATAATGATATTATCTGTATGTACGTATGATGCATGATCACGAATGATGTAAAGTATAGTATGTTTTGAAATAAAGTAAAGAACAGTTTTAACACAGCAAAGTATGTTTTATTATAAAACTAGAACTCACTTAGCGTCGCTGCTTGACTTTTGCATGATAGTTGCAGGTTGGTAGTGTATGATGCTGAGGAGTTGCAGGCATGGATGCATAAGCTACTGGGAGCGTTTTGCGGCTGGCATCCGTATTTTGACATGTCATATTTTGAGATGAAAACTAGTGTTTTAATTGACATTTTTTTAATTATAAATGAAAGTTTTAAATTCTGCTGCAAAATTAATGTATGTTTTCAAATGTTTTATGTGCGATTAACCACCAGCTGTGAGGTGCCCGGGAACGGGGCCTTACAAGTTGGTATCAGAGCAAAAGTTTAAGTGAATTGGTAAAACATTTTCAAAAACCTAATCTTAAACTAAGAAGGGACTAAAAGCAAAAGGGATGCCAGTCCTAGTAGCTACGTGCCTGCAGGTAAAGGTTTTATGAAAAGATTTTATGTAAGTTAATGTTAACCGGCATTATGTGCGCATGTTATGTGGCTTGTGTGCTATGTGTAGATTTAGATACTGATGTAGTCGGGATAGGAAATGCTTGGGGTATGAAGAGTAAAGTAAGTGGCTAATCACAACTGGCCACTGTAATTAGGGACTTACAATACTTGACATAAACTGAGTTATTACCTTGAATGATCACGTTAGTGTTTGAATCTTATAGTGTGTTAGAAGATGGTTGGAGGGAGATCTTCGAAAGCTTCATGAGGTGGAGGTGGTGGTGGACGTGGTGCCGAACCACGGGTCACAAGAGGAAGGTCTAGGGCTGAAAAAGCAGCCCATGAGGAACCCGAGACCCCTCATCAAGAGGGCGGTGATGAGAATGCTAATCAAAGAGCCTCGATGAGAGAGGCGGAAGGGAGGAGTGCATCAGGTTATGCAGATGATCCTACCGTCTGTGGTGACCGAAGTTATGAAGGCTGTTAGAGACAAGGAGAGACAGGAAAGGGGTAGATCTTCGGGCGAAAGAAGACGACCCGAGACCGAAACGGTTTTCTTCAATGAAGAAGAGGACGAAGAGGAAGAGCCTGCACCGGAGGCGGCACGAGGCTATAACTATGGGGCGTTTTAACGATGCAAGCCCCCAACTTTTGATGGAAACGACACTAGAAACATGTTAGAAACATGTTACACAGAAGGTTCTTGTTTAGAATAGCCATGTTAAGCTTAGAACAGATGAGTTTGATGATTGGGTTTGAAAATACTAGAAACATGTTACACAGATTGTTCATGCACCTAGATAAGGCTCCTACGACTGAAAATGCCATAGAAGGGTTTAAGTATAGCCCATGCGCCTAAACAGTGGTCCATGCACTTGAACAGTGGTCCATGCGCCTAAACAGTGGTCCATGCGCCTAGAAATATTAGTCGGATGACTAAGTGTAGGGCCATGCGCCCCAATAGTGCCCATGCGCCCAAGTGGCCCATGCGCCTAAGTGTCCATGCGTCCGAATACCCATGCGCCTAAGTGTTCATACACTCGAATAGTGCTCATGTGTCTGAATTGTTCATGCGCCTAAGAGTTAAAGCAGTTAAGTGTTGACTGATGCACCTACATAGTAATGAAACGCCCAACAGGGCTCATGCACCCAAATAGTGTCTAAGTGCCTAACACTTAGAATTTATTACAAAATTCTTAGGAGTTTGTGCTCTTAGGGTTTTGACCGAGGTTTGACTAGGGCTTATTAATGATGGGTTTCATGCATGATTATGATTGCCTATGATTGTTCCTTATTATTATTATTGCTATTATTATTATTACTTATAGTGTATGACTTTACATGGTATGTTTATTATCGTTACGTAAAGTATATTGTAATAATAAAGAGAAAGAACAATAATGTAACACTCCGAATTTCTATTTAAACGGAAGGAAAAGAAAAGTAAATGGAAAGAATAGAAATTGTGCACAAGTGGAGGGGGATAAAGTGTACAAGTACAAAACGTTATTTTTTAATGGATTTAAGGGGCTTGATCGCCCATATCAAAGTAGAAAGTTGCTTTGCTCTCGGAGGAAGAAGAAGAAAGAGAGAGAGCTCGGTTCTAGAGAGAGAAAGAGGAAGAAGAAGCTATAAAAGGTCTTCTTCTTATTTGAGCTCGGTTTCAGCTAGGTTTCGAGTTCTTGACCGAAGTTCTGGATGTTTAGAGTTTGTTTTTGGGATTCAAGAGCTGAATCGAAGGTAGGTCTCGAACTCAAAGTGTGTTGCTCAAAGGATGCTCTAAGGTGAGTTTCTAGAACCCCTCTTTTACTAATTTTCAATTAATTTGAGGCTATTAGGCATACTAAGTAAACATTTTGAAAGAAACCGTGGGTTTACAGCCGTATGTTCAAATGTTATATGTATGTCTGCATGTTATAGTGATGATTATGGATTAGTGAGGATGTATAGCATGCTTAGATGGCCTTAGTATGTTAGATCTGTGTTTGGGTATGATTAGAATGATAATCGGGTGATGTTGATAACATAGAAAATATTTCAGAATGTTCTGATGAACATGAACAGTGGTCCATGCGCCCAGAGGTGGCTCATGCGCCTAAACAGTGGCCCATGCGTCCAGCATGAGTGGCCAGATGCCTAAGTGTTGGCCATGTGCCCAAGAGTGGGTCATGCGCCTAAACAGTGGCCCATTCGCCCAGCATGTTGGCCATGCGTCTAAGTGTTAGCCATGCACCCAAGGGTTGGCCATGCGCCTAAACAGTGGCCCATGCGTCAAAGTGTTGGCCATGCGCCCAAGTGTTGGCCATGCACCTAAATAGTGCCATGTGCCTAAATAGTGCCATGCGTCCAAAGTGATTGAAACGGCTAAGTGTTGGTGATGCGCCTGAACAGGTGCCATGCGCTTGAACAGGGCAGAAGCGCCCAAATAGTGCCCATGCGCCCATACTGTTTTACATTTAGAATTTTAGGCGCCTGGAAGGTCCCATGCGCCCAGATTTGGACTTAAGGTTTCTAATTGGTTTTTAAGGGGTATAATGGGGAGATAGGCCTGGTTAATGTGATGGCCTATGTTTGATGTGTGCTATGTATGATGTTGCCCGTATGGTGATGGTGTATGCTATGATTATGTGTATGTTCCTTATTATGTATGTATGTCTTCCCTTGGCTTTGCGTTGAATGTTAATAAATGTAATGAAAAGTATTATGTAACGTAAAGTGGAAGATAAAAAAAAGAAGAACGTAATGAATGAATGCATGCATGAATAAATGAATTAAAGAGAAAGTATGAAAGGCTTGCAAGCAATATGTACAGAGGTGCACGACTCTAATGCCTTAAGCTCTATCGCGTGAGGTTCAGCTAATCCTAAAGTGTGCACGCAAGGGTTCTAGTCTTTGTGACTGACCTTTAATGTTGTTACCCACTTCGGTGGGGGTGTTGTTATCCACTTCGGTGGGGGTGTTGTTACCCACTTTGGTGCGGGTGTTGTTACCCACTTCGGTGGGGGTGTTGTTACCCACTTCGGTGGGGGTGTTGTTACCCACTTTGGTGGGGGTGTTTTTACCCACTTCGATGGGGGTGATGTTACCCACTTCGGTGGGGGTGTTGTTACCCGAGTTACATGTAACTTCGGGGGTGTGGCATAAGGCCAAGCACATGTATGAGGTGAGCGACTCTGTGTCGCAACAGACTCGAAAGAGGTCCTTGTCGCGTATCCGGTACTGTGTCAGTCTTTGGACATGAGTCGGGGGTTTGTTTATCAGGCCCCGGCATAGTATCAGTCTTCGGACATGAGTCGGGGATATTGCATGAGACAGGATGCAGATCACGTACTCCGGTACTGTGTCAGTCTTCGGACATGAGTCGGGGGTTGTGAACAGGCCCTGGCACAATATCAGTCTTCGGACATGAGTCGGGAGTATTGCATATGACGAAAGTGATGGATGATAGATCCGTGTCGCGTATCTCGATACTGTGTCAGTCTTCGGACATGAGTCGGGGGTTTGTTTATCAGGCCCCGGCACAGTATCAGTCTTTGTACATGAGTCGGGGATATTGCATGAGACGAGATAATGAGGTGAGCGACTTTGTGTTGCAACAGACCGGATAGAGTTCAATCCCTGTGATGGACTCATATGGGATCTTTGTCGCGTATCCCGGTGCTATGTCAGTCTTCGGACATGATTCGGGGGTTTATGAGTAGGCCCTAGCATAACATCAGCTTTCGAGCATGAGTTGAGGATATTGCATGAGGCAAGATTCGTGTAACAAGAGTAATGAACGAAAGAGAATGTATGAAAGAACGAAGAGATGAATGAACGTTAATGAATGATCGTAATAATGTACTAAACATGATCCTTGTCATTCGACCTCAGTAATCGTGGCTGAGTGCCACAAAGAGGGTAAAGTCTGACCGGATCTAGAAAGAGAAGTGAACGATAATGTAATACGTTGAATGAACAAAGTTAATGAACGTAATGATGAAGATAATAATGATATTATCTGTATGTACGTATGATGCATGATCACGAACGATTGTAAACTATAGTATGATTTGGAAATAAAGTAAAGAACGGTTTTAACAAAGAAAAGTATGTTTTATTATATAACTAGAACTCACTCAGCGTCGCTGCCTTTTGTATGCATAATAGTTGGCAGGTATTTGTTGATGCTGAGGACTTGCAGGCATGGATGCAAAAGCTACTGGGAGCATTTTGAGGCTGGCATCCGTATTTTGACATGTCATTTTATTTTGAGATGAAAACAAATGTTGTAAATGAATGAAATGACATGTTTTTAGTTATTAATGAAAGTTTTAAATTCCGCTGCAAAATAAATGTACGTTTTAAAATGTTTTTTGTGCAATGAATGACCAACTGTGAGGTGCTTGGGAACGGGGCTTTACAAGTTGGTATCAGAGCAAAAGTTTAAGCGAATTGGGTAAATATGTTCCGTTGGAGCATATATAGTCATGTATAGTGTGTCCGTCGCTTGTCGAATAGTCTAGGCTTAATGTATTACACCTGATATGTTGTAAACACATGAAACTGGGTCATTTGTAGGAGCATATGCAAATGAGACTCAGTTGTACGATTGAGTCATGCTAATGGACCAGTCGTGCGACTAAGAGATGCGATTAGGACATTCGTAAGACTGAGCCATAAGTATGGTCTAGTTGTACGATTGAACCGTACGCATGGTCCATGTTAGGATCAGTGATTTAAGTTTCATTGATTAGAGTAGATTGCAGCAGAATTCGAACAATGAATTAGACAGTTTAGCAAGAACTCAATTGATATTCAATGGAATAGTACACGGTTATAGAAAGAGAGAGAATTCTGCAAAAGGAATATTTCATTCAAATGCTTTCGTGGTGGCTGAAAGTCACACGTTACAATTAGGTCAACATTCCTTATATAAGGAATGTGACGTCTGCTAATGTCACTTGATAGTGACATCTAACAGAATTATACAAACAACTAAAACTATGCAAACTACTGAGAATGTTCTCAACAACTGATCACATCTCAGAGAATGCTAAGTACAAGAACATAAAACTACTAAAACTATAAACTACTGAAAGGTAAATTATAAGTACTGAAAAGGAAAACCATCACAACTACTGAAGTTAATAACTTCAGCTGTTGTGACAACTACTGAAGTAATAACTTCAGCTGTTGTGACAACTACTGATTACTTTGGTCTTCAGTCTTTGTCTTTAGTAGAAATCTTCAGATCTTGTCTTCAGACCTTGTAATCAGCTGATGTCTTCAGCTATTGTGATCTTCTTCAGCACTTGTAATGTCTGTGGACTTGGTGGT